>JAJOZX010000327.1:982500-1100000 GCA_023014485.1 Bathynomus jamesi | reverse complement strand
TGCATTTGTGGTGATACACAGTTCATGGCGTGTTGAGTTAAAAAAAAACAAGAAACTGAGGTACGTAGATTCACTGGATTGGACTTATGAACGAGTAACGAGTATTAAATATTATATAACATTAACGGAGCCCCTTAACAAATAGTGATGACTATTGATTAAAAATAGCCTTTATTGAAACACTCCTTTATAGAATACTGCATGAAGCGCTCCTTGAAGCATTCTTTGAAACTCTCCTTAATTCTGTTTCATTCCAGCCTCTCGCTGGAAACTCAAAACTTTAAGGAAATTATCTCATTGCAGATGAGGTCACATTTTCCTCAAGAATCGTCGTTTTATGAGGACTAAAACCTCTTTCTTTGACGAGGAAAATAGAATCTAATTTGTTATGGTGCGCAAAAGAGCCTCCCAATGACGCATTGTTCAATACAACAAGAGATGTCTCATCTATTTCATTTATTCCTTTCTTCTCTTGATATATTTTAGGTATAAACATCACTTTAAAGTATTGTTAATTTTCGTAATATTTCCTGCCATTCCCAACCCCACCCGCTTTTTTCCATTTCCACGACACGACCGGATAGATCCCTCAAATTTGAAATTCGCGGTCCAACCGCTCGACTGGATATCGCGTTAATACAGTTTCACGATTCTTTTAGTCTGTTATCGGAATTATGGACTGCTTCACCTTATTTTCCTATTCTTTCGTGCAATTATTTCGCATTTTATAAACAAACTTTCGGAAAAAGGTGAATGTTTATTTGTCACAAAATTTACCCGTCTTTATCCAGAGTGAGTATAATTTTAAAGAGAAAGTATCATGGTGCGCATATTACCCCCATCGTGGGAGAGTGTGTGACAACTGTTCTCCTTCGATAAATTTATTTAAAATTCTAACCCATTCCCCGAAGAAGAAACTAACTTATAAATAAATTAAATAAATTTGAATAATATAATTTTCACGGAGACATTACGCATATATATATATATATTATATATATATATATATATATATGTGTGTGTGTGTGTGTGTGTGTGTGTATATACCCTACCAAAGGTAGGGTATACACCTCTCAGTCAGTGTTGAGAAAACTAAAAGAATGCATTTTATGTTCCAATAACACAAGATATTTTGGAGAAAAATTTGTGCATATTATAATTAACATTTTTGCGCTGAATTCAAAATTAAAATTAATAAATTAATTAATAAATAAATACATTTATTTTTTCAAAGGCAAAGAAGAAAAAAATGTCTAACATTTTCAAACTGCTTCGGGCGAACACAGCGAGAAAACCTAGTTTAAATTTAAGATGAGGAATTTTTCCATATATATATATATATATAATATATATATATATATATATATATATATATATTATATATATATTCCTGGGGATCCTTAATTTTACGTTGAATAAAGAGACCTGAGCTTCACCTATTTTCTTCTTCCATTTCGGGTAACTAAACGTTTCGCGAATATTACTTTTCACCTCATCAGTGACATTTAAGATCTACAAAAATGAACCTAAAACCTGTTAACGTAGAAGCAACAACGTATCCTAAGGAATGAGGCATAAATGAGATACCAAAAAGATGTCTCCATAAACCCAAAGTAACAAAAGATAAGAGAACCCTGATATTCGAAAACCTCGTAAATGCCATCTTACCCAAATTTATTTAGTTTTTACCGAATTTTTTAAAATATTCTCTAATTTTCGTTGAAACATTAATCGTACAAAAAGATTAGACGTCATTTTCGCATCTTTCCCATTGTAACAATTAGCCAGATTTTTACTTCTTTCGCTAACTTAGGTTTTGACATTTAAGAGATTTCAAAATATCAACACCGAAGCAACTTTTCAACCAAGATTACTCCCAAGAAATGCGAGTAAAAATGGGTTAATTCGTTGAAATTTTTTTAACTCTTTTTGGCCCGATTTATTTATGAATTAGAAGAAAAATATACACTTTTATGGGTCCATATGGACCCCCCTGGGACGGAAAGGGTTAAAATCCTCCTTTCATTCTTCGTAAACATAAAATTATGAAGTAATTATCCAAAATTGATGTCCCCATTATAAATCTTTAGAAGACTATGAAACGTTTAACCAAATATCATTAACCGTTAACGTTTTAAAGTGTGACTAACTTCACTGCAGCCGTCTTGAGTCACTCTTTTTACGTTTCATTCTTTAGAAAAATTATATAACAAATTTTATTTTACTTCTAATTATTATTTTAGCCAGTTCTCGTTGCTTAGTTGGTTGAAGATTGGACTCAGGCTGTGTTCGATTCCCACCGACGCCATTGAGTGGGCATTTAGGTGGACCACCCACTCTGGGATTGCTGGGAGTCGGGGCTCATACGACACTCACGGAATTTCACCTCCCACCCGCTTCCGCGGAGATATAGGGAGTCCGGATGTAATCTGTTCTAGTGATGATGGGAAAGGTAAATATTGCAGAAACGTTTGGTGCCCTAATGAAAACAAATGTTTTAAGCTTTGGTCGTTCTGTTCTATGTATATGGTTTTGTGTGTGTGTGTGTGTGTGTGTGTGTGTGTGTGTGGTAAGAACAGTGCTTGATAATTTATAGATAACATGAAATATTTTAACATTTTAACATTAAATGAAAATCTGAGTATCTTCGACTTAAAAATTTAATGTTACGAATTTAAAAATTTGCATTTTTAAAATTTTGAATCAATAATTGATGATTTTGTTTGTCGCTATTTTACTTAAACTTCTTGGAATTGAAGTTGTAAAGATACAAATAAAACTTTAATATAAATGCTAATAAATGTCAAATATGTTATTATGTATTAAAAAAAAAAGACTTTATCGCCCAGTGGTATTTTACTGATTTCGTTCTGATTAATGTCAGACGATTTCATTTCGTTTCAGAAGAGACTTCTGGGCATTAAAGAGTCAAGCTTTCTCAGACTGAAGTTTCTCTCTATATATATAAAATAAAAATATAAACAGTGAAATAGTAAAAACATTAAAATTTAAAATTTAAATATAAAAAAAAACAAATTAAGTCTTTCTTCAAACAACGCTTTCCTCCGCGTTGAAAATCTGTTCGACAGGACAATAGACATCTTCTGTCCTTTCGACAATTGGCCTTTCGATCGTCGATCTCGTCTCGATCGTCGGTGTCCTACTCATCGTCGATGATGTCCTGTCGACGGCTGACGATCGCAGTGTAAGAGGCTGGTAAAGTTCACTATGGCTTAACGCTCTCTGTGGAAGAAACCAAAAGACTGTTAGTGTTATTTGGATATGAAAAGTTCAAGCGATGTCCAAGGGGTTCCGTCTCGGAAAATTGAGATGGAAGTACCTGAATTCGCTCCCAGCGTTTTCCTCATTTCAACGCGGGGATGGTAAAGGGGAGAATGGAATAATGAGATGACCTACTGTGAGACTGAGCTCCGCCACGCCATTTTGACTCTCAGCGGAGTCGTACTTACAACCGATGAGTCGGATACCCACTAACCTTTCTTTACCTTTGTCTTACTTCTATAAAACTACTGAGAATCTGTACCAGTACCCAGTCGAGAACAATAGTGAAAAAAGAGTTAAGGGTATTAATGGCGGTTAAATACGTGATGGAGAGATTGATCTCTGTAACCCCACAATGCACATTGCTAACCACCGTACTCATCAACAAGCTTCCTTCTCTTGCCGTTAATTCAACCGTTATAGTATAACTTTCATGTGGGACGTTGAGATGATGGACGTGTTTCATAAAGAAGACGTAATTTCAGAGATATGAGGTATTGAACACAAGTATAGATTCAGTGACACATTTGTATCTCGTTGTATTATAAAAATACAAGATATATTTTATTTAAAACGTGCACAAAACGATCACATTTAAGGAGTGTATTAAAGATAAATGTTGACAGTCTCATGAGCAGCATAGCAAAAGAATGGATATCATGTGTAAAAATGAGTTAATGCCACCTTGCCTCACTTCACTTATCACCAAATTCTCTATTCCACATTTCATGAAGAGAGTAAGCACTCAATCTGATAATAAAAACCCACTCTAATAGACAGAGTTTATTTCCACAACAGTTTCGATGCCCACTGGCATCCTCCTCTGTATCCACCCGAAGAGGATGCCAGTGGGCATCGAAACTGTTGTGGAAATAAACTCTGTCTATTAGAGTGGGTTTTTATTATCATATTTGACCTTCACGTAGAAAAAAGTGAAGTTTTTTGCATTTAAGCACTCAATCGCTGAGAGAAAATGGAATGTACCCCCATTCCGGATAAATATGGCTTAAAAAGACATTTTTCTTTCTTTATACCCAATAGTTTTTAAATGAATCATCTTCCTAGGTGCACTACAGCAAAGCCTGGTAGGCTTTGGGTAGTGTATGCTAGACACGTGATATCATAAATACTATCATTGTGCAATAATAACTGTCATACTATCAAAGTGATGAAATTTTGGCTTCAATGCACAGTACAATGTGACACAAAATATATATTCAAACATCCAGTAGGATTTAGAGCGCAGCCTCTCCGTTCTTTATAAAAATTCTTTGGAAAGAATACAATTTTTTGTGAGAAACGTAATAAAAACCATGGAAAATGTAAACAGACCTTCGGTGTACAGATATTGGCTTTCCATTAGCCTGTAACTAAAATCACTGCCCTTCACTTCTTTATCGCCAAATTTGAATAAGGTAAGATTTCATTCACTTTCAACTGTAATGATACAAACATTCTAATACAAGCTCTATACTTTTCGTTTAACCTTTCAGAGTACAGTGTTACTTTATTATTTTATTTTCGTTAATGTCAGACGATTTTCTTTAGTTTTATAGGGAGGGGTCCCGAGATTCAAATGAATTAAAATGATCTGAATGCTTAAAGTAAAAACAAACTAAGCTTTTGTTGTTGTTAATGAAATTCATTGGTCGAAAACTATAAAAGGCAGACTATGACAAAGAAATAACTTTCTCACTAACGAGAAAAGTAAATCAGTAGAGGAAGAAAACCACAATAAAACAGTGTACATCAAGTTTATTTGACATAACAAATTTTCAATCATCATTGTATGAACATTCTCAGGTGCAAATAAATCAAGAAAGGTTAGAATTATATATATATATATATAATATATATATATATATATATATATATATATATATATATATATATATATATACAGGGTGTATCAGAAGTCACGCACCATTGGCTAATGTAGCTTCATTCAATTTAATTATTTTAAGATAGCTTTTTGATTAACTGTACAATGTGTACATACTATTAATTTTATTATTCGAACATTATCGAACATATATTGTAATTAAACATCACTTATTATAAACTATTTCGACTCTGTAAACCTCATAAATCTGAATAAAGCCTATGGTGCGCGACATCTGAGACACTTTATATATATATATATATATATATATATATATATATATATATATATATATAATATATATATATATATATAATATATATATATAAAGGAAACAGCAATAAACGTAAGGAATTAGACAATGCTTTGAAACTCCAATTAAATAATCACTCTGTAAACCTCGTAAATCTGAATAAAGCCTATGGTGCACGATTTCTGAGACACTTTATATATATATATATATATATATAATATTATATATATATATATATATATATATATATATATATATATATATTAGTGGTGGACCGGATGTCAGTTTTCAACATCTGCGGATGCGGATTTTTAAGTTCAATATCTGTGGATGCGGATGCGGATATTTAGTTAATCTATCAATATAATATAAAATTATGAATATACCAATTTTTCAAATTTCGTGATATTTCTATTATGACAGGGAATGCATAAGAATTAAAATTAATATTAATGTTTTCATTATGATAAAAATAACTTTCTCAAGAGTTTCAGCCACAGAAAATTCAATGAAACAAGTTTCATTCAATTTTGTGTGTTACCAGGTAATTTATATTTGAGGTTTATATATTTGTTTGTTCATTAATAATTAATACTTTACATGAAATGTGCATGACTGGGCCTTATAAGCTACTTTATAAACTAATTTAATTGTAAATTGCATAATTTATTAGAGGTAATATCCGCATAACATCCGCAGTCAGAAGTGCGGATGCGAATGTTAAAAATGATGCGGACGCGGATATCCGGTCCACCACTAATATATATATATATATATATATATATATATATATATATATATATATATATATAGGAAACCGCAATAAACGTAAGGAATTAGACAATGCTTTAAAACAAATCATATAATCACAGTCCAACAATGTTTCTACCTGGCACACGAGAAAGTAAAGTTACTCTTGTCCTGTAGAGTGGTGAGGGCAAATGAACTTTACTCTCTCGTGTGCCAAGCAAGATCTGTTGGACTGTGGTTATTTACAGTTTCAGAGCATATATACTGGGTGATTACAAATGATTTTTCCGATTTTAAACATTATTATGAAACAACTAACAAAGCTACAGCGGAAAGCAAGACATACAAATAAAGAAGAACTCAAAAAGTTTTATTTACAAGCTATTGAAGTTCAATATGAGCTCCTTTTAAAGTTACATTCCTGAATGAGCAATTGCCTGATCATTGGATCGGGCGTAGGGAGCCCATTCTTTGGCCGGCTCGTTCGCCCGATCTACCCCCCCTTGACTTCTTGTTCTGGGGTTATGTCAAAAAATGAAGTGTTTGTTTCACCAATGGCAAAACTTTGGAACATTTGAAGGAAAGAATACGTGAGGCTGTTAGAAAAGTTCAGTATGATATGCTACAAAATGTATGGAGGGAAACAGAATACGGCTTTGATGTTTGCAGAGCCACAAAAGGAGCTCATATTGAACTTCAATAGCTCGTAAATAAAACTTTTTGAGTTCTTTTTATTTATATCTTGCTTTTCGCTGTAGCTTTGTTAGTTTTTCATAATAAATGTTTAAAATCGGGAAGATCATTTGTAATCACCCTGTATGTACAGGGTGCGGCGTAAGTCGCTTTACCGAGAACAATGAAATCACCTCGCGAAGAATAATATTTATTATTTATTACAGAACTTGTTCAGTGTCCTCCATCACGACACAGTTCTTTGTTATTATTCAACGTCTCGAACTCTTGGCGTATCAAAGTCTTCATGTGATCGAAGTTCTACGGTTTCTGGTCGTAGACTCTATCTTTGATTATACCCCACACTGAATAATCACATCACATTGATTATTCAATGTGGGGTATAATCAAAGATAGAGTCTACGGCCAGAAACCTCGGAACTTCGATCACATGAAGACTGATACGCCAAGAGTTCGAGACTTGAATAATAACAAAGAACTGTGTCGTGCTGTTTGTTGTTCAGTGGTTCAAAGATGTAACGCGTGTATTGAACATGATGGAGGACACTTTGAACAATTTCTGTAATAAATAATAAATATTATTCTTCGCGAGATGATTTCATTATTCTCGGTAAAGCGACTTATGTCGCACCCTGTATATTCTCACCCTTCTTTTATTATTCGCCCCTGAAGATGATCATATAAAAGTGATTGAAATTTCGTCAACGTTAAATAAACTAAATCTCTTTTATTGCAAATGTGATTCTTTAACGACAAATATGATAATTTAGCAAACACATTAACTTCATTTATTACACCGGGGAACAAATTTCAAATTTTTGTCTATTGAATTAGATTTGACAGTTACTTCTAGGTAATTTGGGTGCGCTGAGCACGAATTTTTACTCGGTTTTGCTCTATCAGGTCCTGATTTTGCTCAACACCCTCCTCTTTCGTCGTATTCATAAAAAGGTTTTTTCTCAATACTCGCTAAGTCTTTTTGCAGTTACACATTATGCAACTAGGTTTTTATCTAGGTATTTGTACCTATTGTTATGGTATTGTTGTATTATGTATATTTTTATATGTAACACCCTAAAAATATTTTTAATTTGTCATTTTTAACCCATTTAATATTAGTAAATTAAGCTAAAAATATCATAGAATTCTAAAATTTTCTCGAGCGTTCATGTTCTCTGTAGAGTATTCTAGAGGGACAACTAAAATATATAAAAGCGACTCGTTTCCAGAGTTAATCAGTCAATTCAATCAGTCAGTCAGTCAGTTGAGTTAGTTAATTAAGTTTGGGCATTAACATAATTTTGAATTGGCATATGATTTAGTGAGTAATTTTGTCATCGTGATTTAATATAGTTGATTTAATTAGACGTAATTTATATTGTACCTACTCATCCGTGTTTCTAGTTTAATTTCATAGATTGTAAGTACCTATTTCATAATAAGTACCTATTTAAACTAATTTTTGTGTTTATATTTCAGATTTTCTTAAATTTATATGAATTAAGGGCTTTAAATACCTTTACAAATTGGCAGAACAATCAAGCAATATGTCATCAAGCACTAGAAAGTTCAAATGCAAAAACAACCCTGATTCCTTCTGTTATATATGTGGAAATTTTACACTTCCACATCAACGAGCAAATATAACTGACTTCGTAAAAAGAGCTTACTTAGCTTATTTTGGCATAAAAATGGGGGACCAAGATAAATCGTGGGCTCCACATAAAGCCTGCACTATATGCATTGAAAGACTGCGACATTGGACGAAGGGTTCGGATTCAAAAAACCTTTTGGAGTTCCGATGGTAAGTTTATGATTTCATAAAACTACGTAATTTAATCACTAGTATACTGTAACTTACCTAAATGTAATTGTAACTTAGGTACATAAACAAAAATTTACAGAAAATGTTTATAAGAATCTCAAATATTGCATAAGGTTGAAACACATAGAAATGTTAAATGTTTGGGTGATAACTTTTGATAAAATTCATAAAAACAAGTCTCTCGTCGCTTTTGTTAACGCTTTACAATTTTTTTCCATATCAGGTGTGGCGAGAGCCTACTAACCACGAGACCGATTGCTACCTTTGCTTTGTCAAGACTTCGGGCTTCACTAAGAAAAATAAACATTGTATCGAGTACCCAAATTTCGACACCGCGATACGACCTGTGCTACATTCAAATGAGATCCCCATTCCAAAATTTAAGGGTCTGCCAACTCAAGAATTAGTTGAAGATGTTCCTGAAAATATTGTTATGCACTTTGAGGAGTCAGACACCGATTTTGACCCCAGCGTATTTGAAAGTCAAAACGATCCGCAAAAGTTTAACCAGGCCGAGTTGAATGATCTTGTAAGGGATCTAAATTTGCCAAAAAAGGCTGCGGAAATTTTAGCTTCAAGATTTAAAGAGAAAAACTTGCTTACTTCAAACACATACATTTCATTTTACAGAAAAAGAGAAGAAGAACTTGTTAAATATTTTAGAACAGAGGATAGTTTAGTATATTGCTGCGACATAGTTGGTTTGTTAAAGAAGATGGGGGTTGAGTCTTACGATGCAAATGATTGGCGCTTGTTTTTAGACAGTTCGAAAAGAAGTCTTAAGTGTGTGTTGTTGCATAATGGCAATCTATACGGCTCGATACCGATTGGGCACTCAACAAAATTAAAAGAAAAGTATGAACATATAGAAAAGGTTTTAAATCTTATCAAATATAGGGAGCACGAGTGGATCATATGTGTTGACTTAAAAATGGTTAATTTTCTGCTAGGACAACAAGGAGGGTATACTAAATATCCCTGCTTCCTTTGCTTATGGGACAGCAGAGCCAAGGAAGAACATTATTTCAAACAAATCTGGCCAGCACGAACATCACTTACTGTCGGAGAAAAAAAACGTAATTAATCCACCTTTAGTGAGCAGAGATAAAATCATATTTCCTCCTCTGCATATAAAACTAGGCCTCATTAAACAATATGTAAAAGCTTTAGATACGAACGGCGAGTGTTTCAAATACATAACTTCAAAATTTCCAAGTTTAAGTTATGAAAAAATCAAGGCGGGAATTTTCGACGGTCCACAAATAAGAACAATGATTAAAGACAGCAATTTTCCTAATGTCATGAATGAACGCGAAAAAAATGGCTGGTTCTCATTCGTGGACTTGATAAAAAACTTTTTAGGCAATTATAGGGCAGATAACTACGAAGAAATCGTAAAAAAACTTTTAAGGGACTACAAAGAGTTAGGTTGCAATATGAGCATAAAAATGCATTTTTTGAATAGCCATCTTGACCAATTTCCAAGTAATTTAGGTGATGTAAGTGACGAACAAGGGAGAGATTCCATCAAGATATCAAAATTATGGAGGAACGGTACCAAGGCCGCTGGGATTCCCACATGATGGCTGATTACTGCTGGTGCTTGAAAAGATACCTGCCATCAACAAGCAAATACGCTAGAAAGTCTTACAAAAGAAAATTTTTGCCACAGTGAAAGCTTCATATCTGTTTGTTTTTTTATTTTAAGTCATTTCTATCGTTATAATGTAATTTTACTGTAGTTTGAACTGCTTGTATTCATGAAACTTGAAAAAAAAATTTAACACATGACTTAATTTTTTAGTCCTAATTTGAAAAATCTGGAAAATGGCACATAGGCTGTCGACAAGAATCAGGACCTGATAGAGCCAAACCGAGTTGAAATTCGTATTCAGCGCACCCAAATTACCTAGAATCAAGTGTCAGATATCATTCAATAAAATATGTGTTGCCCAGTGTTATAGTTAATCCTTACTAAAAAATAAAAAAAAAAAACGGGAATTACCCTCGACGCAAACCTCGCATTTAAAGAGTACACTGAAGACCTTTGCAACAAATTAGCAAAGGTCTCATTCGTATACCCACACCTACAATACTGCTTTAGTGCTTACGGAAGTGGGGGACAGAATCTTTTGCAGCCTCTGGTAGTAATATAGAAAAAGAATAATTAGAGAAATGTATAAATCGAACAAGCTTAATGAGAGTATAGACAAAATGTGCGTGAATTAAAAATTCTAAAATTGACAGAAATCTACAAACTAAACATTGCTTCATATATGTATCAAATCGTCCATAATTCTGCACCAGAAATCATCCAAAATAAGATACTAACTCCCCAAATACAGCAAAGCTTCAACACTAGACAATCAAACGCGTACATTGTTACATTGTGCGACTAGATCCTTACGTTCCACCGGACCCGACCTCTGGAACACCCTCGATCAAGGAATAAAAGAATCGAGAATGCTAAAAACCTTTAAAAGGAAACTGGAAGACAAATTCATTAAATCATACAAACCATAATACTATATCCCCTTTTATATTTCCATACGCTCCTACATTCCAGCTACATTAATAACAACTAAATATGAGTTCATTTGTTTAAAAGTTTCAGCTGCCACCAGGGGGCTAAAGTTAACACAATTTTGTGTAAAAAGGAAAAAAATGCTTCTACTTTAGGTTTGTCAAGCTATTATAAAATCTTATCTTAGAATTATCTAATAGTTTGATTAAGATTCTTAAATGATAGGAATTCGTTTCGTAAAAATGCCTTTTCATATGCTTAATATCTTCAGCTGCCACAAGAGAGCTGAAGTTAACACAATTTAGAGTAACTGAGTCATGTTGAGACTACACTGAATGTTGTGGGGGAGGATTTGGGGAGGGTTGTGGGGGAGGGTTTTGGTGTGAAGGAATTTCTTTCTGTGAGTCATTAGAACAGTGTGTTAACACTTGTCTTCTTAGGTAGTAGGCCTAGTCGCTCAGTTGATCGGAGAGTTTTTTAATATGATCGGAATATTATAAAACTTTATTTTAAAATGATTTATATAGAGATAATATTGATTTTATTATAAAATGCTTGTTATAATGTATTATATAATTTTAGTTTATTTATATAATATATTATATATTTATATAATATTTATATACTTATAAAATATATTATATATATTAATTATATAATGTTTTGATGTTACAGGATATTTTGTGATTGTGAATTTTTCTTAAAAATATTATGGCATCAAATACTAAATATAAACATTTCACTAGAGAACATATGAAGTGTGCCATATTTGAAGTACCTTGTGAGATGAGTGATATGCAACTACCAACTTATAACTGCATTATGAAAGATTACCTGTTCACAAAACATTTAGTGAAGGAGCAGATGAATAACAAGGAGCCTTCATTTTCTGAAATAGCAGAGGCAGTTTCCAAAAAGGTAGAAAATATTTGGAAGAAGGCCTCTTTGCCAATAGTTTCACATACACGCGTTTTACAGATGATGCGAGTGTACCATGATAAATACAGGTCCTTATTAAAGCCATACAAGTCACGCAAGGATCAGCCTAAGTACAAAAATCAGCTTGAAGAATTTTAAAACTCTTCAAAATGCACTTTGTTTGACATCTGCACCTGCAAATGTAAGGAGTTTAGGAGATGCTCATGTGAAAAGAGTAAGAAAGTCCCTCCAAAAGAGCAGGATTTTTTAAATGACCAACGAACACGCAGAATAATGGTGATAGGAAGCATTGACATAGCACACACAAGACGATTACAAGCAAGAGAACATCGAAAGGAAATGGAAAAAGCACGTCTGGAATCCTCACAAACAACTAGTGCTGCTATAACCAATACGTCCAACTTACAAATCGAAACAGAGACAAGTGAACTTCAACAACTAGAAGAGATATCTGAAGATAATGAGGAAGATACAACCTCGACTCAATGTAATATCAGAACAACAGATGCGTGAGCCACTGCCTTCATTAGCAATTACTTGTGATAGATTTAAAATGTCGGACAGAGCTGGTGCTGCTATTGCTTCTGCAGTATTGGCAGATCTTAAAATTGTTACTCCCGAAGACAAAGGGAATATTATAGACAGAAGTAAGCTAAGACGTGAAAGACAAAACAGAGAAAGGAACTACAACAGATAGGAGAGCCAAAAACCATGCGGGGATTATACTTTGATGGCAGAAAGGATAAAACAATGATTCAAGTCCAGGAGAGTGATGGCTCTAACTACCAAAGAACCAAACGCGAAGAGCATATCAGCATAATATCTGAACCACACTCTCTGTACTTTGCACATGTGACACCTTCCAGTGGCAAAGCTAAATACATTTGCACAGCGCTAGTGAATTGCTTGAAAGAAAGAATGTTGATATAGGGAACATCGTTGCAGTTGGCTGTGATTCGACAGTGGTTAACACTGGTAGTATTGGAGGCACAATAAGATTACTGGAAGAAGCCTTTAATAAGCCATTGCAGTGGCTGATATGCCTTTTACACCTTAATGAACTTCCATTGCGCCATCTGTTTCATCACTTGGATGGTACCACTACTGGACCAAGAGCATTTTCAGGAGAAATTGGCCGAGCACTTTCAGACTGTGAAAGCTTCCCATAGTTAACTTCAAACCCATTGAAATTCAAGAGGACATGTGTGAAGTTGATGTAGATGACATAAGTACTGACCAGAAATACCTTCTTGAAATTCACAAGGCTATATCAAGCGGAACATTCTCAAAGAGTCTTAGTCATAAGAGTCCAGGCAATATATCACATTCAAGGTGGCTCACCACAGCAAACAGGACTCTGCGGTTATATGCAAGCACAGAGAATCCTTCAGGCAATTTACAAGAATTAGCTACTTTCATTGTTAGGGTATACGCACCAATGTGGTTTCAGATAAAGCGTAAACCATTATGCCAATATGGTGCTAAACATATGTGGCATATGATTGCAAGAAGCCGGTATCTCCGTGAAGAGCTTAGAAGAGTACATGACTCAGTCATTCAGCGAAATGCATATTACGAAAATCAAGAAAACATTCTCATTGCAATGATAGCTGATGAAAGGGAGCATGTGCGTCAGTTGGGATTTAGGCGTATCATAAAAGCAAGGGCATGCATTCAAGAAACAGATGTTATCAGGTATTTTAAGGTGCCAGAAATAAATTTTTATGCCAAAGACTATACAGATCTCATTATGTGGCAATTTTCAGATAGCAGAACCACCGATAACCAGAGTTTCTCTTGATGATATTGAATCATGCATCAAACATGGTACTACTCTTCATTCAGAATTATTTCAGTTTCCATGTCATACACAAGCCGTAGAGAGATGCGTCAAGCTCGTTACAGACGCTGCTGGATCAGTCTGCGGACCTACAAACAGAGACGGTTGGATTCGTGCTACATTAGAATCAAGGAAAAAACAGCCAAAATTTGACACAAAAGCAAATTACTAAATAGTCTTCAGCAAGAACCCTTTCTAGAGGGAGGTTGGTTGGGGAAAGGGTGGTAACTCCGCTAAGGCACGAAATAACGTTTCTTAACTGTCTCAAGCCAGTATAAAGGAGGAGACATCCTAATTTATTACTGTTCCCTTTTTCAAGTAAATACAGAATCATACTTAATTGTCATTTTTAAGCTAACTTTAGCCCTCTTGTGGCAGCTGAAGATATTAAGCATATGAAAAGGCATTTTTACAAAATGAATTCTTATCATTTAAGAATCTTAATGAAACTATTAGATAATTCTAAGATGAAAGTTTATAATAGTTTGATAAACCTAAAATAGAAGCATTTTTTTCCTTTTTACCCAAAATTGTGTTAACTTTAGCCCCCTGGTGGCAGCTGAAAATATTAAACAAATTAACTTATATTTTGGCAGGTATATATGGTCCACTAAATGCAACTTTTAATCACTATTAGAACTTCATACTAGAAAAAAAGTATTTTTCGCTCCACCCTAAATTGTGTAAAGCCAACATATCCATGTCTTATATATATATATATATATATATATATATATAGAGAGAGAGAGAGAGAGAGAGAGAGAGAGAGAGAGAGAGAGGAATACCTCAAAATTCGTCGTTTCGAATTTCGTCGTTTCGCAGATTCGTCGTCAATCTTTTACTACCTATAGTTTCGCAATCCGTCATCCATATTTGCAGATTCGTCGTTTTTAGAAAAAATGTGAAAAAAAAAAACGATCGAAAGTGACGAAATTCAACGGTTTATCAACGCAATATACATTATATTTTGTCGAAAAACGAGTAGAATTTGATTAATTAATCTGTTTAATAACATAATAGAGTAAAATGTTTTCTCATTGAAACATGTTATATATAATCTACCTCGAATTTCATCGTTTCGTATTTCGTCGTGTTATTCCGGAACGAATTAACGACGAATTTCGAGGTATTCCTGTGTGTGTGTGTGTATATATATATATATATTATATATATATATATATATTATATATAATATATATATATATATATCAAGCTCACTTGTCCCTCTCTTTCTTTTGTTCCTCTGTCTTCAAAATTAATGTAAATAACTTGAATTCTATGCTTTATCTGACAAGATTTGTGAAATAACTCGATTCTGCCAATAAAACAAAAATTGCTCGTAAATGGCAATTCTTTACTATGTATTTATAGAAAGACGTTAACTGTCCCATTTATATATATATATATATATACACAGTATGCAGTATCTACAGAATAATGATAATGATCATGATAATGAAATGTAATAACAATGATAATTATAGTAGTGTATTGTTGTAATGTTGTATCATTGTATTATTATTATTAGTGTTGTTGTTATTAATATTATTGGTAGTAGCATGGTCTACGATGCTATGTACTGTATATTTTGGAACATATTAACTATCGCACTGTCCTCCATGTATATGTACTTATTATTTCTTACAACACATATTGTATCTCCCGTACATGTATAAGTTCGAACAATGAATATATTATTATTATTATTATTATTAGCTATACGACTATAAGGAATTTTCGGTTCTGTACAAGTGAAGCTAAAGACACTCTCTTTCGTACTTTCTGCAGTAATATATACGGACAGCAACTCTGGGTGAACTATAAAAAAGGTTCTGGCAGAACCCTAAATTTGCTGTACAACACGTCTTTTAGACTCTCACATAAATTACCCACGAGATGCTCAGCTTCACAAATGTTTGCTACCCGCAATGTCCCGAGCTTCCCGGAGGTAACAAGACGTGCTCAATATAGTCTGATGCAAAGAATTAAAAAAATCAACCAACCTAATTATCCAAGCTATCCATGAGTTCTGCCGTTTATCCTCTAAGGCCTAAGCTATGGAATTCTTGGTACGAAAACGTCTGTCTGTAGCTCCACTTAACTACGACATTACTGTATTATTTCTAATCAACTGTATATATTTCTATTCTTAGTATGTGAACTGTCATTGTATTAATAATATTTGTCATATGGACTATAGTCTGCCAATAAACCTTTTATTTTTCATTCATTATTATTATTATTATTATTATTATTATTATTATTATTATTATTATTATTATTATTATTTTTCATTGGAAAATGTAGTGGATGTCGAAATATTTTGAAAATTTCGCACCGAGAAAAATTCAACTGTAAATATAGACTACTTATTTTAAATTGTTTTAAATGTTAAAAAATGCAAAATTTTGTTAAATTAAAAAGAGTAATTTTAGTTAATGAAATTGAAGCATTAGTTTGGATTTATTTTCATGATTATACGAGGAAATATTTTAAAATAAAGCGTCACTTTCGCGTTAAGTTTAGACATTAAAGTTTCAAAAGATTTAAGTTGTCTGCTTTCTCAACCAAAGTTTCTGCTCTGTCCATAAACGTTCATTATATATATATATATATATATATATATGGTTATTTTTTAAACATCTGACTATTTAAACCATTAAATTATAGACCAAAACAATTTTTTTTTCCTGATATTGCTTGCTATATTCAGCTTCGAAGACCTTATAAAAATAAACCTGAAATAGTTATCTGATACAGAAAAATTTAAATTAAAAAAATAAGAATTAAATTTAATATTTAAAAATTTCATTTTTAAGTTCTAACCTAAATTGTATTGTTATTAAAATGTGTCCCAAAAAAGGGACAACGGCTGTTAATGGGTTGAAAGGTTTGTAAATTTTTATTAAATGAAATAAAAGTATGAAATTTTTACTGTACCTTTTCTACACAGTGGAAATTAGTCCCTTAGTGCAAAACATGTCCAATGTGATTTCTTCTCAGCTCATAATACTTACACGATACTTTTGACGGAGGAGTCCTGTCCAACAGATTTCCTATGGTTTATAATAAAGAAATATCATGGCCACCAACATCACCAGATCTAAACCCCTGTGACTTTTATATGTTGGGGTTATTAAAAAGATAGAGTGTTTAAACAGAGTCAACAGACAACAGAAGAACTGAAAGCATTAATTGAACAAGAAATTTCTCAGATTTCAAGAGATACTCTGTCCAGAGTACTTAAAAATTTTGTTGTTCGTGTTTTGCACTTCGGTACTAATTCCCTATGTGTAGAGAAGGTACAGTAAAAATTTTATGCTTTTATTTCAGTTAATAAAAAAATACAAACCTTTTAAGCAGTCAGATGTTTAAAAAAAATCAATCGATATATATATATATATATATATATCGACATTGGTATCGGTGGTATCGGCCTTGGTATCGGTGGTATCGGCCAGTCCATTCATGCATCTGCATCGGCCAAATTTTCCCTAAAAGTGACGACGTAAAAACAAACACTATCGACTGAATGCTTTCGTGTGCATTTCATAACACGTTATCATCTTGACAATGTGCTGTTAAATACAGACTAAAGCCTTAGTTGAGAGTGCTTGTTTTCTTTGTTTTTATTGCATTTATATATATATATATATATATATATATATACACAGTGGACGACGGTTATAGTAAACACGCTTATAGTAAATCAACGGGTATAGTAAACAAAGCTCGGGTAACGTTTCCAAGACATAGGCAAAATCTCACGGTTATCGTAAACACGACCACGGATATAGTAAACTTACTTGTATAAACAAAGGAAATGGCGGAGAAACGCGTGGCATTGACACTTGAATAATTGATGAATGTAATAAACCTGGCGTAACAAAAGTTTCGATTGCTGAAAAATGGGGTGTGCACAGATCGATGGTTACACAGATTTGGAAACATCGAGAAGAATTGGACACTCGTTTTAGCGATGGTCAGGCTAAAGGATCACAAAAACGTAAGAGAGGAGGAAAACACTCAACTCTGGAAGATACACTCTTCATTTGGTTTCGAGAGAAACGTGCTCAAGGTGTTCTTCCTAGTGGGGTCTTACTCAAATATAAAGCAGTTGAGCTGGTAGAAAAAATGGAAATCGATGGATTCACACCCAATTCTTTCTTTAATAAAAATCTTAGGAATTAAAGTTTTTACTGTAATCCATAGTCAATAAATATGTATATATAACCTTGTCATCTATTTCGATTAATAATGTACATAGGGTGTCCATAAATGTTTACCCTGAAAACAGTATGCTCTCATGTTTTAATGACGAATCTTACATCCGTTTTCTTTTTACAGGTGATCTCGTACACGCATAGAGTTTCTGTGCTAGTGTGTTTCGTCTACCGCATTCGCCGCTAGGAGCGCTGTAGTAGCTGTTCAGTTAAGATGGCGTCTGTGACAGAGAAGGCACAATGTGTTGTGTGGCTTGCAGAAACACAATCTCCTGTCAGTGTTCAGCGAAGGTTCAGAACAAAGTATGGAAAGAATCCACCTGATGTGAAGTTAATTAAGTCGTGGATGAAAAAATTCTTGGGAACTGTTTCCGCGACTGTGTACCTGGATATGCTCACCAATTACGCCATCCTCCAGCTGCAGGACAGGCAGCCAACTGTCATCTTCCAACAAGATGGGGCACCCCCTCATTGGCGCATGTTGTTCGTGAAACTCTAGACGCAACATTTCCAAATCGATGGATTGGCAGGGACGGGCCAATCCCATGGCCCCCAAGATCACCAGATATTACTCCGCTGGATTTCTTTCTCTGGGGTCATGTTAAAGATTTGGTTTATGTAACAGTTGTTCCAGATATCAGGACATTGCGAGAACGCATTACGGATGCAATTGCAACAGTTAACCGACAAATGTTGGAAAATGTGTGGCGTGAGTGTGAATACCGTTTAGACATTTTACGTGCCACTAGGGGTGCACATGTGGAAGTTTATTAAGTTCACTAACTATGTATCAAAACTTTGTATGTTTATCTACTTATGATTAAAACTGTGTCTGAATACGAGTGTTTATTTAAAAGTTATAGCATGCTTTAATCAGGGTGTGTGTGTGTGTGTGTACGCGTTGGTTTTATCCAACTTATAAAGTTGTTTGTTTTTTGAAAGAACACTGTAGTTCCGGATTTTTCTATTTGTTGTGAGGTATTTTCCCATTACCTCACAACTTAACTCGCACAAGGTAGGAGCAGTGACGTATTGCACTTTCCCATTTTTAAAATTTAGGTATCTTTAAAAACTATTAGCCTTATCTAGGTGAGGTTAGGTTAGGCAAGGTTAGGTTAGATCAGAGTAGTTTAGTTACGATATTGACCAATTTAAAAGTCGTGTGTATGTGTGTGTGTGTTCACTTATTCGATGGCAGATCCTTTTGAGGCTCGTGTCAATGACTCGTTTGTTTGTTCGGAATGACCTGATGAATGTCTGAAGAGAAATTTGTGCCTTGTTTTCATTTCATAAAAATCCGATGAAGAGGTTAGTTATCCGCACGCAAACACCAAAAACAAGACCAAGAGGAAGAAGAAAAGGCGGTAGAAGCAATCAAGGAAAATCCAAAATGCTACTATCGGGCCCTTAAGGAAAGGGAATAATGAACTACCAGACGATCTAAAAGAAATATCTGAAACATTGAGAACCCAGTATGAATCGGTCTTCAGTACCCCAAAACGTGACAAAGCGATACCTGACATAGATGCATTCTTCGAAGAGAAATTGCAAGGAGAATGTATAAGAGACTTTGATTTTACCCCAGAAGATGTAACGAGAGCTATAGGACAAATGAAATCACATTCACCTGCAGGTCCGGACAAATGGAGCGCACTATT
The DNA here is from genome assembly GCA_023014485.1 of Bathynomus jamesi. Taxonomy (NCBI): domain Eukaryota; kingdom Metazoa; phylum Arthropoda; class Malacostraca; order Isopoda; family Cirolanidae; genus Bathynomus; species Bathynomus jamesi. Next base: position 1,080,131 of record JAJOZX010000327.1, on the reverse strand, counting down.
AGTTAAAAACTGTAAAAATGAAATAGCTACACCCTTACTATACTGGATATGGAGAAGATCCCTAGACACTGGGGAAATACCGAGCATCTTGAAAAGAGCAAACATTGTCCCAGTATATAAAGGCGGGGATAGATCTCAAGCAAAGAACTATAGACCAGTGTCATTGACGTCCCACCTCACGAAAATATTTGAAAGAATAGTTAGAGAGAAAATCTAGGACTTCTTGGAGACACTGGAAAGATTCAACGAAAATCAGCACGGATTCCGATCGGGAAGATCATGCTTATCACAATTTATAGAACATTATAACAATATCCTAGATGCACTTGAAGGCAATGGAAACTATGATGTCATATACATGGATTTTGCTAAAGCTTTCGACAAGAGTGATCATGGTATAATAACACATAAAATGAAATATATGGGAATAACAGGCAAAGTGGGAAAATAGATCTATAACTTCCTCAGAGAACGACTACAGGTCGTCAAAACTCAAGGTGTATCATCATTAGAATCAGAAGTACGCAGCTCAGTGCCACAAGGTACAGTGCTGCCCACCACTCCTGTTCATTATCATGCTAACAGACATAGACAGTGGAGTTAACGGCAACAGTATAATAACATCATTTGCGGCCGATACAAAGATCAGCAGAAAAATCAGCGAGGCAAATGAACTGGAGGCCTTGCAGAGGGACACAAACAAAATACACAAATGGTCAGAAGACAACAATATGACATTTAACACCGAGAAATTTCAGCTCTTGAGATATGGTAGGAATGAGGAAACTAAACAGACTGCATATTATGCTCCAGATAGACAGGAAATTCAGAGAAGCACGAAAGCGGCAGACTTGGGGGTAATAATGACCGATGATGCCAAATTCGAAACACAAAATCAGATAGCAATAAACAAAGCAAAAAGAGTCGCGGGACAGGTATTAAGAACGTTCAAAAGAAGGGACAAGACAGTAATGATTCCCCTGCTCAGAACACTGATCATACCAAAACTTGAATACCGCTCAGTTTTGACGTCTCCATATAAAAAGGAAGAAAGTAATAATCTAGAAGAAAGGCAGACATTCCACGGCTGCAAAGAACTCAACTACTGGAAAAGACTGTAAACTAAATCTGTACTTCCTGGAAAGAAGAAGAGAGAGGTATACCATAATCTACATATGGAAAATGATCGAAAAACTGGTACCAATCCTCAAACTAAACCCAATTACCATCCAAACAACGCTGGACAATAGGAAAGGCAGAATATGTAGTGTTCCCAAACTAAAGGCCCGACAGGGACCTCCTCAACACTGAAGGAGAATAGCTTGGTTGTCAGGGGGCCAAGACTTTTTAACCAGCTTCCTAAGGACCTCAGAAACGTTACAGTGGTCAAAGTTGAAGTCTTTAAGAGAAGACTAGATGCCTGGCTGAAGACGGTACCAGATGAGCCGGGTGTGCCTGGCTATGTGCGGTGGAGAGCGCAAGAGAGCAACTCGCTCCTCCACCAAGCCAGGACTAGAGGCCGGGCCACCAGCTTGACCTTCGTGTGAAGAGAGACCGATGCACGAAACCGCAATGAGGTTAACGAGGTGTATATATATATATATATATATATATAATGTTGTTACTTATTATTTTTGTCCCTCAATTTGAGGCACTTTCTTACGCCTTCTAAGTCAAGACAATTGTCTTTACAAGTTAACATACCAAAGAAGTGCTCTCAAGTTAAAGCATTAAAGACATGACAATTATCCACTGTGGTCTGAGCAGTGCGGATATATATATATATATATATATATATATAATATATATATATATATATATATATATATAAAAATTGCAAGAAATTTTAAATGTAGGACAAAACCTGAAAAGCTTTCTACATTTCCATTTAAATTGTTCGCCCACAAACTTCGTCAGATCGCCCTGTTATTTTAACGCAACCAAATGAAAGTGACAAGATTTGAAAGCTGAACGGGAGTGCCAAGAGTGCCAAAGAAAAACAGAACGCGTATTACGTAAACATACTGTAAAAATATGAAAACCACTTAAAATGAGCGTTTAAGAGTATTTGCTTGAAATGGAATGACGAAGGCAATATTTTTCCTGGTAATATTTCTTTGCCTGTTCAAGTTTAGTCTCTACAATCTTTACATTGTCCGGCTTCCTGCCCCTTACGTAATTACCCCTCCCTACACTCGAGACGTCGTTTATTATGACGTTGCCACGCAAATATTTACCGCTAACGAAGGCGAAGAACGTCATGCGAACCAAATATCGCAACAATTTAAAAGAATCAACGACTTTCAAATCCAAAGGAAAATTCAGACAAACTTGAATAAGTTCGCAGTCATTAACTGTTAATTAAAAGAAGTTAATTAACAAGTTAACAATCAATTCCAGCCTTACGCGCAACGAGGAACAGCTCTTGGTTTGACTATCAACAATTACGGTTACAAAAACCACATTAAAAGAAGAGTGACTAAAGCAAAATTTGAACTCGATAAATTATATCACTTCAGTGATCTCTCTGTAAAAAACAAAAAGCAACTTTTCCCACCGCTAGTAAGGTCATTCATCGAATATCCAGCCATACCTCATCACACGATAAATTACACAAATATGTACACTAGCGAACATAAGGGCGGGAGCAAGGGGCCTGGGACTCCCCCATTGCATTTTCTGATTCTAAAAATGAGTATTACTAAAAGCTGTATCAAAACTATAAATTTGGAAAAGATACTAGGAATAATGACAATAATATGAAGGATATTCCATCATAATCAAATGAAAAATTTAATATTCAGTCAGTTTCAGTATAATAATAATAATAATAATAATAATAATAATAATAATAATAATAATAATAATAATAATAATAATTCAGATGGAAAATTTAGCATTCAATCAGTATCAAAATGTGACCACAAAAATATCAATTTATCGATCAATAGATATGACCAAAAACATTTAAACATTGTGCAGCGCTCTTGCTTTGTGCATTTCATTATTATTTTGGAGAGCTGATAATTCACACTCCCCTTCCACCCTTAAACAAATCCTGCGTACGCCCCTGAATAGGTACGAACTGCAAAAGATACAAAACGCTGGGACGAGATTGATTCTCAAAAAACGAGTCAACGACCGAATCTCAACCATGAACCCCCATTGTCAAACAGATTCACCATCCCTGAACGTGGTTCTTCATGAAAGAGAAAAAAACTTGGAGCAAAGTTATAAAATTCTCTACAAACTTTCAACGAACTCGACATAGGAACACGCCGAGGGATAGAATACATCCCGTTTCTTAAGAAGTGAATCCCGTAGCAGAAACCTTCCCCTAACTCCATTCTATGTCCCAAACTGAAGATGATGAACTACATGAAAAGAGAAAAAGCGAGCAGAAGCCCTATCAAAATTCTCACTAAAGCTAAATGAAGCGGTTGCAAAAAAAAATCAAACTCCTTCTGTTCCAACCTCAATCCAGGAATTGAAAAAGAATAACAGGTTTTTGCAGAATAATTGATAATTGTTCAAAGTAAAATGAAAACAATAAAAAACAAATCAAACGGTTAAAAGAAAAACGAAAAAGAAAAAAGAGCGCTGAGATGCGCAACTCTTCCCTCAAAGGGACACAGGGTACAGAACTATCCTGGAATATGACTGTGTATGAATATGTGAATTCGCCAAATCCAATAAAATAAACAAGTGACGTAAGAAATCCGATGGCGTTAGGAAACTAAGCAAAAAAAAAAAAAACCAACCAAAAAATAAAACCTCTTTCATCTTATTGAATGCGTTCGAACGGAAAGAATGACATAACAATATCTCACATATTAACCATCAAAGCAAATACCTCAAAAAAGCTGGAATGCGTGTTTGAATGCATTTATATATAATTTTTTCACCATGTCCATAAGTTTCATAATAATAATATAAAAAAAAAAAGAGAGAAGCCTGTGCATACCTGGTTAAGTTTGGAGAAGAATCATTCATTCCTCACAAATTATTTCACATGACCTAAAAAGAATGTTTATGAAAACCCTGTACATCCTTGGTGAACCTTACTTTTTGCCACCGTTACCTCAACTCCAAATATTTCACCCCTCAGAACGTCCTCCTCCTTCTCCTTCTCCTCTTCCAGAAAGATTTTAAACAAACACGTTTTAACTTATGTAATTTTCACACACACACACACACACATATATATATATATATATATATATATATATATATATATATATATTAGGTTCCCTATAAGCGAAATGAAGGGACTGAGATCGGGGGTTTGATTCCCGATGATAGTAGTAATATTGATAATCCAAGATTTAGCGTATTAATCTGGCTTGAGCACTGTGCCAATTTCTGACCCTTTTGACTGAATATATATCTTGGTTTTGCTTCCGCCCGAATTATTTATTCCGACGAAGATCAAGCTTGTCACTCCACCTTAGTAGGCTTGCCAACCCTCCCGGATTCGCCTGGGAGACTCCCGGAATCGTGTGTGTTCTCCCGGCTCCCGGAACGTTATCCTAATCTCCCGGATATCTTACAATTTGAGAATGGTTTTCTTTAAATACATAATTTGGTATCACCTTATCATTTGCATATTATTAGCCTTCAAGTAATCTGTTTTTTTTTTTACTATTGATATGAATAACTCATATATATATATATATATATATATATATATATATATATATATATATATACACACACACAGGGGCGTTGATTGGCTTAATTGACCTTAGAATATGTCTTTATACCCCCTGCATATGGCCTCAAAATGCCCTTGAGATTGGTCATATTTAAAAAATTTCTCTGGGGCTTACAGCGCTACCCCCACCACCCCGAACCCGCCAGCTGGATCGGCTCGCCCCCACCGCCCCTTTATGGCCTGTATATATATCATCTCCCGGAATTGTATTTCAGAAAGTTGGCAAGCCTACACCTTTGACCTACAGTTTAACATGGAATCCGAACCACGCCCCAATGAATGTTTAACAGTGGGAGATGAAAATCCTCTTGGGTGCCAAGAAAGAAAAAAAAAGATGCCACTGGGGTGCCTTGAGCCAGAAAATGTTGGCAATCACTGTGTTAAGCACTTCAATTTCCTACCTGTCATATCTGAGTTATTAATAACGACAAACTTATTGGATATGTATTTCTTTCAGATAGTGATGTCCGTAAATCTTGACACGCATTTCATATTATTACCGTTCATAATTACTTATGTATTTATCAACAGACTTGAATCAAATATAAAGTTTTTTCTATCCACTTTTAAAATAATTTTATGCCCTCAATTTGTGACATGCATCACATATCTGGTTCAAGGTCCGCATTATTATGCCAGGTTTTATATTTAATTTCACGCGTACCACTTCTTGCGAGGAAGGTGGCACGGCACTCACAGTTTTATTCGTTTATATTTATTTATTTATTTATTGTGAGAATTTTAAGGTATTTTCCACGTCAGTTCGGTTTCTCGTCTTTTTTTCTGCTTTTGACGAGTGCCAGCGGGTGTTGGTAAAACTGTAATAATAAAATAGTAAATGAGGAGGGCCAGAAACTGGCACAACGCCGCTCAGGCCAGACGAATAAGCCCCATTGCGCTAACTCCGAACTCTCGCTGAAGGCGCTAATTGGTAAAAATTTAATCTCCTCATACATTTTCCTCCTTTACTTAAACATTTTCCCGATCTTTCCTACATCATTTATGAACATCTTTAAATGTATTAACCGTACCGGAAATAAAATAATAAAATTCATTACAAGGATTAAAATTTTCGACAGAACTTTGGTTCTTGCAAGGGGAGATTTTTTATTCCTTTTTTCTTCTAATTCTTATGAAATTTTCATTAGGTTTGTCCATTAGAACGAAAGATTTCCCCTTTAGGTTTTAAAACAAGCGTTTTTAATATATATATATATATATATATATATTATTCAGCAGTACACCTTGTCATTCCCTGACGAGGTGTACTGCTGAATACACGAAAGGGCTTGGAATCATTTTTTTCTCTTTCCTTGTGGTTTTGACTCATTCATTCATTTCACGTGTTTAAGTGTCTCAAATTCATCCCATATATATATATATATATATATCTTCTTTTCTTTAAACGATATTAATACTAAAGATGTGAATGTGTAAATGTTGACAAATGAATAATGAAATTACCAAAGTGAAACTTTCCGTAGCAGGTTCTTTGATGATGTTGAAAACTGAGCGCTCTCTTTTTCCTTCCAAAGCGGACAAAAGGTCGTACGTTTCTTCTGCGAATGAAAATAGAAACGGAATTAGACTCTCAACCGTTAATTAACAATAAAAAACACCAACAACACCACCACCACCACCAACAACAACAACAAAACCCTCCCACTCCACTCCCCAGCCCCTCCAAATCTCGCAAAATGTCCGCGCAATCGCAGACTTTTTTTATTAGCTAGTTTGTCAAAAGTCTTTAGTCCAATCGTACACGTACTGTATATACTGTAGTTATGAGTATATTATTGTAGCTATACTGGTTAGGTTAATTAAGTCAGATTAAATCGAGGAACTTTATATTCGATACATTAAATTCACTTTCGTTCTTCAAAATGTTTTCAATTATTGAAGAAATAAGAAAATTCACTTTAAAATACTGTTATAAAAGAGGGAATATAATCCAACGCGAAATATTGGATGGAATTTAATTCAAGAATGTATTAAAATATTCTATAATACGGTCTGGAATATCTCCAAAAAAAAACGTAAAGGAATATAATGATTGATTTCGCGTGCCTCACATTCCGACGCTAAAAAGAATTTACTATCTTCAGCCTAAATTTGGTTAATCTCATCATATTTCTTCGCCATTTTTATTATTTTTTTAACTTATTTCAATTTTCCAAACTTAAAGGATCGACACAAGAATATAAAGTGAAGTTAAGATAGAAACATGCTTTTATAAGTTATATGTAACAGAGAGAGAGAGAGAGAGAGAGAGAGAGAGAGAGAGAGAGAGAGAGAGAGAGAGAGAGAGAGAGAGAGAGAGAGAATTTTGAAGTGTTGATTGAACCTATAAAAAATCATTGGCAAAGTTGAGCCACAAAGACTAAACTGAAATAAATCAAAAGAAGAGATTTAGTCTAAAGAATTGGAGAGGCATTTCCAATAAAAAGTAACAAAAGGATGAAATTATACTTACAGAAAGGAAGAAAGGTCGAGCACAATGTATCAAAGGTTCAAAGGATTTTACCACACCGGGCTGATTGACCGACTATTTTAGAATCAAATTAAATAAGGTTCGGGTTAACTATACTAAGATCTTTGGGGAGTAAATCAGGTCGGTTGACAAATACGAGTATTTGAATAATTGTGTTGTCGCGATAACAGGAAGGGCAGACAGATGAAAACGTTGATGGAGAACGAAGAAAAGATTTCGATAAATTGCGGACAATTTTTATTAACAAGTAAATGAAGGGATTTAGAAAGAGACATAGTTGTAAATATGGACTGTTGTTAATAATAGAGTTATTAATGGGGCAATTAAGCGTAATGATCCTTAAGGGGTTAACGAGAACAGCGTATTACAGTCACCTTTAGCTTTAATAAATCTTCAATTTATTATAGAATATCGTATTCCATTCGTATTTTTCTGAACTATTTTTTATTCGTTTAATTTTTTCAGTTTTGAATTATAGAATTATAGAATTATAGAATCACTGAATTATAGGAAACGTCGTAAAAATATTGTTTCATACCGAATTTCACACTTTAAAATTCTAACCTTTTTAGATATTTAAATTATACATTCTTTGGCCCATTTTAATGGCATTTCAAATGTAGAATTCAATACACATTCATTATGATCACGGTTAAATGTTTCAACTGAAACGTATATAGCCACAGGTGCGTGAACTATACGTTTCACATGCTCCTGAAATACGGCACAAAATGTTTAAACAAACGTCTAACGGGGTTAGAATGTAGCCTCTCCGTTCTTTGTACAAAATTTTTGAAGTTTTTTAAGAAAATAATTCCAGCAAAATCGGTTCACATATTCCCTCGTAATTGCCGGTTTCTAAACAGAGAAAGCTCTCAATGCATGATACTTAGCTCTTAATGGCAGACCTCTAATCACAATGGACTCTTATGAGCTGGAGGTATATACGTCATTAAAAACTGCAAATGTCCCCTTTTTTCGCCCGAGGAAAAGGTGTTATTTCACGGTACTCGCAACGTGCGTAAAGCTTCAATTCAGAATACAGTATCTCATTAAAATATAAAGAAAAGAAATATTGGCCAGATTAAAATCCTTTTTTCCATAAACATAATAATAAACAAAATGAATTTCAATTAATTTTACTGACATGAAAGAACCATGAAATAAAGGATACATTCATGATTCCTCCGTTTTATCAATGAATCATTCAGGAATAAATTTTATTTAGTGATAATGAGGAAGAAAGAAAAATTTGTGAATGCGAAAGAAGTGTTTGTTCTCTCTCAGACTAAATTCTCTTTGAATGTTTGCTGCTTCGTACGGACATTGCCATTTATGTTAGGAGCGACCATGAAATGGAGACCCTATTTTTAAGTTTAAATTTGAAAAGTTGATCTCACACACACACACACACACACACCTATATATATATATCGAGTTGTTTAACTTCCTTCGTAGCAGCAAAGGTCATGTGACGAAGTGGACCTATGACTTAACGTGAAGTCCAAACCATGGGTCGTTACATTACTCGGGGGACGGCTGGCCATTCATCCAACCACTGAACAAGCCAAACGCCATTTAATTTGCTTATCTACCGGAAAGGGTGTTCCGACATGGCCACGAGGTAGTCCTGGATTCTATTAGAATCTAGTGGTAAGATTATTTTTTTCTTTATGACTTATGTAGTGGAGTAGCTCCAGAAACCTAGCTCCGGACCGCTCAAGTGGTCTTAGCTCCAATTCCGCTCTGGCTTCAGCAACTCCGCAGCTCCCATTCGCTCCGGAACACGGTTAAAAAATTACTCCGGTCGGCTGCAATTAGTGGTCAGTGGTAAAGACCTTATTAATTATACGGTCTATTCTAGAATATTTTATATATTCCTATTCTGGCCTACTGGGAACCAAAAATTTTAGCTGAATAAACGTATGCATTTCTGAAACTGCGTATTGAACCTGAACCATATATACTGTACGCCCTTAATTAATTATTTCACAACATTAGAACCTGAATAGCCTTATTTTTAATTTTAAAGTTGGTTACGGGTTTCACGAACTATTTCTGTTACATCTTGTAACACACCCGTAACACTGAATTTATGTAAAGAAACAATATCTTACAGCATAAAAATTAATTACAAATTACAGTACAAAACTTTATATGATGACATCAAAATTTCCAGGTGTGCTAAAATATGAAGTAATATCTAATTAGTAAAAGCTGTTTACTAATGAATAATAAAATATCAAACAGCTAAAACTTGAGTTTTGTTTGTTATATGCAAAAATTATTTGGGTGTATATTCTGCTCAGTTTCTATTTTTAATTAAACCTTCAAAAGCGCTATCTGGAAGATTTTTCAATCGCATTTAACAAACCATTTCCTTTAAATTCTCTTCATGAATACCAGAATGTAATAACACTTTGCCTTTTAAATGCAGTGGAATAAACCATTAACTGAGGATTCAGTAAATAACTTGCACTGCATTGCACTGCATTTAAAATGGTCTTTATTTAACTGTGTAGTAGGAAGTCATCATTTAAGTGATTACCGACCTACAAACCCTATAGGTGTAGGGTGGCCATTTAAAAAGGAAGACACTGTGTATGTGGCCGTATGTTAACATATACATAATATATATATATATTATATATATATTATATATATATATGTTAACGTACGGCCACATACGCAGTGTCCTCCTTTTTGGAAATTTGGAAATGGCCACCCTAAGGACAGAGTGCTCAAAGGCGGACTGTCTGCCTAAAGCCGATATCTCGTCATATAAGGGTGTTTCATAACATGTGGGACGCACTTTCAGGATGGATTCAGGACCTGAAAACAATGAAAAAAGTTTATATAAACATATGCCCGAAATCCCTTTGTTTCCGAGTTACAGCCCGTTTTGTGTTCCAGCAATTCTTTCCGCAAACTGTTTACAAACACTGCTTGCCGACAATGTTTGTGAGTGTGTACGAGACTTATTTCATGTATGGCCTTGCCGATTGTAATGTTTCGTACACTCTATGACATGTTTCAATAGCGTTGAGTGTAGAGCCATCAGTCAGTCAGAGGTGCATCGCGGTGTTTCACTGTTCGTATTCCTAACTTCTTACCGTGAATAAGTGCAGTTCAGTGAAAAAAAACCTTAAAAGTTTTTGTGCTATTCAGTGATAATGTGCATTTGAAATGAGAATGGACGCTTATTCAAACAGAGAAATGGCAAACATGCATCTCGTGTATGGACTTGCCGAGTGTAATGCGGCCGTAGCAAGAAAGGTTTCTGAATCACCGTCTGACAGATAAGACCTTTCAGAGAATAGACGAGCGTCTTGGTGATACAGGATCATTCAACAAGCGAGTTTCAGATGGTGGTAGACAAATCAGCGCCAGAACTGTTGAGTTGGAGGCGCGGGTCCTGAATCGCGTGGAGGAACATCCTGGTGTCAGCACCCGAAGGATAGTAGCAGCAGAGGGTGTAAGATACATAACTGTGTGGAGAATTTTACGGGAACGACAGCTTTACCCATATCACATTCAGAGAGTACAAGGCCTTACTGAAGCTCATTTCTCACCACGAGAGGCTTTTTGTACTTGTTTCCTTCAACAGTGTGCCCGCGATCCTCTTTTTCTATCCTCCGTGTTGTTTTCTGATGAGGCTGCCTTCACAAGAAATGGCGTAATCAATTTTTACAACACTCATCACTGGGCCGAAGAGAATCCGCATGCCATCATCCAGTCAAGGTACCAACAACAATTTAGTATCAATGTATGGGCAGGAATATATTGCCTACAACTTAATCGGGCCTTTTGTTTTGCCTGGAAGATTAACAGGAGAATCCTATACCAATTTTTTAAGGAATGATTTAAGCGATTTACTAGATGAAGCTCCTCTTGGTGTCCGACGTCGTATGTGGTTTATGCATGAGGCGCTTCGCCTCATTTTAGTCGAGTAGCCAGAGACTATTTGGATGACCATTTCCCTGATAAATGGATAGGCCGTGAAGGACCCATTGCGTGGCCTGCTCGCTGCCCGGACCTGAATCCACTCGATTTTTACATATGGAGTCATCTGAAATCCATCCTTTACGTGAAACCCATTGACAGCGTTGAAATGCTTCGCCAACGTGTAGAACAAGGATGCCAGAAAATCCGGGAAATACCTAGAATGTTTGGACGTGTCAAGCAGTCTATGACTAGGCGTGTTCAGGCGTGTATTCAAGCGCACGGCGGTCATTTTGAACACTTCCTTTAAAGGTAAGGCGGATACTTGCTGGAACAAGTATCCAAAGCGATTTCGGGCATATGTTTATATAAACTTTTTTCATTGTTTTCAGGTCCTGAATCCATCCTGAAAGTGCGTCCCACATGTTATGAAACACCCTGTATATATATATATATATATATATATATATATATATATATATATATTTAGGATTTTAAAATATAACTTACATTCATTCGCTATCTCATAAAGAGATATCGAATGAAGCAGGTTAAGAGACACCTAAAGGAAAACTACAATGAATTAAACGAGACGAAGTTTATTAAACTTGTTTGCACGTAAGCGAAGAAAACAAACAAAAAACGAAGACCCTTAAAAGCAAACAAATGAAGAAACACGTAACAAGAAAGTAGAGAAAGAACGCTGAATAATTTTGGCGAGAATCTTAAATTGATGTGAATACAACGGTTTAAATACAGAATTTGATTAACTCCTTAATACTGTAAAGGAATTGTTTGGTCATGTTTTGTTTCTTAAAACAACAAAGTTTTTTCCTTCGTATGAATGAATAAAGGAGAGGATTTTTACACCAATGTCAAACAAACGGGAAAAAAAATATATATATATATATATATATATGAAAGCCAGCAACTGAACGAACACCTTTATCATTTAGAAGTTTCAGGAGCTCCCCGCCCTCCCATGTTCATTGAAAGCAATTGACGATATTTAGTAAAACCGAAGATTCATAATAGTTGAACTCAAGATTATTTAAAAAAAATGTATGACATTTTCATAATTCTCAAATCGGACTCATATTGTTGTTTTCACAAGATCTTAAAACATTAATATCTTGCGCAAAAAACGACATTCTTTCGCCAAGGGAAACAAGAAACCTATACCCGTATAGGTATAGGTTTCACCTAGGTTTTCACCAGGTAGTATTTCACCTCTTATATGAAATATTATTCGTGACACCGGCTTCTACCCATCTAAAAGACAGTTCCTGAACAGAGAACAAGCTTCTGCTACTGAGACTTTACATTGTGCGTTCCGTAGTCTTAAATTTGTGAGGCTGAATTTTGGAGAGTTACTGAAATTGTAACGTGTAGCCCAAATGCCGCGAAGAAAGCATTGTTAATATTCATGGAAAGACTTTAGAGCATGTAAACACCGTCATGCTCTTACACTGTAAACGGGAAAGTTCTTAAAGCCTTCAAATCGGAGTACCTAAATTGTATTTTTTTGTAGCTAATGTTCCAAGTAATAACGAGTTCCCAACATTGACAACATTGACAACAATGACAACACTGACAACATTGACTGTATAGATTCCCTTTTTGGTATAGTTTTTTGGTATATAGGGTCAAAAAGAGAACCAGTAAAAAATTCTCGGTTAATACAGTATAGTAGCATAGGTGCAAAAACGACGAGAGAGAAACGAAGTCAAAAAGTGGGGGGGGGGGGGGGGTAGAGGCGAAAGAGTGGAAAAAGCAGAATTTTAATCTCTCAAATGAGGGTGGGTGGGAGATTATAAGGGGGATAGGAGATAAGATAAGGATGTGGGGGTGCCACCCCAAAAAGTAGAAATTTGAATATTGAGTAACCTAACTTAACATAAACTCATTTTTCACGCTTCTTAAATTGGAAAATAAAAATTTTGTATATATATATATATATATGTGTGTGTGTGTGTGTGTGTGTGTGTGTGTGTGTGTGTGTTTGTGTGACGTCATACTATGAACTTTAGCAGGCACCGTTTTAATAGATAAAAAAAATTTCAAAGTGCACCTAACTTAACCTATGCTATGGTCGCACTCTTCCACAGCGTGTTAAAAAAAAATATATATACATATACATATATGGCCCAGTGGTTCCAGGGATGCCACTCAGAAATTTAAAAAGACCCAAGATCCACTTGTAAAAAATCATAAGAAATCCCAAGATATATATATATGTCTTGTGGCTGATCCCAAGATCTGCTATGTTTGTTTAAAGAAATCCCAATATCCCAAGGTATCGCAGAAAATGCCAAGATCTTGGGATAAATCCCAAGAAGTGGCATCCCTGAGTGGTTCCTACGTGCACCCCCTCTCCCTAACTGCATTTTGTGGATGTGGCTTAACCGACTTGCCACTCTTCGTTTCATCACCCTAGTCACAGCTGTGCAAATATATTGCATACCCTGATAAGGGGTCAATACACAAAACGAATCATTGAAATATAATGTAATAAATCTCTCTCTCTCTCTCTCTCTCTCTCTCTCTCTCTCTCTCTCTCTCTCTCTTATGCCGAACATACATTATTATTTATTTTTTCCAATTGGGAGTCATTGAAGAGTGAATATTATTATTATTATTTTTCTATCCCCATTTCTCATACCCGCAAGGTCAGCTACTTCCAGCCAGATCACACACACACACACACACACACACACACACACACACACGTTGTAATTAATTGCAATTATAATTTGGTTCGTAGAGAATTATTGTATAGGTATAGAATTATGGTAAAATTATAAAATTATAATATCAAGTTTTCGAAACTGACAGAGTGGATTTAGGTCCTATTTGGAATGGGGGTCTGGTTCCGAAAATAATAATTCTGGAGGTTATTTAACCTCGTTCGTAACGGCAAAGGTCATATGGCTGAGGTGACTTACAGTTTTACTTAGGATTCGAGCCATTACTCTACCTAAGAAGACCCATAGAAATACCTTAATCGCTGAAATCTGAAGTCCCAGCCCCAGACTCGAACCCAGAACCTTCAGCTTCTCGGGTACTCTGTACCACGAGGCTACCTCGGCGGGTGGGTCTTAAAAATTTCTTGGGAATCGGAAAATAGATTGGATTTTATGAATTCTGGATCGAATTTAGATGAAGGTTCTATAGCGGTATCTATGCATGTATATAGTGAAAAAATGTATACACCTTTCCACGTGGAGAACAGCTGAATCAGGAGGTGCCTCTTCTAACATTTCCTGTAGCAATTTTGAAGTATAATTAAGTTACGCTTTCCATACTAAAGACTTTGCTAATTCTGAAGTGAATAAGTCATAATAGCCAACTGAGTTAATTCCCAGCAAACAAAGGTTAAGTTTCGGGAAAAAAAGCTACTGGTAATTTATTGTTTTCTTTTTTCAAATTTCATTACTGTTACCAAAAGCAATAAAATATACTTGGAAACTCGAAATATTATCGATTCGTAATTTTTTTGTTTCTTAGAAATTTTAAATTTATATGCGAACTTTTTTCCGAAACTATACGTTTACTAAGCGTTTATTAACGTTTATAAACTCTCTATGAACGTTCTTAAAAAGTTTGGTAAAAGACCATTGCTTGGAAGGTTATTTGGCGTGTAATTTGAAACCCTTAAATAAGGTTTGAGGTGAGGAATGATTGCGATACATTTAATATGCATGCGCGAAAGCGCCAAAGAATACCTTGTGAAAACGACATGTGACTTACATAACGATGCGTAAAGAGTAGAATAAACGCAAAAGCGTAATTTTGTAAAGAAGATAAAAACGTTGAGAGAAGTTATACAAGAATAAAGAGTAAAATTCGAAGGGAAGTATCGCAGGACTGCATATATGAATAAATAAATGAAACAAACAAACAATAAAAGAAGGAGATGACATTCTGGCTTCTGGGTCGATAATAATAATGTATTATTCATAGGGCGGAAAGGTCTTAAGGTCATTCTGAACCGCGAACGATAATACGAAGAAAAAGTATGCAAAACATACGAGTTTAAAAAGCCAAACGTGTGAATGATGACAGGAGCTACAATAGGAATACGGTTAGCTGATGCACATATTTCTCGCAGAGGAATGTAAAAGCTTTAAGAGCAGGTTTTAGAAAGCAACCTACCGCTTAGAAAAGGAAGGTAATAATAATAATAATAATAATAATAATAATGAGATGTTGATGAAACGAAATGGTGCACGCACGATGAACGGTCGTGGAAGAAATGAAAATGATGATGTACATTGTATAGCACAGTATATACAGTGGTGGTCATAAGTATTCGTACAGAGAATTATTTCAGATTCTATTGCGGTACTCAGATTTATAAATGTGTTTTATATTAAAGTTCGAAGTTTAAGATTTAAATGTGATGAACTATTAAGTATTTTTCTTGACCAAAACGTTGAGGTTGTAGCAATTACTGAAGCCTGGTTAAATACAGAGAGTAGAGATTTCCTTGGAGAATATCATATTCCTGAGTATGAGATAGTTAACAATGATAGAATAGAAAGAAGCGGTGGTGGTAGAGTACTATACTTCAGTTACACTTAAAACCTAAAATTTGAAAATTTGCCGAAATTGATAACAAATGCGACGTTTGGTGAAATTAAAGACAACTCACGAAAGAAATTAATTATAGGTTTAGTATATAGACCTCGATCTCAGTCTGTCGATAGTGATAATAGACTTTAGGAACTAATTTTTTGATGTAAGTAGCGAACATGATGGGAACATAATTATGGGAGATCTTAATTTACCTTGCAGGGATTGGGGTGGTCCTTTACAGTCTAATTCTGGTTGTCGGTTGTACGAGGGTTTGCTCGAAAACTCATTTTTTTCGAATGGTCAAGGAACCCACTAGAGCAGTGCTTCTCAACCGGGTGAATGGTTCACCCAGGGGTGAAGGAGATCAGAATCAGAGTTAATGAAAATTGTGAAAGAAGAATGTACACTTTATTTTGCTGAAGCAATTGTTGAATATTAGATATTGAAAGCATTGAATATTTTCTTCTTCCAGAGTAAATATTTTTCATCTCGTAGTGTGATAACTAAAAATAACCATCATATGAATAATAGATATTGAAAGCATTGAATAGTTTCTTCTTCTACAGTAAATATGAGTAATTTTCATTTTGTGGTCTGTAGTGTGATAACTAAAAATAAACCATAATTATGAGCACTGAAAATTAAAAAGAATACTTTTCCACTGTATTCGAAGTGGAGTGAGTGAGTTTTTTAAAAAATGTTTAGGGTGAATGATGTGGGAAAAGGTTTAGAAGCACTGCGCTAGAGAACGCAATATTCTAGATTTAGTGTTAAGTACAGACCTAGACTTAATTGATAATATCTCTTAGTAGGAGGCTATTTCTCCAACAGTGAGCATAAGTAAATAACATTTGAAATTAAAGTTACTATTTATAATTCGGAGGGTCTGGAATACGTTTTAAATTTTAAAAGAACTAAATTTCGTGACATGAAACTACAACTTTCGACCCATAATCGGGATGAGGCTCTGTCGCATGATGATTTAATGGCACTTGTATTTCTTTTTTCTAATTATTTTAAAAGTTTAGAATCGAGTAATATCCCATTACGTAAAATGAGACTGCCGAAGTCTATCAAACTTAAATGGTGGAATGCTAAAATTAAAAGTAGCTTAACGTTAAAGAGAAAAGTGTATTTCAAATTTGAAAAAAAAAAAAAAAAAAAAAAAAACATTTGTCCCGTGAAAATGTTTATAAAACTCTTGAGAAAAAGAGAAGCCAAAAACTTATTAAAAAAAGTAAGTGCAACATGATTATATATATATATTATATATATATATATATATATATATATATATATATATATATTATAGCAAACAACCACAGGGAAAAGGAAAAGGAAAACACGAAGTCCGAGCGCTTTCGTGATATATTCACATCTCCTTGAAGATGTGAATATATCACGAAAGCGCTCGGACTTCGTGTTCCTTTCCTTTTCCCTGCGGTTGTTTGCTTATTAATAAGATCACGTGTTATTCTGTGATTTAGTGCATATATATATATATATAGTGAACAAATTAAGTCGAATTCGAAGGAATTCTATAATTATCTTAGGAAAAAAAAAGAGTAGCTTCGCGGACTATTTTATTGGTCCACTCATAGATGAAAACAACGAACAAATTTACGATGACTTACAAATGACGGAAGTTTTAAATAAATTCTTCTCTCCCGTTTACTAACAAAATATGAATAACATTCCGTTCCCGTAATCCTGCTCAGTGATGATCATTTAAAGCAGTGCTTCTCAACCGGGTGAATGAGATCAGAATCAGGGTGAATAGAAATTGTGAAAGAAGAATGTACACTTTATTTTGTTGAAACAGTTGTTGAATATAAGATATTAAAAACATTGAATATCTTTTCTTCCACAGTAAATAATTTTTATCTTGTAGTCTGTAGTGTGATAACTAAAAATAAACCCTAATAATGAACACTGAAAATTAAAAAGATTACTTTTTCCACTGTATCGAAGTGGGGTGAGTGAGTTTTTGAAAAAAATGTTTAGGGTAAATAATGTTGGAAAAGGTTTAGAAGCACTGATTTAAAGCTTCACGATTTTACAATTTGTGAAGCTGAAATACTACTCTCGGTCATAGGTAAAATTAATCCTAATAAAACTCCATGTCCAGATAAACTCTACCCAAGGGTACTTAAAGCAATGAACTGCGCAGTAGTCTCTCCTCTTACATATATATTTAATTAATTAATGATAAATCGTTACAATCTGGAGAAGTTCCGTTCGATTGGAAACTTGCAAACATTACGCCAATATTAAAAAAGGGGACAACTCTTTCTGGGATTGGTAGTTGATATGCTTATAGAGACGATCGTTCGGGACAAAATAGTTAAATCACTTAGAAATTAATAAGTAATCAAAGATTCTCAACGCGGCTTTCGACGTTATCGTCTTTGGCTTATTAATTTGCTCGACTTCTTTAATGATATTATAAACACCGTATATATGACGAGAGTAAAACGGTATATGCTATATATTTCAATTTTCAAAAGGCGTTTGATAAAGGTTCCCATAGGAGATTATTAGCTAACTTCAGTCTCACGGAATTGATGGTAATCTCCTGAAATGGATTAAAAATTGGTTTAGTGGACGTAAACAAAGAGTGGTCACAAATGGCAAAGCTTCTAACTGGAAAAGTGTAACTAGCGGCGTGCCTCATGTATCAGTTCTGGGACCAGTTTTTTTTATTACTTATATGAATGACATCGACATAGGAATTGACAGTATAATTTCCAAATTTGCGGATGATACCAAATTAGGGGACAAACAAAATCAGCGGCAGAACGTTTTCAGATTCAAGAAGATATTAATAAATTACTAGAGTGGGCAAAAATTTGGCAAATGAACTTTAATATAAATAAATGTAAAACGTTGCATACAGGTAGAAACAATATTAAAGAAAAATATTTTGGTAGTATTTAGATTTAGGTACTATTGTTGCCGACACTCTTAAACTGAGTAAACAATGTATCGAAGCGGTTAATAAAGCAAATAGAATCTTAGAATTTGATCATTTGAAATTAAGTCCGAGAAAACAGTGCTAACATTATATAATTCCTTAGCACGACCCCACTTAGAATACTGCGTTCAGTTCTGGTCCCCATATTTACGACAGGACATAGATAGAATGGAGAACGTGCAGCGACTGGCTACTAAGATGATTTCTAGACTTAGGAACAAATCATACGCTGCTCGTTTAGAAACGTTAAATTTAGTCTCACTTGTAGTCGTAAAAAGGCATATTTGAGGAAATTTAATCCAGGTGTTTAAAATGATCAAAAGGTTTGACAATATCGACGCCGAAAAATATTTGACCTTCAGAAATGCAGAGAGAACTCGCCGTTATGTTTCTCAAATTAGTGGGCAAACATTTTAATTCTAATGAAACTAAACATTTTTTCTTCAATCGTATAGTTAATTTGTGGAATGGATTGCCAGACAGCGGAGTTCAAAGTAATTCGATCGAATCCTTTAAAAAGAAACTAGATGCTTATATTGCCTTAAACCCCAAGTTAAAAAAAGCATTCGTTAGTGCGTAAAAATTATTTTACAATTTTCACTCGGATTCCCTCCTCTTTACTTTAAAATTTTCATTTTTTCTTTAAATTTCTTTCCTTCTTTTCATCATCCTTTCTTCGATTTGCTTTGAAATTTTCATTTTTTCTTTAAATTTCTTTCCTTCCTTTGGTCATCCTTTCTTCGATTTGCTTTGAAATTTTCATTTTTTCTTTAAATTTCTTTCCTTCCTTTCGTCATCCTTTCTTCGATTTGCTTTGAAATTTTCATTTTTTCTTTAAATTTCTTTCCTTCCTTTGGTCATCCTTTCTTCGATTTGCTTTGAAATTTTCATTTTTTCTTTAAATTTCTTTCCTTCCTTCGTCATCCTTTCTTCGATTTGCTTTGAAATTTTCATTTTTTCTTTAAATTTCTTTCCTTCCTTTGGTCATCCTTTCTTCGATTTGCTTTGAAATTTTCATTTTTTCTTTAAATTTCTTTCCTTCCTTTCGTCATCCTTTCTTCGATTTGCTTTGAAATTTTCATTTTCTTTAAATTTCTTTCCTTCCTTTGGTCATCCTTTCTTCGATTTGCTTTGAAATTTTCATTTTTTCTTTAAATTTCTTTCCTTCCTTTCGTCATCCTTTCTTCGATTTGCTTTGAAATTTTCATTTTTTCTTTAAATTTCTTTCCTTCCTTTCGTCATCCTTTCTTCGATTTGCTTTGAAATTTTCATTTTTTCTTTAAATTTCTTTCCTTCCTTTCGTCATCCTTTCTTCGATTTGCTTTGAAATTTTCATTTTTTCTTTAAATTTCTTTCCTTCCTTTCGTCATCCTTTCTTCGATTTGCTTTGAAATTTTCATTTGTCTTTAAATTTTCTTACATCTTTTAACCTTCCTTCTTAAACAGACAGCCTCGTAAGGACCAGCCGGTCTGTTGCTGTTTGGTGTCCTCCTTCGTATTCCTTTACATTCCTTTGTATTCCTTTGTATATCCCTCCTTATCTTTTGTATCATGCGTAGGATAGTTATGAAAAGTTTAACGTTCGTTTGGAAAAATTTAACAAATAAAAAAATTAAATTATCTCCAACAGAGAACGTAAAACATCAAACAATTTGAGGAAAATAAAAAAAAAGTTGAATGCAAAAGTTTTCGTTATCGTCAATAGAATCTTGAATTTGAAGAAATATCAGGAAATTGTAGAAGAAAATGTATTCGTTTCAGTTCAGGAGTTGCGAATGGGTCGCAATTGGCTATTTTAACAAGATAATGGTCCAAAACATAAAGGTAAAAACACTATGAAATGGCTTACAAAAATAATTTCAAGCTTCTCGAGTGGCTGAGTCAAAGCCAACATCTCAATGTAATTCGACAATTTATGGTTTGATTTGAAAAAATTTGTCCGCAAGAGAAACCCTTCAAATATGAATGAACTGCAACAATTTTCTTTAGAAGAATGGTCTAAAATTTCTAGTCATTAGTGGTCATTCAAGCAAAAGGTGAACACACAAAGCATTAAATAATTTTGTGAGTATATCTACGAAAACTTTTGCATTTTAACTTTTAAAAAAAAAAATTTCAAATTGTTTGATGTTTTTCATTATATGTTGGAGTTAAACTAATATTTTTATTTGTTAAATTTTTCCAAACGAACAGTGAACTTTTGATAACTATCCTCGCATAGTACAAAAGATAAGGACGAATATAACAGAAATATTTCTCTGTACGAATACTTATAAGCGCCACTATATATATATATACAGTGCCCGCGAAAAGTATCCGATCACTCAAGAAAATACAATATTTTCCCTTGATATTCAGAGACACGTAATTCACTTTCTATTTGTTCTAGCGACATCTGGTAACTTTGAGGTTGCTCGCTGATATGAGAGCTATCCAATGCATTCTCAAATTAGTGTTCTGGTAGCCTTCGTTGCGGGTGGCTGTGTCTCAAATTTGTCAGATTTCACTGTTTGTGTAAATTTCTTGATTTTTTTTTTTTTTTACAGAAAGTGGTGTAAATAAAATTTATATATAATGTGTGCTAAAAAACAACTTAAGAGTGATTGTCGAGGTGCTATTGTTGCTTTGCATGCATGTGAGAAATCACAGAGACAGATAGCTAAGGAATTAAACATATCCCAAAGTACCGTTAATTTATGGGTTTCACGGGCTAAGAACAATGGTGGCCTAACCACGCCAGTCCCTAAAAAACGATCTGGCAGACCGAGAAAAACAAATTCGCGAACAGACAAACTTATGAAACGTTTAGTATTGAAAAACCCAACAATAACTGCGAAAGAAATAAAATTTAATATGAATAATTTGTTATCTGGTGTTTCTGAACGAACTATCCAGGAGCGGCTCCAAAAAGAACTCGGATTACCATCTCGCCATGCTGCTAAGAAACCGTTCATTAATGAAAAAATGCGTAAAAAACGTGTCGCATTTTGTAAAAAATACATTCATTGGACTGTTGATGACTGGAAGAAGGTTTTATTAGCGATGAGTCGACATTTTTGACATTCAGAAGTTGTCCAAAAAAGGTTCGCCGGCCTATTGGCTCAAATAGGATGGACCCTAAATACACCCTAAAGACAATGAAACACCCTCCAAGTGTGATGGTTTGGGGTTGTTTCGGTTACTATGGCGTGGAAACTTATATTTTCTTCCGAAGAACACAACTATGAATGGTGCACGGTATTTAGCAATGCTACAGGATAAACTTCCAATGGCAATGGCAATCCAAAGGACAAAAACATACATGCATGATGGTGCACCATGTCACAGGGCCAAAATAGTGACAAAATGGATTACTGACAATAAATTTGATATTTTGGATTGGCCTGGTAATAGTCCAGATCTCAATCCGATAGAAAATCTGTGGCTAATAATAAAAAATAAGGTTGAATGCCACGACACTGGCTCAGTCGAAAAATTACAAGAGGCCATCAAAAAGGTATGGTGCAAGGAAATATCAGTAGAAGTTTGTCAAAACTTGATTAAATCCATGCCAAAACGTCTAGAACAAGTCATCCAAACCAAAGGACAGATGACAAAATACTAATATAAGGTTAGTATACATTTAAACATTGTTTTTTATGTAAAAAATACAAATTTCAAGGGTGATCGGATACTTTTCGCGGGCACTGTATATATATATATATATATATATATATATATATGTGTGTGTGTGTGTGTGTGTGTGTGTGTATGTGTGTGTGTGTGTGTGTGTGTGTGTGTAAATGGACGGAAGCTGTGGAATTGTGGAATTGTGCCGCGTTATACAGGGTGTTTCAAAAGTCCGGAATCATAGGAAGTATTTTCACGTCTTCACACACACACACATATATATATATATATATATATATATATATATATATATATATATATATACACTCAGCGGCAGAAAAAGCGACCCACTTGGAATATCGCGGAAAGCAAAAAAGTGGGCAAGCTTCTGTTTATAAAAGTTTTAAAATTCGAAAATATAGTCTATAAGGCAACCAAATAACGAGACAAAACAACGTCAGCTGCGAACAACACTAGCTGTAACGAATTTTCAACTTCTTTTAAGAATTCGACAGTCTGACATTCAGTTGCTCTTAGACTGCTAGTGCCACTTTTTTCTTCCACTAGTGGGAGTAGGCATTTGCGTTTAGTAACAGATAGACTTCTAATTCTTTTGGGTTTCAGAGTTGGACATTGACAATGGATTTGAGTGCCGTGAACGTCGCAAGAGTCGTCGCCCTAATTGAAGATGGTTACGTCGTTACAGTCGCCGATGCGCTAGGAATTCCAAGAACAATGGTTCGACGTGTCTATCAACGTTTAGTGGAGATGGGAGAGTACACCCGAAGACCAGGATCTGGAAGATCGCGCTGCACATCTGCCCGTGACGATCGTTTCATCGTCTTCAGTGTTTTGCGAGATCGTCGCTTGACTGCCACAAACGTCCGTAATAGTTGGAAAGGTCTCGAGACGTCAGTGTATCGGAGCGAACCGTTAGAAAGAGATTTATGGAAAGTGGCTTACATGCTAGACGTCCAGCAATAGGCCCGGAATTGCTCCCACACCACCGCAATGTTCGTCTTGCTTTCGCTCGTGAGCATGTCAATGGGACTATGGTCCAATGGGGACGAGTATTGTTCACGGACGAATCAAGATTTAATCTTCGGACATCCGATGGACGGGAAAGAGTGTGGAGAAGAACAGGAGAAAGATTCACCCCGTGCACTTTTACGGAGAAGGTTGTTTTTGGAATCAGGGCTTGTATTTCCCTATCGATACCCTCTAGTTTTTCTTGTATTGCTTTCCTGGCATTATCTTCGCAGTTGCCTAACTTCGCCTCCACTCACTTTCTTTTGCGGAAGAGTCTTCTCTTTTGCCTCTCTAGCTAGCTCCTCTTTCCTTTTGGCTGTGATTTCGGAGCATATTTTTCTAAAATTTTCAGCGTTTTTTCTTCCAAGGTTGTTAGCATTTCTTCACTTGTTTTATTCTCTAAAACTGTTCTCCACTCTATTTGGGCCATGTGCGATCTGATTGCTTCCCAATTTATAGTCTTGGAGTTTAAGTTAAAGGCCCCACATTTGCTTCTTTCCTTAATATGTGTATTGTCTTTTAATATTGTCGTCATATTTGTTGATATCTCGACTAAGTTGTATGGTCTGAGATAATGGTTGTGGTTATTTTTATATCAGCAATGAAGTTCGTGTTATTCGTGAATACCAAATCAAGGCAGTTATTTTTTCTGGTATTTTCTGTTATCTCCTGTGTCAGCATAAACTCATTTGTGAGAGCCATCAACATTTTTGCTTGCTCCTGGTCTTCTCTTGTGCCCCCCTCGTCCCGGTGTATATATATATTCCTATCCACCTTTTTGTATTTTATAAATGGGAAGTTAAAGTCTCCGCATTGGGGGATGGAGAGTTTATGGCCTTTATTAGCTTTCTGATATCACCAATGGCCTCCGAGAATTTTTCGGTTGGGGTGTTTGGAGGTGTATAGATGACTATCAGTATCACGTTTAGTTTTTCTATTTTCACTGCTAGGAGTTCCACAAAGCTGTTTGATTTACTCATTATCGTCTCTGTCATATGCCCTTCATGATTGTACATATATAGCACAGCCACATTTACGTCTCGTTGTTCTATCCACTCTTAGTAAGTTGAAGCCCTCTACATTTATCTCTTTCTTATCAATACAGTGTTCGCAGTTTTCACAATTTCCTTGGCAGTCCTTAAGATATCCTTATGATATATATATATATATATATATATATATATATATATATATATACACACACACAGACACATATACATATATATATATAATATATATATATATATACACATTCAACTGCAAAGAACACGCAGTATAAATAACGTAAAGAACGACGCTTGTATAGGAGATATTCCGCGCAAGACGAGAGAGAGAGAACGGAACAAATGAAAAAATGAGGTAACCACCTGGGAATCGAACCCGGGATCTTCCGATTGCCGGTCAGACGCGATACCATTACACCATGGACCTCACTCTTCCAAATGCCGTAATTCTTCTACATACTCGCAGAAACCAATGCCCCAAGGGGGCACCTCCCGCATGCCGTAACATTATATACATTCAACTGCAAAGAACACGCAGTATAAATAACGTAAAGAACGACGCTTGTATAGGAGATATTCCGCGCAAGACGAGAGAGAGAGAACGGAACAAATGAAAAAATGAGGTAACCACCTGGGAATCGAACCGGGATCTTCCGATTGCCGGTCAGACACGATACCATTACACCATGGACCTCACTCTTCCAAATGCCGTAATTCTTCTACATACTCGCAGAAACCAATGCCCCAAGGGGGCACCTCCCGCATGCCGTAACATTATATACATTCAACTGCAAAGAACACGCAGTATAAATAACGTAAAGAACGACGCTTGTATAGGAGATATTCCGCGCAAGACGAGAGAGAGAGAACGGAACAAATGAAAAATGAGGTAACCACCTGGGAATCGAACCCGGGATCTTCCGATTGCCGGTCAGACACGATACCATTACACCATGGACCTCACTCTTCCAAATGCCGTAATTCTTCTACATACTCGCAGAAACCAATGCCCCAAGGGGGCACCTCCCGCATGCCGTAACATTATATACATTCAACTGCAAAGAACACGCAGTATAAATAACGTAAAGAACGACGCTTGTATAGGAGATATTCCGCGCAAGACGAGAGAGAGAGAACGGAACAAATGAAAAAATGAGGTAACCACCTGGGAATCGAACCCGGGATCTTCCGATTGCCGGTCAGACGCGATACCATTACACCATGGACCTCACTCTTCCAAATGCCGTAATTCTTCTACATACTCGCAGAAACCAATGCCCCAAGGGGGCACCTCCCGCATGCCGTAACATTATATACATTCAACTGCAAAGAACACGCAGTATAAATAACGTAAAGAACGACGCTTGTATAGGAGATATTCCGCGCAAGACGAGAGAGAGAGAACGGAACAAATGAAAAAATGAGGTAACCACCTGGGAATCGAACCCGGGATCTTCCGATTGCCGGTCAGACGCGATACCATTACACCATGGACCTCACTCTTCCAAATGCCGTAATTCTTCTACATACTCGCAGAAACCAATGCCCCAAGGGGGCACCTCCCGCATGCCGTAACATTATATACATTCAACTGCAAAGAACACGCAGTATAAATAACGTAAAGGACGATGCTTGTATAGGAGATATTCCGCGCAAGACGAGAGAGAGAGAACGGAACAAATGAAAAAATGAGGTAACCACCTGGGAATCGAACCCGGGATCTTCCGATTGCCGGTCAGACGCGATACCATTACACCATGGACCTCACTCTTCCAAATGCCGTAATTCTTCTACATACTCGCAGAAACCAATGCCCCAAGGGGGCACCTCCCGCATGCCGTAACATTATATACATTCAACTGCAAAGAACACGCAGTATAAATAACGTAAAGAACGACGCTTGTATAGGAGATATTCCGCGCAAGACGAGAGAGAGAGAACGGAACAAATGAAAAAAATGAGGTAACCACCTGGGAATCGAACCCGGGATCTTCCGATTGCCGGTCAGACGCGATACCATTACACCATGGACCTCACTCTTCCAAATGCCGTAATTCTTCTACATACTCGCAGAAACCAATGCCCCAAGGGGGCACCTCCCGCATGCCGTAACATTATATACATTCAACTGCAAAGAACACGCAGTATAAATAACGTAAAGAACGACGCTTGTATAGGAGATATTCCGCGCAAGACGAGAGAGAGAGAACGGAACAAATGAAAAAATGAGGTAACCACCTGGGAATCGAACCCGGGATCTTCCGATTGCCGGTCAGACGCGATACCATTACACCATGGACCTCACTCTTCCAAATGCCGTAATTCTTCTACATACTCGCAGAAGAAGAGTGAGGTCCATGGTGTAATGGTATCGCGTCTGACCGGCAATCGGAAGATCCCGGGTTCGATTCCCAGGTGGTTACCTCATTTTTTTCATTTGTTCCGTTCTCTCTCTCTCGTCTTGCGCGGAATATCTCCTATACAAGCGTCGTTCTTTACGATATATATATATATTATATATATATATATATATATATATATATAATTCACTCCACATTCATTAGTTTGGTTGCACGTTTCATCTGACACGTATAACAACGTACTAATGAAGGTGTGTTGAATTGTACGTTTCAAAAGTGTTCATTTTATCAGTTAACCCAAAGAAATACAAATAGAAAACTAAATAAAAAGCAACGAACGAACACTATTTGAGAGGTGCATAAAACTTTGTGATATGAGCAACAATAACAGCAGCAATCGAAACACGCCATAAAAAAGTTGGAAGTGTTTATCGCCAGGTTTAATGCACAAGTGTGTATGACTGTTGGACACAGTGTATCACCTCTGGCTTGGTGTTTGCAATGACGTTGGTAATGTTTTGTTGCAATTCTTGCAGAGTGTGAGGATTATTTGCATATGCTACTCTTCAATGTCCCACAATAAATAATCCGGTGATGATACTCCATAGTGCCTCAAAAAATATGCGATCACCGAAAATGAATTCCAACAGCTCTGCCATTGTCTGACGAGACGTGTGGCTTGTTGCACCGTCTTATTGGAACCAGCCATTGTGGAGTTCACTTTCTGATAGGCACTAGGCAGCCCAAGAACTCGTGTATGCAACTACCTAACGTAATCGTGTTGTAAAAGAAGATGAATCCCACAATCCAACATCTCGAAATGACACACCACACTCCCACCTTCTCGGGACGAAGGGACGATTTCATCAGTGGCGTGTGGGTTATCTGCAGACCATATACGTGTGTTTTGTACATTCATATATCCGGTGAGGTGAAACCATGTCTCATCCGAAAAACATAACATCCAATATGTCAGGCTGCTGTTCCACAATTACTTTGGGTTAACCAATAAAATGAACACCCTGTAAAACCAAACATCCGATAAGGTTTACGGTTTCCATCTTCAAATTAACACAATCCAGTTATTTGGTGTTTATTTCTGTAAGTAAAATGTATCAAACCTCAGGTTTCGATTTAGTAAAGCACTTATTTCTAAATCAACCTAAACCTTTCTGTCTCTTGAATACAGCTATGACTACAAGCCACTTATCAAAACGTGACGAAATTCTTTCATCCGAGGTTAAAATTAGTATATTCAAAATTTTTTAGTTAATTTTAAAAAAGGTTTGTTAATTTAATAAGGTAGGGTAGTGCGTTTATTCTGAACAAAGTATATTTTGATCAAGATGACACAAAGGCAGTTTAATTTTAAACAAATTTTGTATAATGATAATGAATATGTCAGTTGTTCTTCTAATCATAATAGAAGAACATTTTTTTTCAAGGTGACGTAAATAAAGAAGAAGTAGAAAGTGTGTTCAGAACATGTTTGATTAGAAAACGAATAAGTTACATTGCACAAAAGAAAATCCATTTTACTGTATTTCTTATACTAAATCTCGTCAGGGTTTTGTCCTGTCACTCACTCTTTTTCTTTTATTTATCAATGATTCATTAAGTCGCACTTCTTGTCCTATTCACTCCTATGCAGATGAGTCCGCTCTTCAGTTCACCCACTTTCCAGAGCGTCCCTCTCAATAGTCACTCCATGATTCGCGTAGTACGGCTATGGAGCACCTGACCTCTGATATTTCTACTATCTCTGATTTGGGCAAAGAAAACCTTGTGGCTTTCAATGTCTCAAAAATCCAGTTCCTTCACCTGTCTACTCGTCACAATCTTCCACACGACTGTCTCCTTACCTTCAACAATGCACAACTCAGTCCATTCTCTTCTCTTACAATTCTTGGCGTTTCTTTTTCTCGTGATATTTCCTAGAAAGATCACATATATTCTCTTTTCAATACAGCTTCTGAGGTTGGATGTGTTTTACCGGCTCCGCAGTTTCTTCACCTCCTCTCAGTTGCTGTCTCTGTACAGGGGTCTTGTATGGAGTACGCTTCTCATGCGTGGGGTGGTTCAATCCACACAGCTCTACTTGACTGGGTGGAATCAAAGGATTTTCGTCTCATCAATTCCCCGCCTCTTAGTGACTGTCTTCATTTCCTCTCTCATCACCGCAATGTTGCCTCACTCTCTCTTTACTATCGCTATTATAACGGACACTGCCCTTCCGAACTCTAACTGCATGCCTCATTCTTTAAGGAGAGCATGCAGCACCAAACTTTCGACACATCCTCATTCCTCTTCTGTCCAACTCTCTAATGCAAGGGTTAATCGGTATTTTCAACCTTTCATCTACTCAACTGGTCAACTCTGGAACAACCTTCCTCACTCCATCTTCCCCCCTGTCTATGAGCTCCAATCTTTCAAACGCAGTATCCAGGCATCTCGAAAACTTTGGACCTTGATTTTGGCTTTCTTCCTCTCTGGGGACGGGGCGTTTTTGTGGGCATTCTCCCTTTGCCCCTCCTTTCTGCATAATTCAGTACATACTGTATACTAAAAAAATTAAGAGGGACTGAACTTCACAGTTGACCCCCAGCCAATAAAAGGGGATTGCTGTTGATTTAGGTTTAAAATTATATGCACAGCTTGGAATTAAAACAAATGAATGCCGATTTTATATTAGTTTTTAAACGAATTTTTAAGTCTGAAAGTAGAGTTAATATTCTTCGTGACTCAATAACTGCCAAACTCAAAGCATGTAACAAATTTCATTTCTCGTTTTGAATCGTGTTATGAACAAATCGTTTTAGAGAGCTTTTAGAATGAAGGACTCAAATCGGATTCAAAAGGGATAACGGCGCGTCTGTGTCCTCTAAATTCTTAGAGCGAGGATTTATTATTTCCTATTTACTTATTGATTTGTGGTAAACTGAATAATAATACAAAACCTATGAATATTATAAGATTATGTTGCGTTTTTTCATCAGATATTGATAACTAATCATTGTCCCTTCGTTAACAAAGATTGGTTTACAAGAAACAAAAGCTTCATGATTCGATATAGAATAATTCCCTAGACTAGGAGATTCTACAATAGAGATTAGAGATCGGCCATATCCAATTCTTAGGGTTGACTCTCAAACGAAGTGGATTTTCATGTTATCAGTGTTCATACAGTTAAAGATTAGGGTAAGGTGGATGGTTAGATGAATGGTAGGTTAAAATCAGAATTTCCTGAATTCAGATACTAGAATACTGAAGGCTTCCAAATTTACACAAAACGATACAATTTTCCAGCTCGGTCAAAAAGCAAACATTTTATAAATCGGCATAGCATGATATCGATCATTCACTTTAGATGAGAACTAATGTTTCATCGTAAAATTGGTCTTTGTAAATTAAAAATTAATTAGAAGACTCTTCAAAGGGCAGAATCCCTTCGCTATAAGGAAGCTAAAAGGGTGTGGACAGTGGACAGTGAACAGTGTCGCATTGATAAATTACTCTTTCCATCTGATATGGAAGGAATTCCGCGTACAACATAAGAGGACAAACGCACAAATGCGTCACTTTCAACATGAACAAAGAATAAAAACAAACCGATGTGAGGAACGACGTCCGGATTAGTTTCTTCCGACGAAGATTTTCTTTCTCCCTCTTTCACTTCGTCTCCGTGTTTTTCTTTTCTCTTTTTGTTCCGTCTTTTTCTCCTCTTGCAATATAGGCGCGCCACCACCACAAAAATGATGAGAAGCACAAGCATTAAAGAGGCCGCCAAAACCCCCTTTTTCGAACGGGCATAATCACGCCCTGGAAAATCTGTCGAAAGAGAAATTGTTAAAAATTAATACCTTTGTAAGAGATGCTTTCAAGAGTTCTTTGAAATATATATATATCACTTCAATATATATATATATATATATATATATATATATATATATGGGATGAATTCACAATTAAAAACGCGAAATGAATAAATGATACAAACCCACAAGGAAAAGGAAAAATGATTCCAAGGCCTTTCGTGTGTTCAGAAGTACATTCCCTGACGAGGTATACTTCTGAATACACGAAAGCTCTTGGAATCATTTTTCTTTTTCCTTGTGGGTGTGTAGCACATATATATTATATATATTAGCCCCTCCCGAAAAGAAATTCTGGCTAGCCCCTATATATATATATATATATATATATATATATATATATATATATATATATATATATATATATATATATATATATATGGAATAGAACTCAAAATGGTCCCATGAGATCTTTTATGTTCCACACAGACCGTGTATGGAACAAGGAACTCTTCTGGGAAAATTAAATCCACTTTAGTCCGAATAAGTAACGGTAAAGTAATGGTAAACCATTACTTATTAGAACTATGATATAATGGATTTAATTTTCCTAGAAGAGTTCCTTGTTCCATACACGGTCTGTGTGTAACTAATATATATATATATATATACGTCATAGGCAAACTGATTTAAAAGATATGAACTTCTGATTTCTTTTTCTAAATATGATTTTAAGTGAGAATGACCAAATATGTACAGTTGGCTGCAAAAGCTGGGATACGCAGCCCGGTGTATCTTTTCTTTGGTAAACAATGGCGCTTACTGGAGGTAAAAAGAGGCAACAAGTAACTTTTAATAATTTTTTAAAACTGTTACGTAAAGTCTTTATTACTGAGAGCATAAAGAGAACTAAATGTACTCTGTATATAAGTATTTAAAGAGTACACGCGGTCAAAGGTAGATCGAGAGTAAACTCAGTAAAAAGTCAAGAAGAAAACCACTTATCTACTCTCGACCCACCCACTTTCGACCTAGTAATATTATACTCTTTAAAGAGTTTGTATTAAAAGTACAAATTTAATTCTATTTTCACTCTTAATCTTAAAGTAAACGCAATGGAGGACACTTTTAGAGTGTGAGTTTCTAAAATAAACAAATCAATAGACTCTCTTTAGACTATAAATGCAAACCTTGGGGTTTAAAAAGTAAGCCTTGGGGGAATAAAACACAGAATCAACAATGCTTTTCATTGCGCGGAACTAGATTGAATTTGGAATAAAAAATATTTTTGCGGTCGAAATCGGAATTAACAAATGAAAGAAATTATATTTATAAAAATTTAATGTTCTTTACTTTTGTAGTCATTAAAGTGAAAACTCACTCGAGTCAAGACGTCTAAATTTAAAATGAGTTTCAAATGTTAGGTTTGAAACTCCATGAATTCATTTTTTAGACGTTTCTTCGCCATAAACGAATTTCAAATAAAATGTTTTATTATTTTTATTTGGGTGGGTGGCAATGGGGGGGGGGTAGGAGGCGGGGGTCTGGGGAGTGAATCAGAATCAATGATTATTTTAGTATTTGAATTAAAATTAAAATTTAGTGAATTATCTTTAAAACATTTTATAAGTATCTACGAACATTTATGAAACGTGCGTTTGTCTCCTGGAAAGAGTGTAAAGCCTCACCTGGAGACAATTCAAGGTCCATATATATATATATAAGCAAACAACCACAGGGAAAAGGAAAAGTAAACACGAAATCCGAGCGCTTTCGTGATATATTCACATCTTCATTTCTTGTCCCTGAAGATGTGAATATATCACGAAAGCGCTCGGATTTCGTGTTTACTTTTCTTTTTCCTGTGGTTGTTTGCTTATTAAAAAGATTACGTGTTTTTCTGTGATTTTACTGCATATATTATATATATATATATATATATATATATATATATATATATATATACTTTCTCTTCACCTGGTCAAGCAATGTTACTATTAATATATTTCTTGTGTATATGTTCCAATCCCTTTTTAATCTCGTAACCCAATACGAGTAATACAAATACAAACAAGTGTCTATAACAGACATCTCATGACATAAAACTCAAAGAAACAATGTGTCAAGAGTTTCTTTTAACAAAATCTTATCAACGAAACTGACAAATAACTAAA
This sequence comes from Bathynomus jamesi, assembly GCA_023014485.1. Lineage (NCBI taxonomy): Eukaryota > Metazoa > Arthropoda > Malacostraca > Isopoda > Cirolanidae > Bathynomus > Bathynomus jamesi. The sequence goes on along the minus strand of JAJOZX010000327.1, from coordinate 1,047,444 downwards.
TTAAAAATTTTAGAAGCCTAATACACGTAAATAATTCATGAATTAATAAATTTAATAAATAGATTTGGCCTAACTGAGTTTAATTAAGTAAAAAACAAAGTTAAAGAAGAGTTCAAAAGACAAGAGGGGCGAGTAGACATACTTCCGAGGGACGAATTTGTTTAACGGAATGAATTCAGTAACAATTCTAGATATTTGCATGTAATCTACTCTGCTTGTCTTTTATGAAGTGGATATATGGATAGGGGAATTGGTGCACTGCTTAAAAGGTATTTCGCCCCCACTGAAGGAGTTAATTTAACTGTCTTTATCCTCTCCCGTTCGATTACCCAACTTAAATTTGTGTATGGAAACGAGAAACTTTATATAACGAGTCCCATCATATAATCCCTGTCTGTAACAGGATTACCACCAGTACTTTATTAGAATTCGTTTAACTCCTGAAGGTCAAGGTACAGAAACAACGGAAGTTTTGGCAACATGATGAAGAGAAATTACACGAACATTACAAGAAAATCAAACAAAAAGCAAACAATGATAATATTATGTAGGAATTAAAGTTTAAAGCAAATTATTTTTCGTTTATTCTTGTAAATGAATCTAATATAGAAATGATCCTGTGAATAGGCTTGCCAACTATTGATGTTTATGTTTCACAGCAAAATATGAAATACTTATCGTCATTTCAAGGACCTAATGTTACACTTCGAAATGAACAAGATTCCAGTATCGATGCGTTTAAAAGCGTCTTAATGCACGAAACTGCTTGATGTTTATATAGGCTTTTAACCTAAAATCCATAGTTTTCTGTATGAGCTATAACAAATATAAAAAAATTGGTAAATAAAAAGTAGTAAATAGTATGTTGTACTGTCAGTGAATTGAATAGTCCCTCAGGCAGAGCGGATATTTTTTGAAAAACAAAAAAATGATTTTAAGTAGGACCTATTCACACTAATACTTTCTTTCTGTATTCAAATTTTCTTTGTGTTTAAAGTGTGCGCTTTTACAGAGTTCTTAACGCTCTGTTTAGATAGAATCTGATTAATGAAGAACTTAATTAAATTAAAATAACTACCTTTCACTTCGTTTTTTAACGTGTAACAGAGCATTGCACGTTGTCACATTAAAAAACGAATTCAAGAGAATAAAACTTGTATGTTCCTCTAAATTTACTGAATATATATTATATATATATATATATATATATATATATGATGAATAAATCCACGAAGGAAAGGAAACACAGAATGGTGCTCAAGCGCTTTCGTCTAACGATATCCTCATGAACAATGAAGTGCCCTTGGATTTGGTATGTCCTTTTTTATTGTTAAAAAACCTTCTGCTTTACAAATTTGTTATAGTCTTGCTTGTTTTGAAAAACAGTGTAATCTTCCTCAGTCTTTGGTTAACATAGTTAAAGGCCTTGTCCATAGTGCTGCGAATAGTACTTACGAAGATAACTTTCCTAAACGTTTTCGCAATAGCCTCTCACAATTAAAAAAAGATGGTGAGCTCCATATTACTAAAGCAGACAAGGCTAACACCATAGTTATTATGGACAAAATGGTCTACATTAGAAAGATGAACGAGCTTCTCTAGGACCCCGCCACATACAGAAAACTTAGGAAGAACCCGCAGGATGACGTCATCAAATCATTCAATAGTGGCTTGAAACGCATTCTCAAAGATCATAAGGACTTAATTCCGCTTTTCATGTCCACTTCACCTTCTCTTCCCAACCTTTACGGTCTTATTAAAACCCACAAACCTAGCAACCCTATGCGCCCTATTATTAGCTCGGTGGGATCTACTACCTATAAACTCTCCAAATGGCTTGTCAAAGTCTTGTCCCCCATTCTCGGAACTATCTCTGATTCACATGTAAAAAATTCCATGGATCTCACTGAAAAATTGAATAATGTACGCACTGAAACCAACGATAGATTAATCAGTTTTGACTTTTGTTCATTGTTTACAAAAGTGCCGATTGACGATATGCTTGACTTTCTCTCCCGAGAATTACATAAGTACGACCTGCCACTACCTGCACACATCGCTTTGGAACTTATTAAGCTTTGCCTCAAAGGACTGTAAATTCACTTTCAATAGCGAGTATTATCAACAGGTTTTTGGGATGGCCATGGGCAACCCCTTGTCGCCCCTCCTCTACAATATTTATATGGAGTTTTTGAAATTACTTACATTCCGAGAATCCTGGGGATTGGCATCCCATGGTTGCGGTACGTCGACGATATTTTGTGTATCTGGCCCATGAATCGTGATCTGGATGACTTCCTCCTTCAGTTAAATGATCAAGTCCCCTCCATTAAGTTTACTTTAGAAGTGGAACAAGACAACTCAATCCCGTTTTTGGATGTGCGTGTACATAGGGAAAGCCCAGGTTTTAAGTTTAGTATCTATCGGAAAAAAACAAACAATTTGTCCTACGTACACTTTTACTCTGGACATGACACCCCCATTAAGAAGGCCATATTTTCTTCAATGTTTCTCCGCGCTCTTAGGATCGCCAGTCCGGAATACATCGATGCCGAATTGGAAAAAATCAACGGTATTGGAAGTGATCTGTCCCACCTGCGTTTATGGAATCTTGTCTTAACAAGGCAAAACGAACCGGTAGAGTGCTAAAACTTTGGTAGTGTTTCCTTATAAATTTGTATGCTTTTCTTACAATTTGTATTTTTCAATTTAGTTTTATATATTTCTTTTTGTGACCTATATATCATTCAGGCATTATCTATAAAATTGGTTGTAAACAATCAATTTGATCTTGTGTTGAATTCGTTCAGAACGGATTTAGACCAGAAGGGCAGGGTGCTAAAACTTGGGCAGTTTTCCCTTATAAATTTGTATGCTCCTCTTACAATTTTTATTTTTCAATCCATTTTTATATAATTTTTTTTATATTTTTTGTGACCTATATATCATTCAGGCATTAACTATAAAATTGGTTGTAAACAATCCATTTGATCTTGTGTTGAATTCGGGCAAAGTGCTGAAATTGGTAGTTTTCCTTACAAATTTGTATGCTCCTCCCACAATTTTTATTTCTATATTTTTATATTATATATATATATATATATATATATATATATATACAGGGTGGGCGGAAAGTAGCTCCCTATTTTGGATTGGTAAAAAACCACGTATATTATCCATTTATTTCAGAAGAAATAATATGAAAAGGTAGGCATACATGGTAGGTTTTCTCTAAAATTCAATGTGGGCTCCAACTCTTTCCACCAGCTTCTGGAGCCGCCCAGGAATGGCGTCCACTGACTTTAGCAGGAACTCCGGCGGGATGGAGGCCATGACTTCCCGAATTCGGTCCTCCAGTTCTTCCAATGTCCTCGGTTTGGTGCGGTAGACTTCTTCCTTTACCCACCCCCAAAGAAAGAAGTCGCACGGTGTCAAGTCGGGGCTCCTGGCTGGCCATTGTTGTCCGTGAGTGGCTGGATGCCAACTTCCCTGGGCGTTGGATGGGTCGTCGTGGTCCACATCAATGGCCAGCCAGGAGCCCCGACTTGACACCGTGCGACTTCTTTCTTTGGGGGTGGGTAAAGGAAGAAGTCTACCGCACCAAACCGAGGACATTGGAAGAACTGGAGGACCGAATTCGGGAAGTCATGTCCTCCATCCCGCCGGAGTTCCTGCTAAAGTCAGTGGACGCCATTCCTGGGCGGCTCCAGAAGCTGGTGGAAAGAGTTGGAGCCCACATTGAATTTTAGAGAAAACCTACCATGTATGCCTACCTTTTCATATTATTTCTTCTGAAATAAATGGATAATATACGTATTTTTTGACCAATCCAAAATAGGGAGCTACTTTCCGCCCACCCTGTATATATATATATATATATATATATATATATATATATATATATATATATATATATATATATAATATATATATATAAAGGGTGATCCAGAGAAATGGGACCCAAAAGAAACCCCTGTAACTCTTAAAGTATAAGTCCTTTTATAAAATCATACGCATCATTCGAAAGAGGATAGTTACAAGTTTGTACAGGATTGTATAGGTTTTGACAATACAAGACAAGATAAGATACAAAACAAAATAAAAGTGTTAGTTAAAACTAACCCTTCAAGATGACTGCATGGACTGTGGAACAGCTGCGTTTCATAACTGAGCAATATTATGAGCATGGAAGAAGTGTAGTTTCAGCTCAAAGATCTTTCAAGACAAATTTTCAGATGTCAAAATCACCTTCTACGAAAGCAATCCGTCGGTGTGTCAGAAATTTTTCCCTAATTGGCAGCATTGGAAAAAGAAAACCAACTGGAAGAGTGCGCACAGCAAGGATAGACGAGATCATTAACAGAACTCATGAAATTGGACAGGATAATCCTAACATAAGCATCAGACGTGCTTCTCAGCTGTTAGGAGTTGGATATGGAACAACACACAGTATATTCAAGCAAAATTTAATGCTCTTTCCATATAAAATTCAAACAGTGCAACAACTAAACGATGGAGATTTCGCACGAAGACGACAATTCTGTCAATGGATCCAACAGAAGGTAAATGACACCACCAATTTTCTAGTAACTTTGATTATGTCAGACGAAGCCCATTTTCACTTGAATGGAACTGTAAACAAACAAAATTGTCGTTTCTGGGCAACAGGAAATCCATTGAATATTACCGAAGTCCCGTTGCATAGTCAGCGTGTAACTGTTTGGTGTGGTCTTACTGCATCTCAGATCATAGGGCCGTACTTTTTCGAGGATTCCACCGGAAACACGGTCACTGTAAATGGTGATCGCTACGAAAAAATGTTGACCGATTTCTTTATTCCTAAATTAAGAGATCTTTGTCTAGAAAACCACTGGTTCCAACAAGACGGAGCTACCTGCCATACCACGAGGAACTGCATGGCAGTTTTGCGTCAAACGTTTCCAGGCGAGTTAATCTCAAGATTTTGAGACGTTGAATGGCCCGCAAGGTCTCCGGATTTTTCTCCCTTAGATATTATCTCTGGGGATATTTAAAGAGTAGGGTCTACAGAAATAACCCAACGACCTTGCAAGAATTGAAGGCCCCCATCACAAATGAGATACAGGCCATACCACCGCACACTCTTGCAAAAGTGATGCAGAACTTACAAGCGAGAACACTGGAATGCTTGGCAACTAATGGAGCACATTTGAAAGGAGTAATTTTTAAAAAATAAATATTTCATAATAAACTTGTAACTCTACTCTTTCGAATAATATATAGTTTTTATGAAAGGAATTAAATATTAAGAATATTTGGCTTTTTTTTATGGGTCCCATTTATCTGGATCACCCAGTATATATACATATAAATTTTTTTTTGTAACTTGTATATAGTCTTGAACTCTTTATTTACTTCAGTGTTCCTGAGGATGTTATTAGACGAAAGCGCTTGAGCACCATTCTGTTTCCTTTCCTTCGTGGTTTTATTCATCATAAATATTTTTCACGTGTTACTTTCGTGAAATAATTTTCATATATATACTGTATATATATATATATATATATATATACACACACACACACATATATATATATTATATATATATTAACAAACCAAATTTTCACTAAAAACAAACGGTAAAGTTTTTTTTCACATTTTGTAAACTTGCGCCAAATTCTTAACTTAAAATTTAATTCAAAGAGCCAAAATTTTCAATGTAAAACATTTCCTTTTCTGAAGGTAATTCGGAGTACCAAGATAGATTAAAATTCGAGGTGAGTGCCTGGAGGGACCTCCGAAGCACGAAGAGAACGGCAGTTCTTGCCTGAGAGGCGCTAAGAGTTTCCCCGAGTCCATAAGTTTCATGAATGAGACCACTGCTTAGGTCTCGCTGAGAGACATTACCCTCTCTTTCGCTTGCCTTCTACCTTTTCATCGTTCTTACCTCGGTCACGTCTCTGTACCTGGGTTATACACCTGATCTCCTATCCAATATATATATATATATATATATATATATTTTAACTGCAAACACGCAGTATAATTAACGTAAAGAACGACGCTTGTATAGGAGAATATTCCGCGCAAGATGAGGAGGGAGAACGAAACAAATGAAAAAATGAGGTAACCACCCGGGAATCGAACCCTGGATCTTCCGATTGCCGGTCAGATATGATAACCATTACACCATGGGCCTCACTCGATCAAATTCTCCTACATATTATACTGCGTGTTTGCAGTTACAATGTATATAATGTACGGCATGCGGGAGGTGCCCCCTTGGGGCATTGGTTTCTGCGCGTATGTAGGAGAATTACGGCATTTGATCGAGTGAGGCCCATGGTGTAATGGTTATCATATCTGACCGGCAATCGGAAGATCCCGGGTTCGATTCCCGGGTGGTTACCTCATTTTTTCATTTGTTTCGTTCTCCCTCCTCATCTTGCGCGGAACATTCTCCTATACAAGCGTCGTTCTTTACGTTATATATATATATAATATATATATATATATATATATATATATGAAAAATTATTTCACGAAAGTGACACGTGAAAAGTATTTATGATGAATAAAACCACGAAGGAAAAAGAAACACAAAGGGGTGCTCAAGCGCTTTCGTCTAATGACATCCTCAGGAACACTGGAGTGAAAGGACAGATCAAGGCAATATATAGGTTACAAAAATAAACATACATACATACATATTCACATATATATACATATATATATATACATATATATATATATATATAAACATATACATATATATAGTAAGCAAAGAAAAAAATTGTGGGAGGAGCCAACATTTATATGGTCACAGAAGAATAAAGAAATAAAAATAAATATAAATATAAATTGAGAAAAAATTAATTACAAAATAGTGCCTTAGTGATATATATGTCACAGCCTAAATAATCATAAAGAAATAAACAGGCAAATAAAAAAACCCATAAATACATATACATACATATATATATATATATATACATATATATACACATATATATATATATATATATATATATATATAAAGACACTTTTAGCACTTTGGCCGACCTTCCATATAAATTCAAATGGCTTTTTTATGGAACAGGTCACAAAAGAATAAAGAAATAAAAATAAATATAAATATTGTAAGTGGAGTCTACCAATTCAAGCTCAAGAGGGAGGTTTTACAATCGATTTAATAGATGCTGCCAAATTGATATATATGTCACATTATTAAAAAATAAAAATTGAAAGATAAATTTTAAGAGAGGCACACCAATTTATAAGGCAAAAATTACCACATATGCATATTATAGTCACAAACGAATACAAAAGTACAAGTAAATATAAATTGGAAAACAAAATGATCCCTAGATGATATAAAGAACAATAAAATATATATACGACATATTTACGGTATATATACGAAATATAAACGCAATATATACAGAATATATACATATATATATATATATATGCATAAGGGAAAAAAAATTACCAAATTTGTTTTTATAATTATTGTCTGAGAAAACGGTAGGTCGCAAAAGAATAAAGAAATAAAAATAAATATAACTTGAAAAAAATTACAAATAATACACGTACACATATATACCCGCATACCCAAATATATATATACATATACACACATATATACAAACACACACACACACACACACATATATATATATATATATATACAAGCTTGACCTTCACGAAATGAGAAATCATCCCGCAGAACCTTTGTGAGGTTGTAAGGTAAGGTAAGGTACATACACATATACATATATGAATAGAAACGACATAAGTATTAAGGAACGTTTCTGCACACGAGGAGGAGAGATAACGAAATAATGAAAAATGAGGCGAACCGCCTGGGAATCGAACCCAGGGCCTTCCAATTGCCGGTCGGACGCTCTACCATTATGCTACGGACCTCACTCAATCACAAATCGAAATTCTCCCAAATAGGGCAGAAACCAATGCCCTCAGAGAGCACCCTCGCAAATCGTGAATATGCGCAAATAACTGCAATGACCGCGCAGTATATAAATGAATAGAAACGACATAAGTATTAAGGAACGTTTCTGCACACGAGGAGGAGAGATAACGAAATAATGAAAATGAGGCGAACCGCCTGGGAATCGAACCCAGGGCCTTCCAATTGCCGGTCGGACGCTCTACCATTATGCTACGGACCTCACTCAATCACAAATCGAAATTCTCCCAAATAGGGCAGAAACCAATGCCCTCAGAGAGCACCCTCGCAAATCGTGAATATGCGCAAATAACTGCAATGACCGCGCAGTATATAAATGAATAGAAACGACATAAGTATTAAGGAACGTTTCTGCACACGAGGAGGAGAGATAACGAAATAATGAAAAATGAGGCGAACCGCCTGGGAATCGAACCCAGGGCCTTCCAATTGCCGGTCGGACGCTCTACCATTATGCTACGGACCTCACTCAATCACAAATCGAAATTCTCCCAAATAGGGCAGAAACCAATGCCCTGGGTTCGATTCCCAGGCGGTTCGCCTCATTTTTCATTATTTCGTTATCTCTCCTCCTCGTGTGCAGAAACGTTCCTTAATACTTATGTCGTTTCTATTCATTTATATACTGCGCGGTCATTGCAGTTATTTGCGCATATTCACGATTTGCGAGGGTGCTCTCTGAGGGCATTGGTTTCTGCCCTATTTGGGAGAATTTCGATTTGTGATTGAGTGAGGTCCGTAGCATAATGGTAGAGCGTCGACCGGCAATTGGAAGGCCCTGGGTTCGATTCCCAGGCGGTTCGCCTCATTTTTCATTATTTCGTTATCTCTCCTCCTCGTGTGCAGAAACGTTCCTTAATACTTATGTCGTTTCTATTCATTTATATACTGCGCGGTCATTGCAGTTATTTGCATATACATATATATAATATATATTTAACTGCATACATACATACATACATACATATACACACATACATACATACATATACACACATATACATACAAACACATTTAACTGCAATGACCACACACATACGCACATACACATACATACATACACATACACTCATACAACAAAAAATTGAAAAATAAAATTGTAAGGGAAACAACAGACAAAAACAAATTTTTTACCAAAGATTTAACAACCTGCCCTTTTGTTTAAATCCATTCTGAAGGAATTCAGAGCAACGGGATCAAGTTGAAACAGACCTTTACTCATGTTAAGGTTATTTGTAAGTTGAATTATAGCCGACTCAAGAATATTTCTATTAACAATGTTGCTAGAGTGAAACAAAACTGAAACATTATTCCAATCAATACAATGGGATAACTCTGACAAATGGACAAAAAGGGCACTGGACAACTGTCCCGTTCTAACGGAATATTGATGCTGTTTTACACGCGTTTGCAAATCCTTTCCCGTCTGACCTATGTAAAAGGAATCACATTGCTTACACCCAATTTTATAGATAATGCCTAAATTATTGGTAGGGCTATTTTTTACTATGATGTTTTTTCACAATATTGTTATATGAAAAAACTACACTGATATCCAAAAGTTTAAGTACATTAGCAATGCCTAAGAAGCCCGGGAAAAATGGAAGTACTAAAATATTCTTTGACAAGGTGCGAGTGTTATTATTCACACGATAGAAGGTTCGTTTAGCCTTATTAAGACAAGATTCCATGAACGCAGATGGGTAACACAAACTCACTTCCAATACCGTTGATATTTTCCAATTCGGCATCGATGTATTCAGGACTGGCGATCCTAAGAGCGCGGAGAAACATTGAGGAAAATATGGCCTTTTTAATAGGGGTGTCATGTCCAGAGTAAAAGTGTACGTAGGACAAATTGTTTTTTTTTTTCCGATATATACTAAACTTAAAACCCGGGCTATCCCTATGAACACGCACATCCAAAAACGGGATTGAGTTGTCTTGTTCCACTTCTAAAGTAAATTTAATGGAGGGGACTTGGTCATTTAACTGAAGGAGGAAGTCATCCAGGTCACGATTCATGGGCCAGATACACAAAATATCGTCGACGTACCGCAACCAAGGGATGTTGCGGATGTTTTTGTCTGTTGTTTCCCTTACAATTTTATTTTTCAATTTTTTGTTGTATGAGTGTATGTGTATGTATGTATGTGTATGTGCGTATGTGTGTGGTCATTGCAGTTAAATGTGTTTGTATGTATATGTGTGTATATGTATGTATGTATGTGTGTATATGTATGTATGTATGTATGTATGCAGTTAAATATATATATATATATATGTATATGTGTATGTACCTTACCTTACCTTACAACCTCACAAAGGTTCTGCGGGATGATTTCTCATTTCGTGAAGGTCAAGCTTGTATATATATATATATATATATGTGTGTGTGTGTGTGTGTGTTTGTATATATGTGTGTATATGTATATATATATTTGGGTATGCGGGTATATAGTGTACGTGTATTATTTGTAATTTTTTCAAGTTATATTTATTTTTATTTCTTTATTCTTTTGCGACCTACCGTTTTCTCAGACAATAATTATAAAAACAAATTTGGTAATTTTTTTTCCCTTATGCATATATATATATATATGTATATATTCTGTATATATTGCGTTTATATTTCGTATATATACCGTAAATATGTCGTATATTATTTTATTGTTCTTTATATATCATCTAGGGATCATTTTGTTTTCCAATTATATTTACTTGTACTTTTGTATTCGTTTGTGACTATAATATGCATATGTGGTAATTTTTGCCTTATAAATTGGTGTGCCTCTCTTAAAATTTATCTTTCAATTTTTATTTTTTAATAATGTGACATATATATCAATTTGGCAGCATCTATTAAATCGATTGTAAAACCTCCCTCTTGAGCTTGAATTGGTAGACTCCACTTACAATATTTATATTTATTTTTATTTCTTTATTCTTTTGTGACCTGTTCCATAAAAAAGCCATTTGAATTTATATGGAAGGTCGGCCAAAGTGCTAAAAGTGTCTTTATATATATATATATATATATATATGTGTATATATATGTATATATATATATATATATGTATGTATATGTATTTATGGGTTTTTTTATTTGCCTGTTTATTTCTTTATGATTATTTAGGCTGTGACATATATATCACTAAGGCACTATTTTGTAATTAATTTTTTCTCAATTTATATTTATATTTATTTTTATTTCTTTATTCTTCTGTGACCATATAAATGTTGGCTCCTCCCACAATTTTTTTCTTTGCTTACTATATATATGTATATGTTTATAATATATATATATATGTATATATATATATATGTATATATATGTGAATATGTATGTATGTATGTTTATTTTTGTAACCTATATATTGCCTTGATCTGTCCTTTCACTCCAGTGTTCCTGAGGATGTCATTAGACGAAAGCGCTTGAGCACCCCTTTGTGTTTCTTTTTCCTTCGTGGTTTTATTCATCATATATATATATATATATATATATATATATATATATATATATATATATATATATATATATGTTCTCAATGCTCGAGACACAAATGTCAATAACTTAAGTGTAAGTGGAAAGAAAAAGATTGATTTACACATATTTATAAGCAGCTCGCAGCATCATCGTTGCCAAATACATAAAGGGAAAACATACTAATAAGACTTCCGTACGTGGCTCATCACCACTAGAAGCAACAGTGCTCTGTGTTATCAAAATCAAATGAAGCGTCTGATTCCTGACCATTTTTGTGCATATATCATTATGCCTTGCAGAATTCTTCAGGAGCAAGATGCACAGTTAGTTTGTGTTTCATGAGAATTGAACCAAGTCAAGAAGCTTAAAATGAGTTTCCATTTTTACTCAATTGTGAAGCATAATTTTTCTATTTACGTTGTACACTCGTAGATACACCTAGCAGATACGTTACACTTAACTAACTTACCTTTTTCTTTTTTGGCGGATGAGCGCGACGTGTAGGCGGACACGACGACGGGTGGTGACGTCACGGGACCACGTGACACGTACACTTTGATCTGGTAGTTGGTGGCGGGATCCAATCGACTGACGTTGAAACTAGGCTGTCTCGACGAGACGTTGTAGTACAGAGTTCCATTTTCGAGATAAACCTGCATCACAAAGAGTGAAAAAAAACGACCTTTGAAGCCACAAATTATATACGTCTTATATACTTATGATTATCATATATTTTTATACTTCTATACATATATTTCCTTTATTTTGATAACTAAATAACTCTTTCTGCTACCAGTATGCAGATGATTCTTCAATCATAACCTCACATAAAGACTCACTACCACTTCAGATGACCGTTAACAATAAACTCCAAAGTGTTTGTGTATGGCTTAATGCCAACAAACTATCCTTAAATATTTAAAAAAAAGCTTACATAGTTATTACAAAAAAGAAATCATTGCTCCCTTTAAATCTACACATAAATTCAACCCCTGATCAGCGAGAGCAATCGGCCAAACTTCTGAGAATTACCATCGATTCAAATCTCTCATCCAAAGAGCACACTGAAGATCTGTGTAACAAATTAGCCAAGGTCTCATTCATAATTATGAATTATGAAAGTCGGTGCAGCACTCCCAAAACAGGTTCTTCGATCCATATACTTCACCGTGGTGTACCGACACCTATAATAATTAATGCTTACGGAAGCACGCGTCAATTTTCGCTACAGCCTTTGGTAGTAATGTAAAAAAGATTAGTTAGGACAATTTATAAATTGAACATTGCCTTATGTACTGTATGTATCAATCGTCCATAATACCGCTCCAGAAATCATCAAAAACAAAATATTAGCGTCCCAAACACAACACCGCTTTAACAAAAGACGATCAGACACGTACACCAGAAAACTGAATTATACTCTCCTAGATTGTGCGACCAGATCCTTATCTTCAACTGGTCCAGACCTTTGGAATTCACTTGATCAAGAGACAAAACAATCTCAGACACTAAAAATCTTCCAAAGGAAATTGAAAGACAAATTCATCAACTCATACGAGCCATAAGTCTGTATCCCATGTCTTATTTCAATAACAAAATTAAACTAGATACTCTTGTTTCCATATTTATTTCTATATTTCTCTATAGCCAAACAAAAATAATAATAATACCCAGTAAAATAAAACCAAATATGAGCAAGGTCAAGGTATCTAAGGTTGTTAAGATACTCAATAAGCAAGATAATTAATATTTTGATACTTTAATTATACAGGATATCCATAAAGTCACTCAAGTGAATATGCATGTACTTTTCACCATATTCACTTACGTGACTTTATGAACACCCTGTATAATAGTTAATTATATAGCGTCTAATATCCAAATAAATACGAAGGTGGGATCAATGAAAGAAAGCCACCTCCAGCCTTCTTTAGTTAGCTTTATAAGGCTAACTAACGAAAATATCACGACCTAACCTAACCAATCGTTAGGTCAACTGTACGCCCTTGACGATTGGTTAGGTTAGGTCGTTATATTTTCGTTAGTTAGCCTTGTAAAGCTAACTAAAGAAGGCTGGAGGTGGCTTTCTTTCATTGATCCCGAAGGTATAATCTTAGCTGAATAGCTATATGTAATTATGTTTAGTTATGTTAATGTGTAAACTCAGCTGAATAGCCATACTGTTTATATTTCTAAACATATGTTTGTAGCTTACCTCATATAATCTTCATGTAATTTTCTCTCTTTGCCTCTATATATTTAAAGCTCGTGTACATAACTTTGCTATTCTGCATTATCTATCAATATTTACCATACAACTCCATTCTGCTAATAAAGCATAAAATTTGCTTGTTAATAGCAGTTCTTTGCTATGTAAATATATGAAGGCATTACCATACCATTTGTCCGAATGTATAATGAGCAGGTGTGTATATATGTATGCGAGTGCGTATTTACGGATATACATGCATGTACCTGCATACGTGTGTGTGTGTGTGTGAACATGTGTATGTATGTATGTATGCATGCCCATGTGTGTATATATATATATATATATATATATACACACACACACACACATGTATGTGTGTATGTATGTGAGTGTATATATGTACAGGGTGTCCAAAGGCCCCTATCTATTTTGCAAAAATAATATTTTAAAGAAAATAAAAGAATACGAAAATTATATATATATATTAGGGTGTCCCGCTTATGACCTTTTTTTTCAGATCCGGTGAACATACCTTTTTTTTCCGGTTAGAAATGGTTCACTTTTACTAAATATATCAAAAAATATTCAATTTAACAATTTTGGGGTCCCCGACCCACCCCCGAAAATGGGTCACCCCCTGAAAAATGCTAGAAATACCCATTTTTTGTATTGTAATCAACCTAAATGAACAAGAGTTTTGTCAAATATCAACATATTTGATATCAAAAGAAAGTTATTTCGAAGCTTATTCAGTAAGGTACAAGAAACAGTAGTAGGGTGGTGTACTGAATTTTACCCTTTTTGCTACGATTTAACTGAAATAGATAGGGACTTTATAAACACTCTGTAGGTAAAAAAATTCTGCCCAAACGAATGATTGATACCACGATTTTTTATACCATTTCTGATTACATGAATCAACCAACCAACCAACCAGGCTAAAAAGCACTATCCCAAGTCAGTCTGAGAAAATGGGTGATATGTGGCAGTGACGCATTCGTTGCACTAAATGTATTTGGCTCGATCCACTTCTCATTTTAGAAGGAATTTATTTTTTACTGTAGGTGGCGTTACCGATATCCTGTCTTAATGATCACTGTTGGACGAAGGACGTTAAGTAGTATAAACCAACCATTTCCAATACAAACTTACTACCTTAAGGGATAAATGGGGATACGTGAACGTGGCCGCGTAAAGTCTCCCATTAATACTTAGATACGTAGATTTCTTATTCACACATAAATGAATTTCCCTACCTATATTGTATATGAAATAAGAACATAATAAAATCATAAACATAATGATATTTACATATGATAAATAAAAATATATTAAATGAAAATAGCACGTATCTTTTCTTCACTCTTTCGGATGGTGCGTATGGTAGACTCATTCACATGATACTCGCGGCCAAGTGATGTTATTATGCTCATACCACCACGCAACTTATCTAGAATCTTTATTTTTTCGGCTAATGTCATAACCTTACGACTTTTCTTCTCTTCACTATCACTTGCAAATGCTTTACGTTTTGGTGCCATACTGCTGTCTAAGAGTAATAGCAAAACAACGGCAAAATACGACAAAAACAATCCAACACAACTTCACTGAACTTAACGCGGTAGCGAGTCTGAGACAAAAGGCGATGCGAGGGGTGACGCGAGAGGGAGGGAGATGCGGGAGTGTTGGAGAGTGTAGGAGAAAACACTAGAGCGCGCATTGGCCCGCACAGTACTACTGCATTAGCGCGTGTTTGGCGGACCGTGTATAATCAAATTTTCCGCTTTCGGCAAATAATTGTTCACATTTATTTTTCCGTGTATAAGCAAATTCGCGCTGGACAAACACGCGTTGGACGAGGGTTTACTCTTTACTGTACCGTACAACTTTACAACTTTACTGCTCCAGTTACTAAAAACTGTTTCTTTGGAAAGATGTTTTGCGTCTGGAATTACGTTTTCACTATTTTTATTGTGCTAAAGTTCAACTTTAAATCACTTTGTCGGAACAGATGTTTTCAGTTAAGTATTTTGTTGTTGTTGTTGTTATTGTATATGTGTTCTGTTTTTTTTCTTTTTACGAAAAAAGAACGTTTGAAATATTATTTTGTAACATTACTGAATGTTCTGTTTTTACAAACCTTTAACATATTATATTTATTTTTAACAATAAAAATGGGCCTAGTTGAAATTTGAAACGTTCACTCTCTCCCTCTCGTTTTTCTTCATATTTCGTTTACTGTTTCCTAGAAAAGTTACACTTCAAAACTTATATATATATATATATATATATATATATATATATATACACACACACACACACACACCACACACACACACACACATACACACATATATATATATATATATATATATACACAGGGCGTCCCAAAAAAATGTATACACACTTTAACAGCTGATAGCTCAATTGATGTTTCTTTCTTTCCAAGTTAAACCCATTAGAATTAATAAGGGCAGTCAGACTAAGCTTTGAACAAAGGAAATTCATTCTAAAATGCTACTGGAAGTGTGAAAACGCAGTTGAAGTGCAAAGACAGTTTAGGAGGGAGTTTCAAACAGATCCACCAACGCGACTTACCATCACTCGAATTAGAGATAAGTTTGAAGCCGATGGAACTGTTCAGAATGTCCACAAGAAGCGTTCCGGAAGACCACGGACATCGACAAGCCCCACAAAGCAAGAAAGAGTACTGGAAACGTATCACCAAAGTCCAAGAAAATCTGTGCGGCAAGCGAGTCGTGAGGTAGGAATTTCAGAATCGTCTGTCCAACGCATTTTGAAGCGCTGTCAATGGAAAAGTTACATTCCAAGATTAGTCCATGATATTAATGAAGATGATCCGGACCGAAGAGTGGAGTATTGCGAGTGGTACTTGGCACGATGTGGATGTGGATTGGACGAAGGGGTTTCGTAGAATACCCTCCGCGTTCACCAGACCTCACACCACTAGACTTTTTTTATGGGGATACTTAAAAGACAAAGTCTACGCTATAAAACCTGCAACAGTCGCTGAATTGAGAGCAGCCATTGAACGAGAATGCACACAAATACCAAACGAAATGTTTCGTGATGTTTGCGATTCCATTGCTTCGCGTTATCAGCAGTGCCTGGACCAGAACGGACGTCAGTTTGAAAACAGGCGTTGACAAAACAATTAAATAATGTCTGTAGATTCTATTACATTTTGAAAATGAAATGTATTTTAATAAACACTGCCTTTATAATTATTTAAAGTGTGTATACATTTTTTTGGGACGCCCTGTATATAAGAGAAAAACCGCAAAAATAAACGCGGGGGCTAAGACACTCATTTGAAACTGCAAGTTTCAGCCTCCTGTAGAGTGGTGACGATAAGGGTAAAGCTGAAAAACTGTTGGATTGTAGTTATTTTCATTTTCAAAGCAAACTCTATATACAGGGCGTCCCAAAAAAATGTATACACACTTTAAATAATTATAAAGGCAGTGTTTATTAAAATACATTTCATTTTCAAAATGTAATAGAATCTACAGACATTATTTAATTGTTTTGTCAACGCCTGTTTTCAAACTGACGTCCGTTCTGGTCCAGGCACTGCTGATAACGCGAAGCAATGGAATCGCAAACATCACGAAACATTTCGTTTGGTATTTGTGTGCATTCTCGTTCAATGGCTGCTCTCAATTCAGCGACTGTTGCAGGTTTTATAGCGTAGACTTTGTCTTTTAAGTATCCCCATAAAAAAAAGTCTAGTGGTGTGAGTCTGGTGAACGCGGAGGGTATTCTACGAAACCCCTTCGTCCAATCCACATCCACATCGTGCCAAGTACCACTCGCAATACTCCACTCTTCGGTCCGGATCATCATCATCTTCATTAATAGCATGGACTAATCTTGGAATGTAACTTTTCCATTGACAGCGCTTCAAAATGCGTTGGACAGACGATTCTGAAATTCCTACCTCACGACTCGCTTGCCGCACAGATTTTCTTGGACTTTGGTGATACGTTTCCAGTACTCTTTCTTGCTTTGTGGGGCTTGTCGATGTCTGTGGTCTTCCGGAACGCTTCTTGTGGACATTCTGAACAGTTCCATCGGCTTCAAACTTATCTCTAATTCGAGTGATGGTAAGTCGCGTTGGTGGATCTGTTTGAAACTCCCTCCTAAACTGTCTTTGCACTTCAACTGCGTTTTCACACTTCCAGTAGCATTTTAGAATGAATTTCTTTTGTTCAAAGCTTAGTCTGACTGCCATTATTAATTCTAATGGGTTTAACTTGGAAAGAAAGAAACATCAATTGAGCTATCAGCTGTTAAAGTGTGTATACATTTTTTTGGGACGCCCTGTATATATATATATATAAAATAGATGCTGATGCGAGAAACATTAAAGAAACACTAAATCTATGACTGATATATGAAGAGTTTTTTTTATATTCATTTTCATTGACTGGTTAGTTGGTTACTTAATCTCGTTAACATCCTTAGTCCAACTGAGGCCACAAAGATGGGCAGTAACACTATCAACTGGGAAAAATAGGTCCCATTTAAAGGAAGAACTGGGTCGTGCCAAATACATTCAGTGCAGCGAGCTCTTCACTGCACCCTAACCACATTTCTCAGACTGGCTTAGGACACTCTTTGGTTGGATTTCGCGTTGACTGCATTAACCTTGTCAATAAGTTTCTTATTAATGAATCTTTTGATGGAGGATGAAACTCTGAGGAAAAGGAAAGTAAAGCAATGCGCGATAAGAAACCTGTTCTATTTTTAGGCATTTTCATTTTACTATTAGTTTAGATAGAGGAGAAGGAAGAGGCTGCAGAAATTAGCAAAAGTTTCTGTTTTAAAGTTTTAACTTTCAATTTTAATTATTTTTTGCGGGCTCTCTCTCTCTCCTCTCTCTCTCTCTCTCTCTCTCTCTCTCCTCTCTCTCTCTCTCTCTCTCATATATATATATATATATATATATTATATATATATATATATATATGTGGTGTGTGTGTGTGTGTGTGTGGTGTCACTAGACGAAAGCGCTTGAGCACTATTTCTTGTTTTACTTTCCTTTGTGGTTATTTTATATCATATATATTATTCACATGTTAATTTCGTGAAATAATTTTTATATACAGGGTGGGAGAAAAGTCTTTAACGATTTTATACATATAACTATTTAGTTAACAACATTATACAGGTAAGTGTTCAGATGATGAAACTAATTAAACAAAAAGTCTATAAGAATTTCTTTCATACATATACTGTGTTAAATTGTAATTTAATCTTGAAAGAATTCTCCATCCGCTATGATACGTTTGTGGATTCTCTCTGTGAAACTCTTCATTGTTCTTCTGAACATATCGAGTGAAATCGTTTATAGTTCTTCATCTATTCTGCGGCCAAGGGCATTTACATTTGGATAGATGAAACCAGGAGTGTAGAGTTTTTCACTCAAATAAGCTCAAAGCCA
Organism: Bathynomus jamesi; assembly: GCA_023014485.1. Lineage (NCBI taxonomy): Eukaryota > Metazoa > Arthropoda > Malacostraca > Isopoda > Cirolanidae > Bathynomus > Bathynomus jamesi. The sequence goes on along the minus strand of JAJOZX010000327.1, from coordinate 1,028,309 downwards.
GAAATCACATAGAGTTAAATCAGGTGATCTGGCTGGCCACTCGATGGAACCTCGGCGCCCGAGGCATCTTCCTTCAAGGTTCGTATGCAAAATCTCACGAGCAGCTGCAGATTAATGTGGTGGTGCTCCATCATGTTGGTAAAGCCAATTCCTGCCAATGCCATTTGTAAACTGTGGCAAAACTTTGTCTCTCAATACTTGGCAATAGCGTTTTCCATCTATAGTATCTCTCGATATGTCAAAGGAAACGAGTCGTCAATAACCAATGCACACCCAAACTGTTAGTGTAGACGTTTTAACGGGTTTACTCAATCGTATTTTGAGATTTCTTTCGCCCAGTAATGAACGTTGTGTTTGTTTCCTTTGGCTTTACTCGTTAAACCGAAGATACATTCATCTGAAAATTTGATCTTTCAAAAGAAATCTGGATCACTGTTGAACTTTTGTCTCATTGTTTCAGGAAAATGCAGCCATCCATCAGAATCATCATCGCATATGAGCTGAGAGTAAATGGGTTTGTGATCGTGGTACCCCTGTGATTTCAATATTTTTGCTACTGAAAATTTGGAAATACCCAATTCCTTTGCGATTTTTTTCGTTGAAGTTGTTGGATTGATTTGAAAACTGGCAAATACATTTTCTTTATTGTTGTCTCCTATCGCCGTTGCTGGCCTTCCGCTTCTTGGACGATCTTTTACCAGGCTCGCTGTTTTCAAAAGTTTCAGGTTCCACTATCGAAGAGTGGTTTATTATATATATTTAAATAAACGCAAACTTCCTTCACAATTATTACGAAGGCTACTCAATATTTATTGAAGGATGCAGTTTATGGTACAAGACCTGCAACACTCGAACACCTTAAGGATGCAATTAGGGAAAAGTGCGGGACCATCACAGCATCCACATTAGTCCATGTCTGCGAATCAGTTAGTCGACGCATTCAAAAGTACATTCATGCCGCCGGAGAACATTTTGAGCACTTGGCGTAGTTAATTAAATTTTATATGCAAACAACTCGCTATATTAATGTTTTTTTACATGCATGTTCAAATCGCTATATTAATTTTATATGCAAACATATATGCAAACATTTATGCAAACAACTCGCTATATTAATGTTTTTTTACATGCATGTTCAAATCGCTATATTAATGTTTTTTTACATGCATGTTCAAATCTTTTCCCGTCTCTCCAATGTAAAACAAGTCGCATTGTTTACAACCAAATTAATAGATAATGCCTGAATTATTATGACATTTTCCACAATATTGTCATGAAAATACTATATTAATGTTCAAAAGTTTAAGTACATTACCAATGCCTAAAAAGCCTGGGTAAATGGAAGTACGAAAATATTCTTCGACAAAATGCGAGGGTTATTATTTTAAAACTCTGATAGCTTTTCCACGTGGAATGTATGCTTCTCCTCCAAAATTATCTGCAGTAATCCTATTATTTTGTTTTTCTTTGTGAACTATATATAGTTCTTAATCTTGTTATTAATTTCAGTGTTCCTGAAGATGTCATTAAATGAAAGCGCTTGAGCACTACTGTGTTTTAATTTTCCTTTGTGGTTATTTTCATCATATATATATATATATATATATATATATATATATATATATATATATATATATATATATTATATATATATCGGGTGGCCACAAAAAAACTTTACTTAATTGAAAGTTTAATAACTGCAACAATTCAAAACTTATGCGATTGAGATTTTGCACACATTAACAGATGTATATAATCTATAATTGCTGGAATTTTCAAATATGTAGGTTCTATAGTTTTGTTACAGTGAATAATTTAAAAGCATATGTCTAAAAATAGCATGCCTGGTGTGCATCTGACACGTACGTGCGCTAGCGTAGGCTAAACCTAATGTAGCGTAGTATGACACGCGCGCTGGCGTAGGCTAAACCTAATGTGAATTTGCTTTCTTTTATTTTTCCGCTAAAACCCCGCCAGCATGACGTTAAGTAAAAGTGATAAAGCCATCATAGAAGCATGTGTCAAGGAAAAAGGTTGGAATGGAAATAGGATTGTCCGAGAATTCCCCGCAAAGAACTGGACTCGTCAAAGTGTTTATAACTTAATAAGAAAGATAAAGGATACTGGATCAACAGCTAGAAAACCTGGCAGCGGCAGGCCCAAAAGTGTTTCAACAGAAGAAAATAAGGCTGCCGTGGAGGAACTGATTCAATCCCAGGAGAATACACCAGGAACTCATCGCTCCCAGAGACAGATTGCGTACGACCTTGGGATTTCTCGCTCCTCTGTACAAGGGATTGTAAAACGTTTGAAATTGAAGGCCTACAAGAGAATTCGAGTTTCTCGGCGTGATCAGAATGTAAGACAGCGTAGAAAGACCCGCTGTAAATCCTATATGAACACTACTCAGCTGAAGACGTGCAAAAGTTGTGTTTACAGACGAAAAGGATTTCACGTTGGAGGTGGCCAAAAACAGGCAAAATGACAGGGTTTATGGTTCAAGGAAAAAGGACATTCCTCCCTCCAGGCTTTATCATGAAACCTCACGATTCAGCAGAAAAGTAATGGTATCGGCGGGAATTTCATGGAAAGGGAAAACACGAATTCATTTTATTGCCACAAACGAAACTAAAGTTAACTCTGAGCGCTACATCAACCTGTTAGATAATGGGTTACTTCCTGATTGTCGTCAGCTGTATCCTGATGAGGCCTACATTTTCCAGCAAGATGGGGCACCCGCCCATACAAGCCGAACGACCCAAAATCATCTACTGTAGAGCAAGAGACCCCTAATTTCATCAAAAAGGATGAATGGCCGCCTCAGTCTCCCGACTGTAATCCGATGGACTATTCAGTATGGGATTCCCTCATGGTGAAGGTTTACGGCAGCCAGAAAGACAAATTCACCGAAGATGAACTTAAGGAGAAAATCAGTAGAGCATGGGAGGATATCACCTTAGATGAGGTTCGAAAGTGCATCTCCTCGTGGAAGAAGCGATTGAGGGCAGTTTACCAACAGGGAGGTGGTCACATTGACCATTTGTTTAAGTAAATTTTGTTAAGTTCAAATTCATTTTCTTCGGCATGCTATTTTTAGACATATGCTTTTAAATTGTTCACTGAAACAAAACTATAGAACATACATATTTGAAAATTCCAGCAATTATAGATTATAACCATCTGTTAATGTGTGCCAAAGCTCAATCGCATAAGTTTTGAATTGTTGCAGTTATTAAACTTTGAATTAAGTAAAGTTTTTTTGTGGCCACCCGATATATATATATATATATATATATATATATATATATATATATATATATATATATATATATATATATATATGGTGGGTCGGGTGCGGGGTGGGCTGTGATGTTCTAAAGCCTTTTAAAATTAAAATCCCCAGTTATAGAGAGAAAGAAAAACCTGAATAATGTCTAATGTGTGGAACGTTTGCTAGCGTTTGAACCCTAATTGTTACAATGGGAAAAAATAGAAATAGATTTTGATTTTCAGCAAAATTATGGACAGACAAGAATTAAAGAGAGAGGAGAGAGAGAGAGAGAGAGAGAGAGAGAGAGAGAGAGAGAGAGAGAGAAATTAGAGATGGCACTTACCATATTTGGAATATTACCACGGATTTTTTGAAAGATAGATAGATAGATAGATAGATGATAATAATAATAATAATAATAATAATAATAATAATATAATATTGATGATAATAATAATAATATTGATAATAATAATAATAATAATAATAATAATAATAATAATAATAATAATATTGATGATGATAATAATAATATTGATAATAATAATAATAATAATAATAATAATAATATTGATGATAATAATAATAATAATAATAATAATAATAATAATAATAATTTTAGTGTTCTGTGCTACATTAGTATACACCGTATGGAGACAATAGCTATATTGATTAATTAATAGGTAATTAGACTTACATATAGGTAAATAAATGACGGTAATTGCAGTAACCGCACTAAAATGTGTCCAACATTTTGTCAGATTGGAAAATATTTTAGACAAAAGAAAATAAGAGCTACATTTGAAAGTGACCTGAATTCATCAATTTCAAACGAAGAAATACAATATAAGTAAATTCAAAATAGTCCAAAACTACTGTATAAATAAATATGACTAAAAAGACAAAGGATCTAAACGTCCTTTGTTGGGCTGGTACTGCAAAAGTTTCGAAAATAACAATTCCCATTATCAGTGGCGTCGACAAGATACGTACGAGAAAATTAAAACCAAAAATATCATATCTATAAAAACAATTCTAAAGAAAGGCAGTAAAATATACTGTATATGCTATCATACTGTACAACTATAATGTTATAATGTCCTGAAGTATGCAGTAAAAAGTAATAGTTTATGTTATATCGTGCTACTCGCCCAAGACTTTAAGTAAAAATGCGTATATTCTGAACACATTAAAGTAAATAACATCAAACTTGCAGGCTAAAAACGTAGCGCTGCGTTTTTTTTAAAAAACGACCAATTTACAATACTAAGGTCATAGCCGGATGTACAGGGTGTTCAACTTAGAAGCGTGCACTACAAAGTTCGTTATAACTTTGCCGTGCACTTTTAAGTTGATTACCTTGTATAATCATTCAGAATTATACAGGGTACTGAAGGCACTGAAGGCACTGAGGGAACTGAGACGGAAGATCGAATGGAAGACGGATGTATCGAATGTCTTCAATGACCATAGGAACCTTATTTCTCTGAGTTGGTACTGTAAACACCACTACGAATACTTCGTACTAATTTACAGAACAATTACTTATGGTAAAAAAATGTTGCTCATGTATTTATAAAGGAACTTTATTTGTTTGTGGGAAGAAAAGTAGGTTGACAAATAGGTTCTTTTACCAGTGTTTTAATGCTGTTTACTTTGTATGTTTGGGAACTGAGCTAAAGTAGTTAGTTTATAGTCCTGTATAAGTGTGTTTTCCTAACAAAATGTATAGTATTTATCGTCTATTTTTGTTACTGATATGTACAGGAAAAGTGTAGTATTGTTTGTTTTTGTGTCATATAAAAAGTTTTGTTTTTATACGTTGCCTGATGAGATAATTCAAGAATGTGGAGGGATGGTCTTGTTCTTTGAATAATAAAAAGGTGTCATGCACGTAGTAGTGAATTGATTTAAATTTGGTGGGACAGTTATTAAGCTTATAGTTCTCCGTAATCATTTAAAAACCTGTTGGTCAGAATGTAGCTAAGAGGGTAGCCCATATCAAGAAAATCAGTCTATTTATATGTACGAGTATATCTGACACTGCCAAAATTAAGTATTTTGAGGAAGTCTTGTTGCTGGAGTCATTTACGATGACATTATATCCGAGAAATATTTTTTTCAGTAGTCTACAATTAATTCACTAACTGTAAAATCAGTGAATAGGGATTATGTATGAAAACTACTCGTGTAATAAGTAATCGTTTGAGGGAAGGTAGGTGAATGCTTAACAAATTCGAATCAGTCTAAAACGGAGAAATGCATGGTTAGTAGCTATTGAGGGCTAAGGTTAAGAATAGTGGAAATTTTTTTGTTTTATTTTAAAGAAATAAATTGCTTATTAAACTTTTAATATAGCATACAACCACATATAAGTGTTTTTTTGTAGGTTAGGTTAGAGTAATTACCTTAGAATTTTTGCTTTCCCATGCTATGGGACTAGTTCGTGTAGCGTATACTTAGATATTTGGGCTATTAATTATAGTAGCCGAAAGTCATATTGAGCAAATAAATCGCCCAACAGAGTATACTACTATACAACCACATGTAAACATTTTTTGTAAGTGAGGTTAGGTAGGTTAGGTTAGGTTAGATTTACTGGGAGCCCAATATGGATTTCGGCTGATATAATTAATCGCCCAAATATCTAAATATGTAAGTAGTCCTTACCAAGTTGTGAGTAATTACCTTAGAATTTTTGCTTTCCCATGCTATGGGACTAGTTCGTGTAGCATATACTTAGATATTTGGGCTATTAATTATAGTAGCCGAAAGCCATATTGAGAAAATAAATCGCCCAACAGAGTATACTACTCTACAACCACATGTAAACATTTTTTGTAAGTAAGGTTAGGTAGGTTAGGTTAGGTTAGATTTACTGGGAGCCCAATAAGGATTTCGGCTGATATAATTAATCACCCAAATATCTAAATATGTAAGTATTCCTTACCAAGTTGTGACGTGAAATGCGTATCCACCACGTTTAAATCTATTAAAAGTAAGGTTCATTTTTCAGTGAATAATAGTGGCAAAATAGTTTCTTCTTATAACCAGTGTTCTATACGCTACACCAACTAGTCCCATGTTTAACTATTATTTATAGACTTATTTACAATTTCCATTTAATAAAACCACTTATTCATTGCATGAAAGGCTATTTGGAATTTATATTTATAATTTTATATTTTTAAAATAAAACAAAAGTTGTCCACTTTTATTAACTTTTACCGTTGTTGGGACCAAAATCAGTAGTAAATACTTTGCAAGGTTAAAATTACAGGTAGTAAAAACGGATAAACTACAAAGTATAGGTCCATTACGTGAACTTTAGGTATACAGCGTATAAAATTCCTGGAGCTCAGCCTGATACATACATAGATTGATAAGGTGTTTTCTCTAATTTAATTTGGTTATATATGGCTTCTTCATAAATCTATTTAATTCTAATCTATTTAATTCGAAATGAAGCGATACCATTAAAGGGTCTTCGTGTTGAAGCAAAGTAAGGACTGGAAGTATCTTATGAACTTTATCTAAGTAATCTTGTTTTCAAACACAATTCCTCCACCTTTTTTTTTTTAGGTTTACACATCGACAAAATCACCCTTAGCCCAGCGTTGCCAAACCCGCGGTTTACCCGCCCAATTGGGCTATTTCGAACTGTTTGCCGCGGCATAAATTATTCTTACTGCTACTTGTTTAAAATTGGGCTACTTTTGAAACACGAAACCGCGGCAAGAGTTGGCAACCCTGAGATTGAGTTGCAAAGTGCCAACTCTTGCCTGATTAATGTATTATATTGTTCTTGATCGTTGCAGTGATACGGACGCATTTTTTACCGATAAGTAATGCTGACGTCAAGCGAGTCTTCAGCCAGGTAAATTTAATCAAGACCGACCTGCGCAACAGGATGAGCCAAGAACTTTTGTCTGCAATATTGCATATAAGAAGTATCGTGCGTTGTTACGAACAGGAATGGGCAGAAACGAAAAATGCAGATATCCTAGCTTTCATCCTAGTGCTAGTATGATAAAGGCTATCAAAGACAGTTCATACTACCATCAAATTCAGCATTAGCATTCATAAATCATAATGTATATGTAATGTAATAAGCCTATGTATTAATGCATTGAGTTTATTAAATAAATGCGTTTGTTGTGCAGCTTATTTTCCTATAATTTTATTTATTTCTGGAAAATCCGTCACTATTTCTTACAAATAAATTAAAATAATGTTCCCACTGAATATGAAAACTTTAGCGCGCCCTGATGGGCCATAATAGCACTTAAGGTGCCCACGTTAAAAAAATTTATGAAGTTCTTGTGTTCTTATAATTTAGGCTAATTTTAAAGTCTTTGCCGCGCCGCGAGGACCATCCGCCGCGGTTAGGTAACTAAAGTTTTTGGCAACCCTGCCTTAGCCACGTTTTTAGTACCCCATCGTTACTTTTGTTGACTAAAGGGGAGAAAATTCTGGGCTTAAAATTGTAAAAACATCTATTGGAGTTTTAACTGCGATAGCTTATTAGGGTGTACAATGGTTGTGTTCTTGAATTTTAAAAACAACCTTTAAAAAGCTAAAAAAAAAAACCTTATGATAATCAATCATGCCAACTTAGAGTGAAGGCCTAAGACATTCAAAATAAAACCTTCTAAATTTAGAACTTATAGCTTCTTTTCGAGGGTGCAATTCTAAGGGAGGTTTTTCCTTCTTTTAGGTATCAAAGCTTCTTGTCAGATGATATAATAATTTCCTTTAATGACATATAACTTCTTTAGATAGAAGAAATGGTCTTATAAACTTCTTTTTGAATGATTTGTGACAATAGAAGATAATATTTCTATGTATAGAAGGTTGCTGGAAGTCATTGTTTTCTGTGAAACCTTTTCTTTATTTTCTTTTCAAAGAATGTATATCTTTAATAGTTAAAGATGAGTTTATTGATAGATATGGGTTAGACATTTTGACCTAAATCCAATCTTCTAAATTTATCTTCAAATTTGAGGTTAAATCAATTCATCACTTTACTACAGTTAATTCAAAATAAGATTTTTCAATTACAGAAAATCGCAAAAGGAAGCATTTTCTTTTAAGTTACTTTAAGCTCTTTGGAAACTGTCATCTAATCTATTTGTGAATTTTCTTCTTTCTTCAATTTCATTTTTCAGTAATATTTTTCTCGCTGAAAAATATTATAGAAAAAAGTTTTGTACCTTTTTTACCCTTTTTACCTTTCTTATCTTTATCTTTTCTTGTACCTTTCTTATCTTTATCTTTTCTTGTACCTTTCTTATCTTTATCTTTTCTTGTACCTTTCTTATCTTTATCTTTTCTTGTACCTTTCTTATCTTTATCTTTTCTTGTACCTTTCTTATCTTTATCTTTTCTTGTACCTTTCTTATCTTTATCTTTTCTTGTACCTTTCTTATCTTTATCTTTTCTTGTACCTTTCTTATCTTTATTTTTTCTTGTACCTTTCTTATCTTTATCTTTTCTTGTACCTTTCTTATCTTTATCTTTTCTTGTACCTTTCTTATCTTATCTTTTCTTGTACCTTTCTTATCTTTATCTTTTCTTGTACCTTTCTTATCTTTATCTTTTCTTGTACCTTTCTTATCTTTATCTTTTCTTGTACCTTTCTTATCTTTATCTTTTCTTGTACCTTTCTTATCTTTATCTTTTCTTGTACCTTTCTTATCTTTATTTTTTATTTTTCTTGTACCTTTCTTATCTTTATCTTTTCTTGTACCTTTCTTATCTTTATCTTTTCTTGTACCTTTCTTATCTTTATCTTTTCTTGTACCTTTCTTATCTTTATCTTTTCTTGTACCTTTCTTATCTTTATCTTTTCTTGTACCTTTCTTATCTTTATCTTTTCTTGTACCTTTCTTATCTTTATCTTTTCTTGTACCTTTCTTATCTTTATCTTTTCTTGTACCTTTTCTTTTTGTAGAGTGGATCCCGCATATGTTTTTAATAACTCAATTTCTAAATAAAAAATTAAATTTGCATTATATTCATACGGACAATCCTTAAATTAAACGCCCTTAGCAGCCCAGACAAAGGCTGTCTCATACCAGTTTGTAAAATGAGAAGTGGGTGCAGCGGTGAGCCTGATACGAGTAATTTAAGAGCTCGACCAAGTTACCCTTTTAAAGGGGATTTATTTTTTACCGGTTAGTGGCTTTACTGTCCGACTCAGCGCCCTCAGTCGCACGAAAGATGTTAAGCGCATCAACTAACCAACCGACCGTTCTCAACTCTCAAACACTAATCAGAGAATACTCGAATTGAGACATCAGCGTGAGAAGCTCTCCTACGAAGACTTTCAAAGAGAAACAAGTCTCTAATTCTTGTAATCTTTGTCTCTAATAATTTAAGAACGTCGTTTTAATCTGTTCGAGGTAAACTGGATCCTAAATTAATTCTTCACAGCACCTCACTTCTTATCAAGACACTTTCATGTCTGTGAAGATGATAAAATAAAAGTAAATGAATACTCCTGTGACATGATGTTTTCAAAATTTAAAAACACCAAACTTTTCTCTCTTAGAAGATATAGAAACTTTTCAAAGTAAGTGAAAACTTGTAAGCTTTTTTATGATTCATAAATTTTCTTAATTTTCTCTTTCAAAAGTTTATATACTATATATTATATATATATATATATATATATATATATATATATATATATATATCAACGCTGCTTTGTTACATTCCTTACACGTTTTAGATTTCCGAGAAGTCTTTATGCTATTTGCAAATACATATTGAAAAGAGCCTACAATGATTACTGTTTTATTAATATATATATATATATATATATATATATATATATATATATATATATCACACACACAGAAGGTTCACAAAAGTAAATAGATACCTTTGTTTTTTTTCAAAAATCTTTTCATTTAATTAAATTCTAAAAGTCAATAAATAACAACAAATTTATTGAATCAATAACTGTAAAGGGAAAAAGGAACAAAATTTTAAATATATTGAATCAATTAATTTAATAATTATTGACTTTTATAATCAAATAAAAATTTTTGGAAAAAAAAAAAAAAAAGGTGTCTATTTACTTTTGTCCACCCTCTGTGTATAATAAAATAAAAATTATTGTAAATAAATTTGCAAGACTAAAATATATTTGGAAATGATGCAAATTTAAAACGATTATGAATTAAATATAAGAAATCTGTGCTTCCATTTCTGCTTTTGATCTCTTTCGGAGACGTTTCTCTCAATTTTTTTCCCCTCGGATCAAAGGAAGCATTCAGAGATCTTGGATCAATTGGATTCGTATTTGAGCTAAACATATCTATTTATTGGGATTCATCCATCGTCAATTGAAAAGAGCGTAAAATGATTACTGTTTTATTTGAAATGAATATTTGACAGAGTTTATAATAGAACAGCGCCCATTTTCACATATATATTATCGGAAAATGAATTAAGGCTTCACATCAGAATAGAAAATATATGTAAATTTATAGTATCTCCCTCCCGTATATCATATCATCTCCAGTTTGAAACTCAATATTCAAGGAGATATTCCGAGATAAAAATGATAAATAATTTTATCATTGTAGAAAAATTTCCATTTTAAATAAATAATAAACGAATTTTTTCTATTTTTAGCTTTATTTTTATAATAATAATAATAATAATAATAATAAAATAATAATCATAATAATAAATAATAAAGAATAACAGAAGAGAATTTTGCTCTTTCAAATTTACAGAAACGCTTGAATTCATTTCTGAAGTTTGTATTAATATTTTTTATGCTTTGCATGTTGACAGAATGAAGGCAAATGGAATATAATTAGTTACTCTGACTGCAAGCGCCTTCCAAGGATGATACAGTGAAAGGGCTACGATAATACTAACATCTATAAGGGTCATATAACGGAGGGGATCTACACTTTTCCTCGCGATCCGATCACTAACCCACCAAAGAAGATTCAGGGAAATATCTTAATCGATGAAATATAAAATCATAGCCGAGATTCGACACCAGGACCTTCAATTTACAGACCGGCGCTTTGTAATACCACTAGGCTACTGTGGCGTACAAAAAGGATACGACCTTTTATTTTCATTTTGTTTCCACAGTAATTGCAACAAAGATTAATAAACAGACGCAGAAAACTTACTGAAATAATGCGCTTTTTCTTAAATTGTAAATGTGACATCATAAAATATGCGCTCATGAAGTTTAATGAGACCCGTTAATGAGAAAAATGCAGAAAAATTAAAGTAATGAATCCATTCACTGATAGAAATTTTTCCTGACTGAAAAGGAAATTTTAATGAAAAGGAAATTTTAACAACTAAAAAAAAAAATAAAAAAAAATAATACACCGAAAAATCCAGAGAAGTAAATTTTTTTAATGATAAGAAAAACTAAAACTGAACAATATACACTCGCTTTGAACAAACTTCTTATTTTTTTGTAGTTAATACTGAAAGATTCATTAACGTAGTTACTTTTTGATGACAGATTTACTTGTCTTGACTACTATTAAGTTATTAACTTATCCCATTATTGATGGTCGAGAGGAAAGTACAGAAAATATCGTTCTAATTTTTATATTGAGAAAGTAGTATAATGTAGAATTCGATGACTTTCAATATGTGCGTGTGTGTGTGTATATGTGTGACACACCACACACACACACCACACACACACACACACACACACACACACTCAAAATTGGTCAGCCCAACCGTCCTAACAGTTTTCTAGTTTAAATAAAATTATAAAATTTAACTTCGAAGGAGTTCTACATCCAATTTCTCGACAAGAAACTTGTCAACGTTTAATCTAACCTAAACATACCTAACTAGGTCTAACTCAACCTAACTTAATTTAATATAACGAATGTCATTTGATTTGAAAGTTCGACTTGTCGCGTTCTTTAAATGACAAGATTTTTTTTCATCAGAATGGGTTAAACGTACAGTCGGTTAAAAATGTCGGGATACACTGCTACACCTACTTTACGACCCTGTATATAACCATTGATAACCAATGATATCATAAGAGAAACGTTACTTTAAATTCACCATTGTAAGTTTGCTTAAAAAAAAAAATTAGGAAAAAAGTCCATTAAAAAGTTAAATTGCAAATATGAAAACCTTAAAAACTTCTTTTTAAAACATTAAAATAAAAATATTAAAAGATAATTCTCATCCTCGGTTGGAAACAGGATTATCATAGATACTGTATAGTGTATATATATATATATATATATATACTTCAATCACGTTATGAACACAGACTGTGTATATATATATATATATATATATATATATATATATTCAATCACGTTATGAACACAGACTATGTACAGGTTAAGTTTGATACAAACTGTAAAGTCTTCACCTTCTTACAAAGCACCACAGCCCACTGCTAAGTACAGTGAAGGTCAACGTACTAACGAGTCGTCCGTAAATGGATCATCACCATTGGTATATATATATATATATATATATATATATATATATATAAGTAGAATAGTTGCAAACAGTGAGAGAGGAAGGGGCAAGGGGGTGAAAACAAGGGAAAAGAGGGAAAAGGCAAAAATTTTAATCTTTCAAAGGGGGCAAGGGTGAGCGGTGATAAGATAAGTGATAAGATAAGCGATAACGGCCTAACTTAACCTAACCTAATGTGGGGGATGGGAGAGAGGAAAAGAGGGGGAAAGAGGGGAAAAGAAGTAAAGAGGGAAAAGGGGAAAGAGCAAAATTTTTATCTCTCAAAGGTGGGTGGGGTGATAAGGGGGAGGGGGTTGATAAGATAAGGGAGATCTCATGTACCATTCTTCTCCTGATATATATATATATATATATATATATATATCAGTGGCGTGCATTCAGGGTAAGCTAGGTAAGCGCCGCCTACCCTAATAAAAATCTTATTAAAGATATTAAAGACAATACCATATTTTTCAGAATAGTCTACAGTTCATACCCACTAGGCAGTTACGAAGTTTATCATTAGCTACTTGCGTGTGCTTGCACGCAATACCGCTTACCTTGTAGACGTACCAACCCACGCCACTGATATATATATATATATATATAAACAAATAAAACAGTTTGTATACATATATATATGTTTTTTTATGCAGGAAGGAGGGACAAAGGGCGAATGCCCACAAAAGCGTCCCCCTATAGAAGAAGAAGAGAGCAAAATCAAGGTTCAGGTTTTTCGAGATGCCTAGACACTCTGCTTTTGAAAGATGGGAGGTCATAACAGGAAGAAAGATGGATTGAGGAAGATTGTTCCAGAGTTCACTGGTTGAGTAGATGAAAGATTGAAAATAACGCTTAACCCTTGCGTTAGAGAGTTGGACAGAAAAGGAATGAGAAACTGTAGAAAGTCTAGTGTTGCGTGCTCTCCTTAAAGGAGGAGGCATGCAGTTAGAGAGTTCAGAAGAGCAATGTCCGTTATAATAGCGATGGTAAAGAGAGAGTGAGGCAACATTGCGGCGAAGAGAGAGATATTGAAGGTAGTCAGTAAGAGGCGGGGAATTGATAAGACGAAAATCTTTTGATTCCACCCCATCCATACGGCTGTGGGGGTTGAGCCACCCCACACATGAGAAGCATACTCCATACAGGGGCAAACATGACCCCTGTACAAAGACAACAACTGAGTGGGGATGAAGAAACCGCGGAGGCACACCTAACCTCTTCGAAGCTGTTTTAGAAAGAGAGTATATATGCGCGTGTCTGACGTCATAACATGAACTTTAGCGGACAGCATTTGTGGTAGTACATGCATAGGTTTATGCATATATATATATATATATATATATATATATGCGCAATCATCCAATCACCTGTGATTGTTATTCCCACTTTTCTCTTTTTTGACAGTTGTACAAATATAGGGCTTGCTTAGATATGAGTATAGGGCTTCACACACACACACACACACTCTACATACATGCATTTTTCTTTTGGCGTGGATTAGCCCAATCTGAATTTCTCGTTTTAAAACTCGAAGACGATTGCATTTGTGTAAATATAAGCCATACCCTTATAATGGGTCAATGCACAAAAATGAAATATAATGTAATAAATTCTGCCCCCCCCCCCCCCCCCCCCCCGTTGAAATGTTTTAATCATCAATATATATACTGTATATATTTTAATTTTTTATTTATTTTTCCTTATTATTTACTTATCTTCGGGCATCAACGCTCATATTTCATCCTTGTTGGGCAACAACCTTATCAATACGCATACATAGACATAATTTAAAAATGAAGTCAGGAGTAAATAGAAACACATCTGCAAACAATATTTTTTAACGTGTCAAGAGATTATTTTTTATTCGTAAACTTAAAATAATGGTTGAAATTCCACATTCACAAATCTTTATCTTTCTCCACGTACCATTCATCTGATGGAGATTAAAACACTCATTATTGAAAAACATACATTTACAGTCGTTACAAACTTTCTTCTCAGCTTCTACCACACGACTTACGCATCTAGGACATTTACAAATCGTTATGCCTACCATAATTACGGCGTTTATCGAAACCAGCGTAAAGCGCTCTAATATGTCTAATAGGAAGGTAGGTTGCTCCTTCCAAACCTAAAATGAGCAAAGTCCTTGTGCGATCTGTTACATGACTCTTAAAAACATACTTCGTTCTACTGTGTTCATCCAAATCAAACACAACTATTCGTATTCTCATTTCCCCCTCCACATTCACTGCTCTTCAGGGCCCATATTACACTAAAAATTAAGTCCACAGGGTCTAGCCAGCTTTTGTACATGATGTATAACTGTACCTAACCAAATATTTCTACCTAACATGTTTAGAACACCAATCATATGCGCTAGAATCACCGCCATAAAGCCGCAATCATAACTGGTGTTTGTCTGTTGTCTGTAAATTTGATATTAGTTAAAGTTTAAAGTGTACGGTGTAGCGTCACGGCCTTCAACACGAAAGATGTGGTCAATATCGATCGTAAAATTCCACAGATTGAATTTTGACCCATTTTGCATCGATTTCTAAATACGTGAGAGGATGTATTTAATATCCTCCGTAGCCAGGCGTCTGTAGCTTATAACTTCCTAAAACAGGTCGCCGTACTCATCATCAGGTTCAACTCTTGGGCGTTTTGATGGCATACCTGATGTTGAGGGTTTTACAGAATCAACCACAAACGTTCGTTTAAGTCCCGCGGAGGTAGAAGGATCCTGATTGAATCCTTGATTGGGTTTTCCAATAGCAGAGACGGAGGGCTTCAGACCGGTCCCATGATCCCGTCCATCATCAGCCACAGTAGTTGAAGGTTCCAGTGAGATGTGTCGAACTCTTTCTGCCACCTCATCAATTTCTACAAGTTCTTGCTGGTTGAAGATCCCATTCATCGTTCTAGAAGAGAAGAACAAGAAAAGATTAGTGACTATAAAGAAACGCTTTTAAAAAATCTTTATATTTGATAAAATCATTGATTAAGAGCGTGTCATACAAAAGTTGGGGTCTGTAGAAAAATTCAGGTTCCCAAGTCCATCAGCATGTACCATAAATGGCCCCACAAGGTGCGGTAATACTGTGTTTATGCTTAAAGTTATTATTAAAGATGAAGATGCATTGTTCTCAAAACCTGTGCACATCGTTATATGGTACTATTTTTGACGATTACAAAGTTGTCTTATTCCATAAATGGATTTATGATGTTGGTTCATTAAAGTGATAAACATACAGTGATTGTGATTGATGATCTTACGCTAGAAATTAATAAAACGATTGCCGAGACGTTTACAGTATACTCTCACCATCTTAACATAAATTTGTTCTTTACCAATGAAAACCTATTTTTCAAGAACAAGTTTATACGGGATGTTTCTTTAAACATACGCTATATTGTCTTATTTGCAGAACGTCAGGATGTATCACAAATTGAAATATTAGCAGGTCAAATATTTCCCTGGCAGCGAAGGGCTTTTTTTCGCGGGGTGGGGGAGTTTTAAAACAAGCAACGAGTCGACGATACGGGTATTTGCTCCGTGACCATCAACCCCGTAACACTTTTATGGTACTTCTACGAGCAGATATACTTTCCAACGAGGTTCAAACAGTATATATACCAGAATGACGAAACGTGTAAAGAAATATCTCGAGTTTATAAAAAGGTTCCCTCGTTTACCATCTATTCTTCAGCGAATTTTTGTTAAAAACATTGACCCTGACTTTTTAAAATATATCTGTGAAGTCTCTCTCACTGTTATAAAATGTAACATCCCAATGACTGCGTCGCAGAAGGGTAGTTTACGTCGTTACAAGAACATAATACGAACACTCACTCGTAAAAGATAAGCTGTGTCAAAGAAAAACATCTTGTACAAAAAGATGGGTCATTCCTGCGTCTTCTACTGTATTTTAAATTTTAGCCCCTTTATTATCTAGTTTTATATAATGAAGAAGGGTGTAGTTCTACCTCACGAAGTGTGCGCTTCACTACAAAATACAAAGAAGGATGAGTCATCTATAACCACAGTAAAAACAGACTTGAAAAAATGGAGAGCGAAGTGATGAATATATTAAATAATTACACCCTGAATAGAAAATAATTTTATACCAAGAAGCTCTTCAGAAATTTCTTCAAGAGTATGAAGACTATAAGAAACGTATGGAGCTACCCGTAGTTATCAAATATAGTGATGATATTGAACATATTGAAACTAGAGACGAACAACCCGAAGACAGTGGTGCGAACTCCCATCAACAATCCATCTTCTTGACCAACCATCAGATCTCTCAAGGGTTGCTTTTCATTCATCGGTTAACAATACAGTATTAAAATCTGTTTTCACGTACTGACGCGCCCATTCAACACGCTGCTTCTTGTACCTGGGTGTTAATGGTGACTGAATCGTAGGTTTACACGTCTTGCCAATTGTTTGGAGGATTCCACATCGAGATGTTCTTGGTACATTATGTATGCCAGCCTGCTCAAAAACCTCTTTACTTGAGGACAATGGATGCTTTGCAATTTGCGCTTGATTACAGATATCTGCCGCCTTGTCACTTTTCTTATAGCTCCTTTATCACTTCGCTGCCTCAGTTTGGTACCCTCCGCTACAAACTATTTTACAGTTCGATAAGCTCTGCCAAACTGCTTCGCAATTTCAATAGATTTTATATTTTCAGCGAGTAACTTGACTATTTTTCTTTTCTCAGTTAATGTTAAATCCTTCTTCTTACCCATTTTCACCATTTAGATCCGTAAATAGAATATTTGCTTAATAATTCGGAACACAATATTTTACATATTTTTCAATAAAATACGATAATTATTTTAATTATGAAAATATTTTATCGAAATGAATACCATCAATGCTGCTATATATAGTGATTATTTGCTACAAATTTCATTGAAATCGGGGAAAAACTTTTGAAAACATTGGAGAAAATGTAATCTGCTTAATAAGTGCGAACGCAGTGTAGTTTGTGGGAGAGAGTCAAGTGCGTTTGCTATGCATTGTGCATATTCCTGATCATGGTGAAAAAAGTTTGAGCATAACGCATGACAATCCTCACTTTGTGAACGTTGCTTCTAACCTACTAAACAGTACTGTGATACATATAAGAACGGTTTAAGTCAAATCTATCAATTCGGTTACGAGAGCTTAACTGTGAAATTTCACTTTCGGAGTGTTACAGTATGATGCAAAAGCCTTTAGTCGTGTACCGTGGTGTGACATACTAACGCGGTAATGGACTAGGTTCGACCTTTTCTTCTGCACAACGAACGGCCGTTCCCTTACCAAAGAGCGGTGCCAAATATTTCGGTCGGAAGGTTTTACAGTCAGGTATTAACACGGTTGAAGATGTGATGGCGGGTGTCAGGCCCAAAGAAACTTTGAAAAGACAGTTACGTCGTACGAGAGATGAGATTATTGATAACGCTAAAAAAGTTGTGAAAAGGAGAATGCGCAGAAAAAAGAAGACAAAGAAGAAAAAGAAGACGTCACATCGAGGCTTGAAACGAAAAAGAATAATTTCTAAAAAATCAAAGAGATGCTCTAAATGTATAAAGCCTACGGTTGACTTCTTTAACTGATATAAACGACAATCTTGAACAGATATCTCTCATGAGTAATTGTGGTTCTACAATGTAAGGCAGGATCTGGTAATCGTTCCAAGCATTCAACATGTCACAACTAGTCCATCCACACAGCGAGGAATGCTGTAAATTTTAGCATCCCACCTCCAACATCTATAGAGGATTTCGATTACGTCACGACTAAGCCCGAAGGAATTGGATCGTGGACCGCTCCTATAGAATTCGTTATACCCAGTGCAGGCTCATTCTTTTACGATCCCAGCAATATATATCTGTATACAAATGTTCGAATAGCACACTCGGATGGGACAGATTGTGAGGACGAATATCTAACCTATCCTGACACTCACTTTTTGCATACAATGATTAGTCAATGTGACGTATATTTAAATCAAGTAAATGTCTCTGCAGGTTCCAATTTTATCATTACCGCGCATACTTAGAGAATATTCTAAATTATTAAAAAAATATCAGGGAAACTCATTTGCGTGCCATATAGTATTATACCCTTGAAGCAGAAAAAGATGTAAAATAGAAATTTTAAATTCTTTTTAAAAAACAACTGTTTTATTGTTATGCACATCTACAGAGCGACTTCTTATTTCAATAGAAACTTTTGGTGAACGCAGTTGAGATGAAGATTAAAATCACCCGCACGGCCCCCGAGCTATGTTTAAATTTGCCTGAGGACGGTGAAGAGGCCTCTAATCTGGTGGTACCTCACACTATTGATACTTATCTCAGTGTACACCGCGTAAGATTATCCGCAGTTAAACAACTGGAGATTGAAAGATCTTTCTTGAGATCGACGGCTAAATACCCTATAAAACTTTCCCTCCTGAAAATGTTTACTGTCACGTCTGGCCTATCCTCCAAACAGCTTGACAATGTTGGGTTGGGAAATTTTCCACAGAGAATACTTGTGGCAATGGTTGATCATGGCACTATTTCAGGTAAATATAAAAAGTCCTCATTGAAGTTTGAAAATATTAACTTGAAGAGTATAACAATGATGGTGAATGGTGCCTCTGTCGGTAGAAGTCTAGAAAGAAATACTCTACTGAGGATGAAATTTCACTGTGTTTGCGAGCGTTCCACAACTTATTCCACAACGGTTGTAGCGATGTTGGAATAGGTGCATCATTGGACAATTATATAAATAGGGCTAGTGTTTCCGCCTTCGACATTTCGGGAGGACACTTATCGGATACTTGCAAGCACTTAAATCCTCAAAAAAGGGACATGTGGCATTGAAATTAAAATTTAGCAAACCCTTAGCTAGCCCTATTAGTGTATTTCTTTACTTTACGTGAAACATTTTCATAGGCATATACACAAACGATGAATCTACTTAAGAATCTACTGAAGAAGAAAGTCGGATTTATACTTAATACCGATATGTCGACAGCATCAGGGATTCACTGGATTGGTGTGTATTTTAGAAGGAAACAGCAAGTATGCTGCTATGTCCCCGTTTCCTTCCTAAAAGAACTGCAACATCAACCGTTATTTCGAATCCTTTCAGGCATCAAAGCAGTTTTAGTAATGTATGTGATCAGTATTGTTTGCTCTTTTTGCAAAACATGTTGAGGGGTTATTTTTTTTTTAATTTTTAACAAATTTAATTCTCGCTTAACCTTTTGTCGGGCAGTGTGACTTTACTGATCTTGTTTTGGCTAACGCCAGACAATTTTACTCAGTTTTAGAAAGACCTCTTTCCGAGACTGAATAAAATCGTCTGGCGTTAGCCAGAACAAAATCAGTAAAGTCACACTGCGCGACAAAGGGTTAAATGATGTATTTGTATGTAATCAAATAAAATACTTCTCTCTGTTTGTGACTAAAAATCTGATATACACTTAGTAAGAAAGAAGGTTTTCCTTTTTTTATAATTCTTATGCACCTTGTAATCTCTGACAGTTATTAATTCTTAAAGCTATAATCATTAGAAATGTAAGTCCTATATTTGTAAAAACTGTAAATCTATATGTTACCATTTAAAATATATTTTTACACCAAATATGACTTCCTTTAATAACTGAGTAGCTGATTTTCTGTATTATTTAAAATAAAACCTAAATAATGCTCAAAATTTTAGAATTTATATATATATATATATATATATATATAATATATATATATATATATATATAACTGAAAACAATTTCATTACAAGCAATGAAGATTACTTTCATTACTCTTTGAATCATTGTAGTAAACGTATTAAAACTTGTAATAGGAAACTGAATTGTAAGGTATACTATAAACATTTTCGCAGCATTCATCTAAAAGGTTCATATATAAAGTGCCCTGCATAAACAATATATATATATATATATAGATATATATATATATATATATATATATATATATAATATATATATATATATATATATATTATATATATATAAATGATATTTTGAAACAGTAGGAAAATAATTATTGAACTGTTTTTTTCTTGTTAAAAAGATATGAATGGCGCTTCGTGCACAAATGAAAAATGAAAAAAAAATAATTAATAGAAAAATATAAATAATAATAATAATAATAACAATAATAATAATAATAATGAATAGGTACTTACATGAAATCAGAAGTATTCCTTTCCGCTTCTTCCAACAGTTGAGTATCGAGCATAACCCCATTCGGCACTATTTGATTCAAATAATCCAGGGCATTCATACTATAACAAAAAAATATATGTAAAACAGGCGTTACTGCATGTATTGATGTTTATAAATACATAATTGATTGCATGCATTTAATCAAATTTGAAAAAGAAAACTTACACGTCCTGGTAACTTTGGATGGTGTATGTTGGACGCACACGTTCGAATTCGTCGTGAACACTACCGCTGCGCTGATCCCTATAAATAAAATCTCATATATATATATATATATCTAGAATGAATGAAAAAAGTAGGATTTAAATCAACCAGTCTAAACATAAAATATATATAAATAAATTATATTGGGACCAGTAGAAAAATTAATATTAACTTGCTTTTTCTAATACAAAAATATTTTAGAAATGAATGGCACTTCGCACTTTTGAAGAAATAAAAAAAATTGTTTAATTAAATTTGTATAATAAATTTCTATAATAAAATTGTGTATAAATGCCAGCACTATTTTTAAAAATTAAAAAATAAATAATTTAAGCAAATTTAAAAAAAAATTACATTAAAAATAACTAAACTGAATCGAAGCTCATACAAAATTTTCGACATGAACTATATATACTGTATATAAATAAATAATATTTGAATCAGTATTAAACTGCATTTGTTCTTACAATGAATAGAAAAACCAACACTGTTTTGAAAGTAAAAAATTACATGCATTTAAGCAAAGTGAAAAAAAAGAAAACTTACCTGGATTCAGAAGTAAAGTTCGACATGTTTGAGTTTAGAACAGTCAAAAGTAGCGTGTGTATCGCACTTAAATCACTGTAGAAGTCTTCGACTGATGAGAACCGGTGTATTTCAGTCTGCTTAATATATAACGAGACATTGAAGCCACGCCCTCAAAATTCATAAACAGACATGTTGAAGCATGAGGATAAGTACTGCTGATGGAACAAATCTAAATTATGTCTAATGTATACGCCTTAATAAGGTTGTTGCCCAACTAGAATGGAATGTGAGCGTTGTCGCTCGAAGCTAAGGAAATAAGCCAAGAAAAATAAATAAAACATGAAAATATATAGCTATATTGATAATTAAAACATTTTAACGGAGCAGAGAATGTATTACATTATATTTCATTTTATGTATTGACCCCTTATCACGGTATGGTTTATATTTACACAGGTGCGATGGTCTCCCGTCTTTAAAAGAGGAATAGCTAAGCCCCGAACACAAAATGGATTTACAACGAGATGTGTGTGTGTGGTGTGTGTGTGTGTGTGTGTGTGTGAGGCCCTATACTTGTATCTCACCAAGCCTCATATTTGTACAGTTGTCGAAAAAGCGATAAGAAGGTATGATAATCAGAGGTTTCTTAGATGATTCACCTTATCTCTAGCCTATGTAATTTAGGGGCCGACCGATAGTATTCCCAAAGTATCGGTACCGATAACGATAGTTAGAACAAAGTATCGGCCGATACCGATATGGCGATATCTGTCCAAAATATCAAAATAGGATTCAAAGAATGTAATTCGACACATGTAATTCTAAACATATATTTGAAGAAATGGAATTCACAAAATAAAAGTCATGTAATGGAAACAATATGTAATTCAAAAATTGTATTTCAGAAAGTGTAACTCAATATAATAGTTCACTCAATAATCAAAATTGAAGAACTTCAGATTTTTGGAGAGGATGATTTGTTCCTCAGCGTTGATTGGGGTGATGTTGGCTCGTTTCGCATTGATAACATCTCCAGCCGTTGAGAAAAGCCGTTCAGAGTCAACTGATCCAGAGGGACAGCTCATGCACTTCTCAGCAACTTTGGCAATCTCCGAGAACTCAGCAGAATGTTCTCGCCAGAAAATGAATGGATCCCTATCCCCAGCGATCCGAGGTTGCGACCAATAGACGTCCAGGGCTGCTTCCTCTCGTGCGTCTGGGACAGTGAACCTCGTGTCCGTATCCCTCGTTTGGAGTTCTTCAACTAGAATAGGACGAACGTGATCGCCGAGATCGCTACCTTCTGAATCGGAAAGGTTTTCCCAAAGAGCGATTTTCTTGAACGGGGAAACCGGCCACTTCGGCGGCGTTTCACGGCAATTGGACCTCCAATACGCTTTCGTTGGGCCCCCTCCATGTGACTGCGTATCTCTTGTCTCGACAATTCCTTGGCCTTTTCTCTCATGTCGTCATCTATCAGCCCAGCTCCTTTGAATCGGGGATCAACTGCTGTGGCTTGCAGCACTTTCTCATTTGAATTATGCTCTCGAAATCTCTGTTCGAGAGAATCGCCCAGCTGGCTCTTCAGAATCTTGACACCAGCATCATTCACTGAGCACGCTGCACAGATTCCTTTTGACAGAGATTTGACTGTAGGTAAAACTGATAAAAGCGAGTTTTCCTCACTGATTTTGAGCATTGCAGTTTTGAAGACAGCAAGCACGTCAATAAGCTTGACCGTAAGCTTCCATTGCGTTGAAGTCAACGTATTTTCCATGGGCCATTCGACGTCATAGTCAATGATAGCTTGCATTTGGGAAAGGAGTCCCTGCAACATTTCCAGCGTGTAATTCCATCTGGTTGGCACATCTTGAATCAGCTTCAGTTGAGGCAAGTTAAGTCTTCTTTGAATTTGATGTAGGCACTGCGTCGGTTGCGGAGAGTGGCGAAAATGACCGACGATTTTCCAAGCCGTTGTCAAAAGATTAGCCACACTCGGGAGGTTCAAGCAGTTATCCTTTATCACCAGTTGGAGTGCATGAGCCAAACAACCGAAACTATTCATTCCTGTTTGTCTGAAAGCGGCTCGCATGTTAGCTGCATTATCTCTCATGATCATAAAAGTGTCTTCTTCAGACAATCCCCAACTTTGAATCATTTCTTGAACTTTGGCGGATTTTTTTCTGCTGTATGATCCTCGTTGAAGACAGAGACATTCAACATGATGATCGGTATCGATACCGATACCGATACAACCATCGGTCGATGCCTACTATGTATACTGTATATACATACATACATACATACATACACACGTGTATATTTAGTTTCCGCCCACAAGTGCCAGTCGCTACAGGTCATAGTATGATGTCGTACGTATATATACACACATACGAAATTTTATTATATATACAGGGTGTCCCAAAAGTCTCCATACATAGGGAAAATTAGCACTTTTTAGCAAAATGTAACTTTATTTACAAAACATTCTCTACATGATTGCCATTTCTTTGTAAAAACACACGGATGCGTCTCTCCCACTCATGGTGAACTCGTGTTAACACATTTGGTGTTATGGACGTAATTGCACTTCGAATGCGTTCCTTTAGGCGATCCATGTTCTGTATCTTTTCCTGGTACATTACGTCCATAACACCAAATGTGTTAACACGAGTTCACCATGAGTGGGAGAGACGCATCCGTGTGTGTTACAAAGAAATGGCAATCATGTAGAGAATGTTTTGTAAATAAAGTTACATTTTGCTAAAAAGTGCTAATTTTCCCTATGTATGGAGACTTTTGGGACACCCTGTATATATATATATATATATATATTATATATATATATATATATGATGAATAAAACCACGAAGGAAAGGAAACACAGATGGTGCTCAAGCGCTTTCGTCTAATGACATCCTCAGGAACACTGAAGTACATAAAGAATTACAGCCTATATAGAGGTTACAGAAAAAAAAAAAAAAATCTATATTATATATACAATAAACGGAGAAACAAAATTAGAGGATTGTGGAAGGGGGCACACAAATTTATAAGGAAAAACTATCGATTTTTAGCACAAGATTAAAAGAAATTGTTTCCAACCAATGTTATAGATATAAAAAAAAAAATATATAATATATATATATATATATATATATATATATATATATATATATATATATATATATATATACATATATATATATACAAATTTATACTGGAAATCTGCCCTGGTTTTAGCACTCTGCTTTTTTGTATATAAAAATTGAACAATTATCGATTTTTAGCACAAGATTAAAAGATTAAAAAAAAATATATATATATACAAATTTATACTGGAAATCTGCCCAGGTTTTAGCACTCTGCCCTATTTTTTTGTATATAAAAATTGAAAATAAAAGTTATTAGGGTGGCATAAAAATTTACCAAAGATTTAGCGTCTACCTTTCCTATCTAAATCTGTTCTGAAGGAATTCAAAACAACAGGATCGAGTTGAAAAAGACCTTTGCTTATGTTGAAGTTATTTGTTAGTTGGATAATGGCAGACTCAAGAATATTTCAATTAACAATGTTGCTAGAGTGGAATAAAACTAAAGCATTATTCCAATCAATACAGTGGGATAACTCTGACAAATGGACAAAAAGGGCACTGGACAACTGTCCTGTTCTAACGGAATATTGATGCTGTTTTATACGTGTGTGCAAATCCTTTCCCGTCTGACCTATGTAAAAGGAATCACATTGTTTACAACCAATTTTATAGATAATGCCTGAATTATTGGTAGGGCTATTTTTTACTCTGATATTTTTCACAATATTGTTATATGAAAATACTACATTAATATTCAAAAGTTTAAATACATTAGCAATGCCTAAAAAGCCCTGGCAAAATGGAAGTACTAAAATATTTTTTGACAAAGTACGAGTGTTATTATTGACGCGATAGAAAGTTCGTTTTGCCTTGTTGAGACAAGATTCCATAAACGCAGATGGATAACACAGATCACTTCCAATACCGTTGATTTTTTCTAA
Organism: Bathynomus jamesi; assembly: GCA_023014485.1. NCBI lineage: Eukaryota > Metazoa > Arthropoda > Malacostraca > Isopoda > Cirolanidae > Bathynomus > Bathynomus jamesi. The sequence goes on along the minus strand of JAJOZX010000327.1, from coordinate 1,002,538 downwards.
TTCGGCATCGATGTATTCCGGACTGGCGATCCTAAGGGCGCGGAGAAACATTGAAGAAAAAATGGCCTTCTTAGTGGGGGTGTCATGTCCCGAGTAAAAGTGTACGTAGGACAAATTGTTTGTTTCTTTCCGATAGATACTAAACTTAAAACCTGGGCTTTCTATCGCGTCAATAATAACACTCGTACTTTGTCAAAAAATATTTTAGTACTTCCATTTTTCCCGGGCTTTTAGGCATTGCTAATGTATTTAAACTTTTGGATATTAATGTAGTATTTTCATATAACAATATTGTGAAAAATATCGTTAAAAAATAGCCCTACCAATAATTCAGGCATTATCTATAAAATTGGTTGTAAACAATGTGATTCCTTTTACATAGGTCAGACGGGAAAGGATTTGCACACACGTATAAAACAGCATCAATATTCCGTTAGAACAGGACAGTTGTCCAGTGCCCTTTTTGTCCATTTGTCAGAGTTATCCCACTGTATTGATTGGAATAATGCTTTAGTTTTATTCCACTCTAGCAACATTGTTAATAGAAATATTCTTGAGTCTGCCATTATCCAACTAACAAATAACTTCAACATAAGCAAAGGTCTTTTTCAACTCGATCCTGTTGTTTTGAATTCCTTCAGAACAGATTTAGATAAGAAAGGTAGAACGCTAAATCTTTGGTAAATTTTTATGCCACCCTAATAACTTTTATTTTCAATTTTTATATACAAAAAAAATAGGGCAGAGTGCTAAAACCTGGGCAGATTTCCAGTATAAATTTGTATATATATATATATATATATATATTTTTTTAATCTTTTAATCTTGTGCTAAAAATCGATAATTGTTCAATTTTTATATACAAAAAAGAGCAGAGTGCTAAAACCAGGGCAGATTTCCAGTATAAATTTGTATATATATATATATATATATATATATTATTTTTTTTTATCTATAACATTGGTTGGAAACAATTTCTTTTCATCTTGTGCTAAAAATCGAGTTTTTCCTTATAAATTTGTGTGCCCCCTTCCACAATCCTCTAATTTTGTTTCTCCGTTTATTGTATATATATATATAGATTTTTTTTTTTTTCTGTAACCTATATATAGGCTGTAATTCTTTATGTACTTCAGTGTTCCTGAGGATGTCATTAGACGAAAGCGCTTGAGCACCATCTGTGTTTCCTTTCCTTCGTGGTTTTATTCATCATAAATATTTTTCACGTGTTACTTTCGTGAAATAATTTTCATATATATATATGTCTTTCCTCAGAAGTGATGTCTTTCCTTGTGAGCAGACGTGTTTTATCGAGTACCCAGTGTTACCAATTGAATAAGTGGTTTCAGTCAAAGAATCTTTAAAAAATTAGTTCGGTGCCTTCTTAACTAAATTACCGCGTGTTTTTAATTGTTCATAAACGAACATATTTTATTTATTGACTTTATTATTATTATATTTACTTGATTAAACCAAGGCGAGTGCACGTGCTTGTTTGTTTTTTACGAGAGGTGTGTAATTCCAATCTATTAGAAAACATGGTCTAATAAGGTGGATTTTGCTTTGCTAAGGATCATCAAGTAGGGTGTGGTCACCTTCCGTGGGAAAAAATCGGCCGAATAGCGGACAGATTTTTTTTTTAGCCCTCTTTATTAATACTTTTCCTTTTGCAGAACCTTCGTCGGTAGGTTAATTACGTATATATTCGTTTAGTACAAATTTGTGTTACGGGAACCTGTCTTCTGCGTTCCAAGAACGTTTTTGCGGGCTTGTGCTGGTGACGTCACAACTAAGCACGTGGTAGACACGTTTTACTTATTAATTGCTCTTTACTTATTCCGGAGACTTACCTCGTTATTAGATTACTATTATTAACTCTATTAATTTCCAAACGCTAGTAATTTAATTAGTTAATAGCATGGTACCCTTGTCAAGTACTTGCAGTTGGTGCGAAGGGAAGTTTGCTGCTTATGCGTTTATTTTGGCTAATAATAATGATCATTTGATTTGCAGGTGGTGCCTCGAACATGGAATTGTTGAGGAATTCTGAGAGGAGTTATTCTTCAGTCACGGCCCCTCCTGCCTCAGTTTCTACTAAAGATATAAATAGTACTAATAGCCCTCTCTCTTCTCCTAGTTCTCGACCCTTCGTTCAAGTGCTTAATGGAGCCCCATTGAGATAACCTAAGAATTGTTTACCAGTAATAAAAACAATAAGTTTTCTGTTTTAGGTTTCGAAGACGCTGATGAACCGGAAATACGACTCGTTAGCGATTCCATTATTCGAGAGCTCGATGAATTCTGTGTAAGAAACCCCCGTCGTAGGCGCCGTTACTGCTACCCTGGTGCAAGGGTGGAGGATATAACGAGTAGTGTTGACCGGTATACAGACGGAACCTCTAACATTTGTTATTCATGTCGATACTAATAACGTTTTAAATTCTAGACTGGAAGAGCTGCTGGCTAGGTACAGAGACTTGTTAGAGCGACTAAAGGAAAAACTAATAAGATTGTTTTAACAGGTATACTTCCTCGAATTATCCAACGTAACGAGTTCTACAGCAAGGCGACCTATATTAACAATAACTTAAAGTCTCTTTGCCAACAGGAAGGAGTGCATTTTGCAAATTTTTGAAACAGTTTCTACGACAGGAGAGACTTGTTCCTCGGAGATGGACTTCATCTAAATGACGTTGGAGCTGCGCGTCTAGGAAGACTACTTCATAATACTGCATCTTCTTTTCAGACTGCCATAACTCGACTGGCCCCTGCGTAATTTCTTTAAATTACAGGTCAAAAGATATGAATTTACCTTGCGCGCGCGAAGGAAACGCGGTTTTAACAAACAATTTGAAGGTTCTATCTTTAAATGCTCGTAGCCTACGAAACAAAATAAACGAATTTTTTCTTTAATTGCTTGCAAAGACTATGATTTAATTGCTATAAATGAATCGTGGCTTAGCACTGAAACACGTGACTTTGTAGGAGAGTATCAAATTAGAGGTTATAGACTTCTTGTTAAAAACAGAATAGGTAGTCGAGGAGGAGGTGTTATGTTGTATATATCAAAGATAATATTGCGAACCCTACAGCATTAAAGCTCAGAATTCCAGAACCGATAGATTCGACTATAACAGAACTTAAATTGAGTGAGTTCAAACTTCTTGTTGCCGCTACATATAGGCCCCCTAATCAAATAGCTGATATGGACGAAACGTTATATCGTGAACTAAAGAGAATAATAGGTAGTGAACAGGGCTTAATTATGGGTGACTTTAATTGCGCTAACGTGAATTACGATACAATGCAGGAAGACGCGGAAGGTAACCGTGTAGTTAATTTTCTTGAGAATAGGTTTCTTATTCAAAAGGTTGGGGAACCTACGAGGTTGGACAGTATTTTAGATTTAGTAATAACTACGAATCTTGAAGTAATATAGCCGTCAAGCAATAGCGATACCAATATGGTAGAGTTTGTCCTCTCGGTAAGTCACTCGAAATCAGCTAACTCGATTAAAATTCCTGACTTCCAGCGCGCAGACTTTTGTAAATTTAGAAATGAATTGTCACGCGTCGAATGGGAAAACGTAGTGGGGATCTCCAACGCAAAAATAATGTGGGAATCGTTTGAAACAGTGTTTAGGACTATAAATGAGGAATGTGTACCGTACAAGATTAAGCGTGCGAAAGTAAATAACAAACCCTTGTGGTTTACTTCTGGAGTAGGGGATATTATAAAGAGTAGAGATAGGGCTTATCGGCTACAAAAGTCCGATAAAGACAATTTGTGGTTACGAAACAACTATATACTATCTTTAAGGCGTGAAGCGAAAAGCGTAATAAAAAAGTTCAAGGGCGACTTTGAAATTTTCATAGCTCGTGACGGCAAAGAAAACCCCAAGCGATTTTTTTCAACACGTTAACAACAGGAACCTGGTAAAGAGCGTGTTGGGACCGTTGAGAAATTCTGACGGTGAGTTAGTGTCCAAGAACAAGCAAATGGTTACTCTGCTAAACGAATTTTTACGTTAGTTTTTTTCAATAGAAGATGTAACGAATATCCTTACGGTCATAGACATAATACCTTTCGATAATGGTAACACTTTAGATAATATTGTTGTGAGTAAAATTGAGGTACTGCACTATATTTGCAAAATGGAAATGTTTAAATCACCGGGGCCGGATGCCATATATCCCATACAAAGGTTTTTAATGCGTCTATTTCTGAGGAGTGCCAACCAGATAATTTTAAGTTAGCAAATGTAACGATCTATTTTTAAGAAAGGCAATAAAGGTGCGGCTGAAAATTATAGGCCACTCAGTTTAACGTCTGTTGTCGGTAAGCTACTGGAATCGATAATTAGGGAGCATATAATCGAACACTTGGAATTGCATAACTTGATTAGAAATACGCAGCACGGTTTTAGGCGAAACAAATCTTGCTTAACTAATCTTCTTGGGCTAATGTAGCGAGCGGCGTTCCTCAGGGTTCTGTATTGGGCCCCCTTGCTTTTTCTTATATATATTAACGATTTAGATGTTGGCCTAATCAATACAATTTCAAAGTTTGCGGATGACACGAAGTTGGGTGGTAGGGCGATAAATGACGAAGAACGAGGTAAAATCCAGGAAGCTCTGAATAAAATCGTTGATTGGTCGGTCACATGGAAAATGAGATTTAACGTCGATAAGTGCAAAATTTTACATATAGGTTCCAGTAACGGTAATTTTGCATGTAGTATGTCAGGGAAGGAGTTGGTAAGCGTAGTTCAGGAAAAAGATTTAGGAGTTATAGTCACTGGTGATTTGAAAGTAGCGAAACAAAGTAGAGCAGCGGTCAATAAGGCGAACAAAGTGCTAGGTTTTATAGCTAGAAATTTTGAGTACAAATCGCGCGATATTATTGTTCCTCTTTATTATCATTAGTTAGACCCCATTTGGAGTACGCGATCCAATTTTGGAATCCGTATATGCGCAAGGATATAAACAAAATCGAACGAGTTCAAAGACGAGCAACTAAGATGATTCCGTCGCTTAGGTCAAAGTCGTACAAGGATAGTCTTAAGGAGTTAAAACTGACTATACTCGAGACTAGGAGGCTAAGGGGTAATCTAATCCAGGTTTTTAAAATTATGAATGGGTTCGATAATGTAAGTAGAGAGAGCTTTATCGAAATAGCACAATATAGTAGAACTAGAAATAACGGGTGTAAGCTGACTAGTAGAAGATTCGAGACAGCAGTTGGCAAAAACTTTTTGCGCATAGAATAGTAAATAGTAGGAATAGTTTGCCGGTAATTAGTAGCACGTCTATAATATGTTTAAAAATAGATTAGATGCATATGTTGATAGAGTGGGTATAGTTTAAGGTAGTAAAATTAAGGTTTTTGTGGTTCGGAACCCACGTAAAATTGTAGGTCCCCTCCGCCACCACAGAGGACATACGCAATACACAATTACAAACATGGTTAGGTAGACCAGGTAGAGTGGATCCTAGGGTCTTTGTTGATCTGAAACATTATAACATTATATTAGGCGAAGAATGGTGCATGAGAGATCTCCCATATCTTATCAAACCCCCACCTTATCCCCCCACCCCCTTTGAGAGATTAAAATTTTACTTTTCTCCTATTCCCCACGTTAGGTGTTTTTATGCAGGAAGGAGGGGCTAAGTGCAAATGCCCGCAAAAGAATAGATAAAGAAGGGAGCCAAAATCAACGTCCGAGGTTTTCGAGATGCGTAGACACTCTGCGTTTGAAAGATGGGAGGTCATAGACAGGAGGAAAGATGGATTGAGGAAGATTGTTCCAGAGTTGACCGGTTGAGTAGATGAAAGACTGAAAATAACGATTAACCCCTGCATTAGATAGTTGGACAGAAAAGGAATGAGAAAGTGTGAAAGTCTGGTACTGCGTGCTCTCTTTAAAGGAAGAGGCATGCAGTTAGAGAGTTCAGAAGGGTAATGTCCGTTATAACAGCGATAGTAAAGAGAGAGTGAGGCAACATTGCTGCGAAGAGAGAGAGATTGAAGACAATCAGTAACAGGCGGGGAATTGATGAGATGAAAAGCCTTTTCAAGCCCGGTCAAGTACGGCGGTGGGGGTTGAACCAGCTCACCCATGCGAAGCATACTCCATACAGGGGCGAACAAGATCCCTGTACAGAGACAGCAACTGTTAGACTAGGTTAGGTTAGGTTACTATCGCCCATCTTATCACACCACCCCGCTTTGAGAGATTAATTTGTTCTTCTCTTTTTTCCCCATCCCCTTTTGAGAGATTACAATTTTGCTTTTTTCCCCTCTCTCTCTCTCTCTCTCTCTTCTCTCTCTCTCTCTATATATATATATATATATATATATATATATATATACACACAGGGTGTTATAAAATTATATTTCATAAATTAGTATACATATTCAGGGCGTCAAAGTAAAAAAAACGTTCCAATGAACATGTTCCAATGAAAATTCCGAGATACATTGCTTTTTTACCGAGGACGATCCAATTAAAATGAAAGTCATGAAAGTTTATCAAAGTTTATTTACATCAAGGGTTCAAAATGGTTTCCCTGCATCAGAGTACATACATGGGTGGTATGGTCCCGTCGCTTGGCCACCCAGGTCTCCGGACTTAAATACAATTGACTTTTTCTTGTGGGGTTATTTAAAAAGTCTTGTTTATGCAAGAGAAGTTAATAACATAGATGAATTGTGGTAACATGTTCATGATTGTTCAGAAACAATACGCAACTATGTACAGTTACGCTCATTATTCGTAGGACACTCTTAAGAGCAGATGGCGACACCTGGCATATATTTGTTGTATGTACCACAAGTTGTTGTAACATTTTATAAAGAATCTGGCGTTTAGTGAGTGAGTGCTAATTGGTTGGTGGACTCATTGCCAAATGTCTTTAGAACATAATTATTTTCATTCATCACTCCGGTTTCCATATTACTAAAGAAACATAAATGAATAATTAAATATAAATTTAAGAAGGGAATATATATTAACAAGGGGAATGCCAATGAAGTAAAAAAAAATGGTCTTGTAAAAAATGAAAAAACCTTCGAACGTGATAACAGTGTTCATGCCTGTCATCCTGGACGAATTGAAGTTTCAATGTATAAAAACAGAGTCGTTGGTAGGCATTATTGCGCCCTGAACAAATTCCACGACCTGCACCACCCATCCTCCCTGTATTTATTTACTGATTCATTTATTAATTTATTTATTTACATGTAATATTGAACATAGATTCGGATATTATTTTGTGTTATAACGAAGATCAAAAACCTGATATATATAAATACATATAAAGGCGGTTTATGAGTGAAAAAACAATGTTTTGATGCATATCAAAATTTAATAACATTATAAGATTACCAGAGTGATGGGTATCTGTAGGTTTCATATGTCACTGCTTAGAATATCTTCCAATTGCCAAATGGACGACAGCTGAATGGGTACTACTAGTATGGCAATGTTATATCCTGAGCAATTGTTATTTCTAGATCAGCAACACTGATATAGTAATAGAGTCACTGAGGGAAATATTATTTAGAAAAGAAGAATGTTTTGTATTGAGGCAGCATCATAAATGCATATAATTGTTTGGTATTAATATGTTCTATGTTACAACTTAAGTGTTGAACCACTGCAGCAGTGACTCTTGGCGGTCTCTCACCTCAAAGGGGAAAATTACAGAAAATAAAACTATTACAGTGATTCATATCAATAAATGGGATTCATATCACAACCCTTACTTGGCCAATCCATAAGGTCGATATTTATTTGCTCAGAGAACCAGCGTGAGACGACCAGTGCTGTGTGAATTGGGGACCTGTCTTGCATAAAAATGATTCGCTCAGGAAATGACAGAGCATATGCACGCACAGAAGGAAGCATAACTTCGAAAATTTCTATATATTGGTCTGCAGTAAACCTTCCTTCTATTTTGGTGAGCTCTCCTATACCATACAAATGAATCCATCCCCACATATTACAGGTGACATGACCGCTACGTGCTTCCTCATAGATGTGCTCTTGAGTTATTATTCCTCCTCCAACAATGAAGACGGCCATGGGGTGTGGAGGAAAGGGTCTTTTCGTCGGTATATCATTCGGCTCTAAAAGTCAAGTCCTTTGTTAACATGTTGCTGAGCAAATCGAAGTCTATTTTTCTCGATGTTGCTGATTTAACTTCTCCTTGATATCTGGGGTCCGATGGTGGAACCCAGCTTCATGTAGCCGCCGCCTTACTCTCATTGCCGAAACATCAAGCTGTAATTGTTCCCTTATGGCAACAGCATTGGTAAAGGGCTGGGCTTCGACAACATGGCAGATCCTCCGATCATCCGCAGCAGTTGTCAGTCGAAGTTTCCCCGTTCTGCGGTGATCTAGTAGATTCCCTTCCTTTTGCCACCTCTTCAATATAAACAGTGTTCCTAGAAATTCCAAGTTCTCTCGCAATTTGAGTTGGAGACAGCCCGCTCTCCTTCATGCAGATGATTCTTCCCCTTTCAGCAATTTCCTGGTGATGATAATCCATTCGCATTCTGCAGAGTAGTTGCTTCGATGGGATTCAGGAATAGTGCGAGCTTATTCTGTCACCATACCTGTTAACACGTCTGTCATGACGTCAAGTGGTGTCACGTGATATGCTAAAAGTCAGGTGGAATTGTTGGAATATGGAAACAGTTTGGAAAATACATTAAGCTGCTATACCAGCGGTTCCCAAACTTTATGTGTGATTACCCCTTTTGGTTAATCACCAAATGGAAATTACCTCCCTGCAAAAAGCACAGGAAACTTCATTTTACTGAGTAAGAGAATAATTATTCAGATTTTATAAACATAATACTCGTATATTTCTATATATATACACAGTGCCTTATGTATAAGTTAAACACATATAATATTGGTCAAAGAATGGCTGCATCATTACATAGGAAGCAAGCAAAACACGTCACCACCAACTACTAGTCTAGTGTGAGGTATGCAACTGTTTCTGCTGAACTAACGTCTGAATTCTAGGTTCAGTTTCGCTCAAGGCGCAGTGTGAATCGCCTTCAATGTGCAACCGATTTCGCAATTTGTTCGTTATGACCATCATTGCTGAAAAGCCTGCCTCACATGATAACTTGTCGCAAAAGGCACCAGCGCTTTCTTTGCCTCTTCAGCAAGCAAAGGATACTTCCCATCCACTTTTGTCCAAAATGTCTCGATTTTTCCCTGCAAACTCAAACTTCAGAATAAGATCTTGCCGCATTTTCAGGAATTCTGCTTTCAATTCAGGTGAGTCACTGCTTTCCAGGGCGTAATAAGTGAATGGCCTCTTTTCAAGATAGCATGGCTGCGTATTAAATATGATTCTGTATCACAGCGACTGCAGGAAGTCATAGACAACAACGGTGGCTGGACAAGATACTAAATTTGTTGTGCTCATGTATAAAATATCTCTCAAATACAATGGTAATTATGAATGTGTAACACCTTTGCAAAATTGTCAAATATCATCGTTTAAATTGCTCTATGTTTATTGATATGAATCACCGTAATAGTTTTATTTTCTGTAATTCTCTCCTTTGAGGTGAGAGACCGCCAAGAGTCACAGCTGCAGTGGTTCAACACTTAAGTTGTAATATGGAACTTATTAATACAAAACAATTATATGCATTTATGATGCGCCCTCAATACAAAACATTCTTCGTTTCTAAATAATATTTCTCTCAGTGGCTCTTTATTACTATATCAGTGTTGCTGATCTAGAAATAACGTTTGCTCCGGATATAACAATGCCATACTAGCAGTATCCATTCAGCTGTCGTCCATTTGGCAATTGGAAGATATTCTAAGCAGTGACGTATGAAACCTGCACATACCCAGAGATGGGCAAGATCACCAACTTTGGTGATCTTGAAGATCAAGATCAGATCACCAGAAAAATGTGATTTGAAGATCAAGATCAGATCACCAGAAAAATGTGATCTTGAAGATCAAGATCAGATCACCAGAAAAATGTGATCTTGAAGATCCAGATCAAGATCGTGATCTTGAAGATCACTTTTCAAGATCACTTTTTAAGATCACTTTTATATGAATTGAAAAAAGTTGTACTCTTGTAGAGTAAACAAAAACAAATTATTTTGTTAATCACTCCTGAAAAGTATCACTCCTAATACTCCCCTGAGGGCTGAGGCAATACAAGCATCGCATCCTACCCATGTCACCTGATCTAAACCACGGGGATTGACGATTCCCCTTTCAGTTTTTCAGGTGGTAAACTTAAAACTTAGTATTATCATAACTTATCAGCAAAGAAAAAACTATTAAATGACCTACATATAGTTTTTAGTTCTATTTTTCTCAATTCTCATTTCACCAGGTCCATAACCCATATCAATGAATGGTCAGCATATATAAGTAAACATTTTTTACATAGAATTTAATTTTACAGTTTTACTGCAGTACGCAATTACTGACAATATAAGGGTAAAAACCGCAAGTTAAGAGTGTTAATTTAATGTTCAACCGCTGTAAACATTTGCTTTCAGCAAAACCAATTGTTCAAAGTTACCATCCGAGAGACGACTTCGTTTGGGGCTATGAACCATGCCAGCAAACGAAAACAACCGTTCCACTGGTGCAGAGGAAGGTAGCGTGGTGTTATACCTCTTGAAGATCTTCTTTATAGCAGGATACCTATCTAAAGAGTCGAGTGCCTTACTGGTGTCCTGCAAATAATTGAGGACTTCCAAGTCTTCCTTGTTGTTAGGAGCAGAGAATGAGCCGTCCATAGTTCTGAAGAAATCGTCTTCAGATGATGAGTCTGAGTTCACCGAACTATTACCACTGCTGTCAGAATTACAATTTCTTACAGCCATTTGCAGCTTGTCTTTTACTTGAGACTTGATTGCTTCATGATCGCCGAAATTAGGCCCTTGCAACAATGATATCCATCTAAGTTTGAAATACGGATGAGATACTGAGGCCAAAACGGCATCAGTTACCTCGGGGCTCAACGACAAAAAATGACCAAATCTGGCATTGAAGCCAGAGACGACTGCTGCCAGTAATGGCATGCAGTGTCTCAAGCGCAGGTCGTTTGGTTGGATAGGCTCCAATCTTGCGAGGGCATCTTGAGTCACTAGGACTGTTGGAAGAAGACAACCGTAGTAGCATTCTTTCTCTGCCTGTAATTTGTTGAGGGCTGCTGCAATTGGTTTTAGAACAGACAAATATTCTGAAATAAATTCCAATTCATTGTCACCCATCGGGTGACGCATGGGTACCTAAATTGGACGCCAGTTATTTCCTGTATTTTTTCTGCTGACTTGGGTTTACCAGCAGCATTCCACAGCGCCGAACATTTTCCCATTGCAGAATGCTTTATCTTCTTTAGTCCAGGTGAATTCAGTCCTTTATCTGCATCAGTTGTTGCTACCAAGTTCAATGTGTGGGAGGCACATCGAATATGGGATGATAGTTTCACTGACTCCTCTCCATGCTCTCCTGAATGTTCAGGAAAGTTGCTGATGATAACCTCTTCATCTGAATCTTTTTCATCATCATCTTCATCTGCATCATCTTCATCAATGTCGTCAGTACGATTCTGAACACGAACACCGAACTCTTTAAAGCATTTCACCATGTTCGATGCATTGTCGGTGACTGTAGATACAACTTTTCTATAAGATAAACCATGCTCCGAGTTGATCCTGTCCAATATTCCAGCAATTTTATCAAAGCTATGTGTTCCACGAAATCTTCGGCATGCCAGTGCAGCTGATCCTCGCGACAAGTCATCATTGATCTGTAATGTAAGAATATAAAATCAATGTTTGTATGAACATTTTTTTAAGCTTAATTTAATAATATTGGTTAGACACGCACCAGCTAAACTGCGCCACCAAACATTGAAGAGAAGAACTATGTGATATAAAGGAGGCAATTCAGCGATGAGTCGCCTACCATACCACCACATCAGTGACCCATCCCATAAGAGCAAAATGTGGAAGAGTCCATATTCACAGCCTGTGAATATGGACTCTTCCACATTTTGCTGTGAATCAGACACAATGACAGATGACAGAATCAGTGAATTAGTGTGAAATTACTGTGAATCACAGCAAAATGAAGACTCACCAAATTAATGAATGAGGAACACATGTCGAATAATTGAAAAGATTATACTATAAGTCTATCAGACTATCAGTCTATCACCAATGGTCAATTTATCAATTATATAAAAATAATACACTAAATCAATAGCATACCCAATGCGCAGTGACTCCCATGAAACTGCGGTGATTAGTTGACCATATGTCGCATGTAACACACACATGGTCAACTGCTGCCAGTTTTGCTTGTATGTCTTCCTTCATTGTACTGGTTGTTGTTGCAAGAGATCTAGCCAGGGTGCGTCTAGATGGCACCTGAACAGCCGGGTTGACGTCTGAAAAAAATATTTAAAAATTAAAACAAATACAATAGATTAGCTATGGAAAAAATATCAAAATATTTAGCTAGGCTAGCGATAGTCTAATGTTCATACAAATAATATGATTAATTATTTTAATCAGATATTAGCTATGGAAAAAATAGCAAAATATTTGAGTTATACTAACATGAAAGAAGATCCTTAAATTCATGTAGTTCAACTAGGCTCAATGGTAGGAGCCCATTAGCCACAAGCGAGAGAATCTTCTTTTCAAGGATATCCTTGCATATTGGTGGTCCTGGTTTTTGCTTGGAAATGTGGAACATGCTTAGTGTTGACTGCTTGGCAATTTTGGCAGGGCCAGCATTGCTGCCGCTGGCATCTTCTTCTTTAGCTGGACGCTTGCGAGATTTCTTCTCCGATTCATATTCACCCAAAAGATCCGAATGTAGTTTCTGCACAAGAAAATAAATTATTATCATGCGGAGAGACTTCTTGAACACCCTGTATAATATTTATCAGAGTATCAAACTTCTAGTTGAAATTAATACTTAACAAGATTCTAAAATTTTGTTATCTTAACTAAAATTATTTTCACCATGATCAGTGCATTTTTATCCTATGTTAAATTGAAAGCCGAATTTCGTCCTTCAGTAACTAAATAGGAGAAATTACAGACATGGATCAGACAGAGAGAAAGACAGATACACCTGGCGTTTTATTATAGTTGGATATCGGCAGTTTTTAATGTAGTTACTAGTCCATAATCTATTAATATCTGAAGTGCACAATATATTCAAATGGACGTCTATGTAAATGTAGCATTAGTCTTGTATGGCACCAGTCACTTAAAATATGACTGAACCATTATGTTAATGTTGCTATACTACTTAGTTACTAAGTAGTACTAACCCTGAGGTGCCTCAGAAGATTGCTTGTTGAGTCGAGGCCAGCAGACGAATTGTAGTTTCTTTGTACATGCCTACAAATAACTTGATTAACTGTTTCCAGTTTTTTTCGACAATTTGAAAATATTTTCCGTTCAATAGCACAGATTGATCCTTATTACCAACATTGTTATCTAAATATATTGAATACTGTTCTGGTGACAACCTAGAATATTTGGTTCCTTGGGAGCCTGTTGAAGTTTGTAAAATTGCACTCATTATTAAAAAATTCAATCTGTAAATAAATATGTTTAGAATTAATTTATTATGAATACGGACCTATAGGCTATATTTTATGCCTATATATAATAATATATTAATAGAACACTTTTAAAATAATTGCACAGTAATTACAATTTTTACGAGCCTAAATTCACCAGCAACTACACTTCCATGAGCCCACGCATGACGCAAGTCACCCAACTAACAGAAAACATAAACAGTCGGTGTTGACAAAAGTTGCCACCAGTGTCGCTTGACAAAAAACAAATGACATTCGCAGCGCATATTTAAGAATCTGAAATTAAAAGTGATCTTGAAGTCTAAAGTGATCTTCAAGATCAAGATCACAGAAATAAAGTGATCTTAGATCAAGATCAAGATCACCATAATAATCTTATAATGTTATTAAATTTTAATATGCATCAAAACATTGTTTTTTCATTCATAAACCGCCTATATATGTATTGTATAATAATAATAAAATAAAATTTCAGAGCTGGGCACTTGCGTTTTTTTGCCCGTTTTTTTTGCGGTACTGCGGTACTGCGGTACTACTACCGCACTACCAAACCGGTACCGCATAACGCAGTACCGCAAAGGATCGCTGAAAGTACAGCAGTACCGCTACCGCATTCAAATTTCCCGCGGTACTTTCCGCGGTACGACCAACACGGTAGTACCGCAGTACGCAGTACCGCAAAAAAAACCGCAAGTGTCCAGCTCTGAATTATTATTATTATTATATATCAGGTTTTTGCTCTTCGTTATAACACAAAATAATATTTGAATCTACGTTCAGTATTAAATGTAAATAAATAAGTAAATGAATCCATTTGGAATTTGTTCAGGGCGCAATAATGCCTACCAACGGCTGTTTTTACAAATTGAAACTTCAGTTCGTTCAGGCTTGCCAATACCATGAACACTGTCATGACATTTGAAGGTTTTTTTTTTAGTTTTTACAAGACCATTTTTTATTCACTTCATTGACATCTCCCTTCTTAATATATATCCCCTTCTTGAATTTATATTTAATTATTCATTTATGTTTCCTTAGCAAAACGTAAACCAGAGTGATAAATGGAAATAATTATGTTCTAAAGACATTTGGCAATGAATCAACCAACCAATCAGCGCTCACTCATTAAACATTCATTCATAAAATGTTACAGCCGTTTGTAGTTCACACAACAAATATATGCCAGGTGTCGCTATCTGTTCTCAAGCGTGTCCTAAGAATAATGAGCTCAACTGCTCGTGTTTTCGAACGTATGCGGCAAATTTTTAACGAAGCTTTGAAACGTACTCTGATGTAGGGAAACTATTTTGAGCACTTGCTATAAATAAACTTTGATAAACTTTAATGACTTTCATTTTAATTGGATCGTCCTCGTCAAAAAATGCATGTATGTCGGAAACGAAGCGATTGCGGATTTATGTTCACTAGAACTTTCTGTTTACTTTGACGTCCTGAATATGTATACTAATTTATGAAATATAATATCATAACACCATATATATATATATATATATATATATATATATATATATATATATATATATATATATATATATCCCATGACAAA
Organism: Bathynomus jamesi; assembly: GCA_023014485.1. Lineage (NCBI taxonomy): Eukaryota > Metazoa > Arthropoda > Malacostraca > Isopoda > Cirolanidae > Bathynomus > Bathynomus jamesi. Next base: position 987,340 of record JAJOZX010000327.1, on the reverse strand, counting down.
AAGACCAGTTCTTCAGCATGATAATGCCCACCCACATACGGGTATAATATGATTAACGGCTTTCATGATTCAAAACCTTAGCTGAAAGGTGTTTATTCATTCTCCATACAGTCCTAACTTTGTCCCCCAAGTGATTTCCATCTTTTTCCAAATTTGAAAGACTATCTAAGAGGAATGAAATTCACAAGAAAAAATTAGAAACAGCAGCCCACGAGAACAATTCTTTATAGACGTCTTCAGGAGCTTTGTACAGCGATAGAAAAAATGCAGCATATGGTATCCAAAGGGATATGTAGAAAAATTAAATATCTTTTTCTGCTTCCTAACCACTCTTACATTACTAAAACTTGAAACTTCTAGATACACCTTGGTGGTGTAGTGGTTAGTGTCGCTGACTACGAATCCATCGGCCCCGGGATTGAGACCTGGTGACGGCAGGCGGCGCGCAGCAAAACCCCACCTGTTCATCCTTCCACACAATAAAGAAATTGGTTGGTAGATAAATGGATATCCTGGGTAGCCTAATGGTTAAGACGCTGGGGTGCTGGTGGGGCGTGGTTCGGATTCCACGTAAAACTGTAGGTCGAAGGTGGGGTGACAAGCTTGACCTTCGTCAGAATGAACAATTCGGGCAGAAGCGAAACCAAGGTTAACCAAATCAATGTATATTTATATACACACACATCTTCTTCGTTGATTTTAACGGAGCGTGAGATAAAATGTGTTACGCAGTGAGGGTCTCGTCTTCCCCAAGTATGGGTCACGTCCTGAGAAGGTTTTGATCATTTTGCTCTGAACATTTTACTTCATTGATGGGTTACTAAAAGATAACTACAGTAGAGCATTTCTGAAACAAACATAATAAAACGAGATACACTCAAATGTTGCACGTGAGAGGAAATTTATTTTGGTTTCTTGGATGATGTAGTGGTAAGAGACGTGCTTGGGACGCGACCCATGCTCTGTGTTGCACATTTTGCTTCAACGTCCGTATTATATATATATATATATATATATATATATATAATATATTAAAGTTTGTGCGTGCGTTTGTACCCCATTTGAGACTTGAAGGACCATAAAAGGGGATAGAATCCCCTATCTTTTTAGTGGCTGAGATCTTTTAAAGTAATTTGCGTCAGAAGGAAATAACAGAAAGGAAAAGAAGTAGAAATTAAAAAAAAAAAAAAAAAAAGGTCGGAAAACATCATAGGGAAAAGTTTATGTTTATGAAGACATTCCCCAAAGAGGTGTTGTGGTGTGGAAAATTTCCCCAACGTGCTCTGCCCTTATCAAGAGATGGATACAGACTGAGAGCGCTTACTGCTATTTATCTCTTGAATTATTATTGCCAGAGTGGAACGTAATGGCTTGTTCTCGATTCATTTTTTTCGTGCTGAAGCGGTTTTTAGTATCATGTTTCGTTATAGTTATTACTTTTATTTCGTTCGTTCTCTCTCTCTCTCTCTCTCTCTCTCTCTCTTACACACACACACACACACACAAATTCTTGCATGAAAATACACTTTATAGAAAATTTCCGTGTTATATGTAATCCTTCTCGTTATAAAGCGTTGTGTGATTCTCGCCTCTGTCTCTACTTTATGAAGTTTCACACAAGCAATGCCTAATGCAATATCTTCCATTATTCTTCCGGACAAACAGACGAGTCTCGCAGTTCAAAATGATGCCTTATTCCGGGCGATGATTAAGGGACGGTTGCACCTAATTGGATCGGTCCCAGGACGAAGATTAAACATGGCATCCACCCCGTAAAGAAGAAGGAACAAGCTCTTAATAACATGTTTGTCGCCATACGTCATTTCATTTGGGTTAATGCAGTTTCGCCCTTTTAATTGCAGTTCGTGTGTGTGTGTGTGTGTGTATGTGTGTGTGTGTGTGTGTGTGTGCAACTTTTGGAAAGTTTTTGGTTCAACCTTTGAAGGAATTTCATAAAATCTTTTCTTATGATGAATGGGATCTTTGAACTTGTTACTATCTACAGCCATAAATTTCAACCTTTTTGCTTGTATTACGAATGGTTGATGAGTGCTAGAACATTTACAGTATATATATATATATATATATATATATATATATATATATACACACAGGTATATCCTTCACCCTCCAAGATTCGAACTCTGAAATTCTGACTCAAATTCTGGGGCACTGACTATTAACTACAATAGGATAAAAGTTAATACAACGTAGCGAATTAACCTTTATCCTGTTGTTGCCTATTGCTCACTGGTAGGGTGGATCGATTTTACATTGTTTTCGATTTCCATATTCTAATAGAGACAAAAACTTGCGCATGCATGAGAAAATAGCCTCTGCAAAATCTTAGCTTAATAGGTAATCATCTTCTGCCCCCGGCAGAGCGATGAAAATCATATTTTAGTAGTCAAAAACATATTTTTAAACCCTAGCCTAGAGTCATAAAATTTTGCGTGTGTGTTATTTCATGCCTAAGCAACGATATAAATGCTATGGGAAATATATAAATGCATTATTTAAGACAAAAGAGCCGATCTGAAAATATGTATATTATACATATTTTCAGATCGGCTCTTTGTCTTAAATAATGCATTTATATATTTCCCATAGCATTTATATCGTTGCTTAGGCATGAAATAACACACACGCAAAATTTTATGACCTAGGCTAGGGTTTAAAAATACGTTTTTGATTACTAAAATATGATTTTCATCGCTCTGCCGGGGGCAGAAGATGATTACCTATTAAGCTAAGATTTTGCAGAGGCTATTTTCTCATGCATGCGCAAGTTTTTGTCTCTATTAGCATATGGAAATCGAAAAAAATGTAAAATCGATCCACCCTATAATGCTCAGTGCCCACAACGACTCCCAGTCAGAGGTTCCAGGTCCAAATCCTGGGTGAAGAAAGTTTTGCACAGCAAAAAATGCGCGTGCTCATGCGCTTATATATATGATATATACTGTATATAAAATCACATTAAAAACTTTATTGTCAGACCATTCATAATCCATACAACAAATACTGATAATAAAAACTAAAAGGAGAAAAACCAATTAAAAACAAACCATACAATTACTAAAATTAAAACGCAAGAAATGAAAAATAGCAATAGCGATGTTAAGTGAGGGGACGGACAAACGCTTTCCTATCATGAAAACTACAGTTTAGAAGACATATGGCAAGACTAACGAATACCTTACAGTATATATATATATATATATATATACACACACACACACACACTCGTATATATGTATATGTACACACACACACACACACGGAGGGTTGGCAAAAGTATATAGAAACGTTTTTCAGAATTTTATAATAACAGATTTATTGAATCAATAAATGCAAAAGCGGGAAAGTTTTAAATATATTGATTCAGTTAATTGGTTAGTATTTATTGACTTTTATAATCAAATAAATATTTTTTTTCGGAAAAAACAAAGGTGTTATTTACTTTTGTCTGTCATCTGTGTGTATATATATATATATATATATATATATATATATATATATATATATACACACACATATATATATATATATATATATATATATATATATATTCTGTTTCCGTAATATTGGTCAAATTTTTTATTCTTCAGAGGTTTCCTTTTCGAAAATGTAGAAAAATCGCAAATTTGCGTCAGTTTGATGTAGAATTTCAACCAATTTGCAAAATGTAAGAAAGAACAAGATCAGAAAAAGAGGGGAAAATGTCTGTCTCACTATCCACATTCTTCTTACATCAATGCAATGGCAAAGGAATTCCAAATATGGTTTTTTTATAGTGGTTTTTTTTTTTTTTTGGTATTCTGGTTTGGTATTCTGGTTCTTTTTATCTTTTGCTTATATTATTTCTTTTTTGTTGTTGTTTTTTGTTTTCGAGTTATTGGAAATATTTTCAATTCATTCTTTCCAATACTGATGTTTTTTGCTTATCCATTGGGAATATATATATATATATATATATATCAATAAAATAAGGAAACAGAGGGTAAATGTGCAAATATTCGGAGCAAGTGTAGTTTACATCCCCCTGTGGTGCCTAGTGTAGTTTACGTTCCCCTACATTATCCTAGTGTAGTTTGCGTTCCCCAACTTTGTCCGCGTATACCTAATCAAATAAAACGTTAAAACTAACAAAATATTACGACTTAACCTAACCAATCGTCAAATATATATATATATATGGGAATGAACTCAGAATGGTTCCCTGAGGCTTTTTATGATACACACAGACCGTGCATGGAACAAGGAATTCTTCTAGGAAAATTAAATCCACTATAGTCCGAATAAGTAATGGTAAATGACAAACACTATAGTTTTTCTTTTTCACTAGATCTTGTCCCAAAGTTGGATCCTATCTGCTTTGCAGATAGCTGGTGAGGGAAGCTATATTTTTGGGACCTCTTTGCGAGTGACCCGTTTCCCACGTCGGGTTAACATCATGAAAAAGAAAAAACTATAGTGTTTGTCATTTACCATCTTATTCGGACTATAGTGGATTTAATTTTCCTAGAAGAGTTCCTTGGTCTGTGTGTATCATATATATATATATAAATAATCAGAGGCGGTTCTTGGACTGGTGCATTGGGTAGGCAGAATATTATGTAGGCTATATATATATATAATTTCAATAAAGGTATATAATTATAACTATAAATGTATATAAGGGTATTTACCGCAGTTGAGATTCCAATGCATTGCAATTTTTCATTACTTATAGTGTATTTGTATATTCGCGCAAACAGCCCCCTCCCCCATCCCCTTGTGACGTCATACACCATTCGCCTATCAATCTTCTTCCTTTAACCCCACCCTCCCAAATCGT
>JAJOZX010000327.1:970000-977500 GCA_023014485.1 Bathynomus jamesi | reverse complement strand
AATTTACTCTCTCGAAAGAAGGCGCGAGCGGTGCACAATAATATACATGTGGAAAATACTTGAGGGCTTTGTCCCTAACCTTAGAAATGAAATAGAAACAAACTGGAATGAGAGAAGAGGCGGATTTTGTACTGTCCCAGCTGCTGTTGGACAGGGGGCCATGAAAACGAGGATGGAAAATTCCCTCAGAATACGAGGCCCAAAGCTTTTCAATGCCTTACGAAAAGAAGTGAGGAATCTCCAGCACACCGACCTGAATAACTTGAAGAACCAACTGGACACATTCCTGTGCAAAGTCCCTGAACAACCATGCGTGGCTGGCTACGGGGCTAGCAGGAGATCGGACAGCAATTCCCTCCTTCACCAAATCCCGCAAATGAGGCAGGATGCTGCACAGGGGTCGACCGCAGATCGATCCTGAACCAGCGCTCGAACTCACATAAAGGAAGGGTGTATAAACAGTATATATATATATATATATATATATATATATATATATATATATATATATATATATATCGGGTGATTTTTTGCACATCTGACACTTTAAAAGGTTTGTATTTTTTTATTAACTGAAATGAAAGCATGAGATTTTTACTGTATCTTCTCTCGACATGGGGAATTAGTCCCTTAATGCAAAACATGCTTTATGTGATGTCCTCTCACCTCATTCATTCTTTGCACACGAACAACAAAATTTTGCAGTACCGTTGACAAAGTATCTATTGAAATTTGAGAAATTTCTTGTTCGGTTGATGCTTTCAATTTTTCCAGTGTGTGGATTTAGATCTGGTGATGTTGGTGGGCATGATATTCCTTTATCATAAACCGCAGGCGATCTGTTGGGTAGGACTCCCCTCGAAAGTATCGTGTATCGTAATCTGAGAAGACATCACATAGAGTATTATGTCAAACTTAAAACAATTATGTTTAATAATATATATATACTAGGAGTACTCAATATATTTTGCCCCACACTTTTTTCTTAGGTAAATAATAGGCCATGCGGCTGAAATGTCTTTTGGGCCGTATGTTTGAACTTTCTGCGCTCCACATAACCGGATTTTTTCAGTTTGAGCCTCCCCTCCCCTCCTTGTATAAAACCGCTTTTAAACGCCCTTGTATAAAACCGATGGTTAACGCAGTTTCGAAAATGGCGTCTGACAGTGATGTGCGTCGTAAACAGAGAGCTGTTATCGAGTTCTTAACCGCAGAGAAGGAAACAGTTGGAAATATTCACAAACGTCGACAAAACGTTTATGGAGATGCTGTTGTTGATCGAAGCACAGTTGGACGCTGGTCTAAACGTGTGAGATCATCGGAGAGAGGGAGAGCCAGCCTCGATGATGAGCCACGCAGCGGCCGCCCGGCATCGGCTGTCACATCTCACACTGTGCAACGTGCTAACAGTATCATTCGTTCAAATCGGCGCGTCACATACAAGGAGCTATCACTGGAGCTAGGAATTAGTGAAGGAAGTGTGAATACGATAATTCAGCAACTGGGATACTCAAAAGTGTGTTCACGGGTTGTTCCTCGCCAACTGACTGAAGATCACAAAGCACAAAGAAAAGAAATTGCTTCTGAGTCGTTGGTTCGATACGAGACAGAAGGGGATCACTTCTTTTCACGAATTGTGACTGGGGATGAGACTTGGGTACACCACTTTGAACCTGAAACAAAACGCCAATCCATGGCGTGGCATCACACAGACGCCCCACGCAAGAAAAAGTTCGAAATGGCTCCCTCTGCAGGAAAAGTTATGGCCACCATCTTGTGGGTCATGAAAGGGATGATTCTGCTGGACATTATGACGAAAGGACAAACAATCAACTCAGAGGCATATATTCCTACCCTACAGAGACGCCAGAGACGTATAAAGCGAGTTCGACTGGAGAGAAAACTGGAAGACGTCCATCTTTTGCATGATAACGCAAGACCACACAACAGTTTGCAAACAAGAGAGGCCAATGAAGGATGCTATTCGTGGAAGAAAGTTTCAGAGTGACGATGTGGTTGTTGATGAGGTTTTACCAGCAAGAAATAAAGACCCTTGTTTCGAGGAGGAGGAAAGCCGTTGAAAAGGATGGAGACTATGTGGAAAAATAAAAACTTGTAAAAAAGGTATGTAACAACTTGTATACAAAATTTCTGGAACTTACAAGGAAACTTGGAAAGCGAAAAAAAAGATGGGGCAAAATATATTGAGTGGCCCTCGTATATATGAAAATGAAATGAAAATGAAAAGGTTTATTGGCAGACTATAGTCCATATGACAAATATTATTAATACAATGACCGTTCACATACTAAGGATAGAAATATATACAATTGATAATATATATATATATATATATATATATATATATATATATAGAGAGAGAGAGAGAGAGAAGAGAGAGAGAGAGAGAGAAGAGAAACAGACAGGCAAAAATTTGTATTCAGAAAAAGAACACAAGTTTTAGAATATTTTTTCCAATATTTTTCTGTACAATTTAGATATCCGATATGGCATTAATATATTCTGTGTGTGTGTGTGTGTGTGTATATATATATATATATACAGGGCGTCCCAAAAAAATGTATACACACTTTAACAGCTGATAGCTCAATTGATGTTTCTTTCTTTCCAAGTTAAACCCATTAGAATTAATAATGGCAGTCAGACTAAGCTTTGAACAAAGGAAATTCATTCTAAAATGCTACTGGAAGTGTGAAAACGCAGTTGAAGTGCAAAGACAGTTTAGGAGGGAGTTTCAAACAGATCCACCAACGCGACTTACCATCACTCGAATTAGAGATAAGTTTGAAGCCGATGGAACTGTTCAGAATGTCCACAAGAAGCGTTCCGGAAGACCACGGACATCGACAAGCCCCACAAAGCAAGAAAGAGTACTGGAAACGTATCACCAAAGTCCAAGAAAATCTGTGCGGCAAGCGAGTCGTGAGGTAGGAATTTCAGAATCGTCTGTCCAACGCATTTTGAAGCGCTGTCAATGGAAAAGTTACATTCCAAGATTAGTCCATGATATTAATGAAGATGATCCGGACCGAAGAGTGGAGTATTGCGAGTGGTACTTGGCACGATGTGGATGTGGATTGGACGAAGGGGTTTCGTAGAATACCCTCCGCGTTCATCAGACCTCACACCACTAGACTTTTTTTATGGGGATACTTAAAAGACAAAGTCTACGCTATAAAACCTGCAACAGTCGCTGAATTGAGAGCAGCCATTGAACGAGAATGCACACAAATACCAAACGAAATGTTTCGTGATGTTTGCGATTCCATCGCTTCGCGTTATCAGCAGTGCCTGGACCAGAACAGACGTCAGTTTGAAAACAGGCGTTGACAAAACAATTAAATAATGTCTGTAGATTCTATTACATTTTGAAAATGAAATGTATTTTAATAAACACTGCCTTTATAAGTATTTAAAGTGTGTATACATTTTTTTGGGACGCCCTGTATATGATGCAAACACACAAGGGTTTATTCATCCCATATATATATATATATATATTATATATATAGATATATATATATATATACAAAACAAACAAGCAAAACTCTTTATTCAGAAAAGGAACACAAGTTTTACAATATTTTTTTCCATATTTTTCTTTACAATTTAGATATCTGATATGGGATTAATATGATACATTCACAGTATTGCAATCTGAATAAGCCGTTGGAAGCATGGAAGCTTTTTAGGCAAATTAATGAGATTCATATGATAATAAAAACCCACTCTAATAGACAGAGTTTATTTCCACAACAGTTTCGATGCCCACTGGCATCCTCTTCGTTTTTCTGTATCCACCCGAAGAGGATGCCATTGGGCATCGAAACTGTTGTGGAAATAAACTGTTTATTAGAGTGGGTTTTTATTATCATATTTTGACCTTCACGTAGAAAAAAGTGAAGTTTTTTGCATTTATAATGAGATTAAGTTTATTTATTACATAAGAGAAGTGAAATTGCCAAGGAATAATAATAATAATAATATAATAATAATAATAATAATAGTAATAATAATAATAATAATAAGAAGAAGAAGAAGAAGAAGAAGAAGAAGATAAAAATTTCTAAAGTTTTAAGTTAAATGATCTGAAGTAAATAAATGATATTAAATAAAATAAAAATTTGGATAAGTTATGAAATGAAGTGTTTAATGAAATGGGCATATTTTAGATAGTCAATTATAAAATGGGAACTTAATTACTATGTAATAATGGCAGTAGTAAACTTATACATCAGTAAAAGCTAATGAAGTACTTCTTTAGTAATTTGCGAAAAACATTTAGTGATGAAGGCTGCCTGATATTTATGAGAATTGCATCCCATACATCCGCTCCTTTGAAAGAAAGTGCATTTCCTGCAGTTTCCGCTGTATAGTTTGGTTCGTGTATAAAATCCATGGGCAGTCGAGTGTTATAATAATAATGTATTTGATGGGGGTGATTGCTCTTTGAATGGGTGATGTGTGTTGATTTTTATTGATAACTTTGACCATACTGATAACGATACTGAGTTTTTATAAGTCAGTCAGTTTTAAAATATTTGGCTTTTTAAACACTGGAGAAGTGTAACTTTGTTGTCATTATTCCAGAGAATTCGCAGACATTTTTTATGAATGGCTTCTGATAGATGTTTTATATATTTATTTGGGGTACCCCATGTTGTAATGCAATATAATAAATATGGATGGATGAAGGAATAACATAGGGTAAGGAGTGTGTTTTGAGGAATACTTTTTTAAGTTTAAATAATATGAATAGAAATTTTAATATTTTTGGATCTGATACGTTGTACATGACTTAAAAATTAGTTTTTTTATCTAAATTAATGCCAAGTACTTTAACCTCTCTAACCTCATTCACCTTTGGAAGAGTTGTATTCCCAATTGTTATTTGACAGTTTGTATTAATGTGTTTTGTGGTAATAATCATATGAGGAGTTTGTCAGGTTCAATAAAAGTTTATTAGCATACATTCATTTATACACGTTTTCTAATTGCCTGTTCGTTTCATTTATCAGAAAGTCTAAATCACGATGTAAAGAAGTAATTGTGGTATCAGCTGCATATTATACCCAGTTTAATGTGATTGAGGGCTGAAAATCGTTGACATGAATTAGAAATAGTAATAAATTTGTTACCAACAGATAAAACAAAAACGGTATATCGTCGAAATGTAACGAAAGTTTATAATAAATTTAATAGAATTTAAGAGATTAATTTATCGTAATACTGTAATTATTATATATTTGTAAAATAATTTGCATTCGTCTTTTAAAAGTTTTGAGATAAGCTAAATATTAGTGTTCTCTTTGACTCTCGTGTTGGAGGTTGAAAGGTTTCCTCTTCCATTTTTCAGGAAAGTGTCGATAGTTTTGTCGTCGACATTTATTGTCACTTTTTTAATGGAGCCCTGCTGGTCTTCTGGTTGGGTCGGTAGGTTTCTCGGGGTTCCGAAAACTACAAAAAGAGCTTGTTCTTAATGACTGCGCCCGCATGAGTGAGCCAGGACACCCGTCCTCTCACATTCACGCTCTCGTTTTTCTTCCTTCGTTTTCAATTTCTTTCTTTCTTCGTTTTCAATTTCTTTCCCACCCTTTCTTCTATTTAAGTTTCCCTTCTCCTTTTCTACTTTCTTGGCTCCACCGACCGACCAGCTTTGACTCCCGTAAACAATGTCTTTTCGTTCTTCCAAGTTGTTTTAATGAGAGAGCTAGTCGATTCCATCGCTGGAACGCAATCAATATGGCGAAATCAGATGCCTAACCATATTAAAAAAAAGGTTTCTCTGTCGTAGTCTTTATTAAGCGAAAGTTGGTTAATAGTGGCCTCAAAGAAGTAATTTTTTCACTAAGAGTATAAAAGAAAGTTAATTTATCATCTCATATTAACAACAGAAAAATGTTTCCTCAAAGTGAGACTATGTTGCTAAAATGTATTGTTTTTGGCAGCAGCTACATTTTTTTAAGTATCAGAACAATTTTATATATATATATGTATATATATATATATATACATACTGTGTGTGTGTGTGTGTGTGTGTGTGTGTGTGTGTGTGTGTGTGTGTGTGTAATACCAGTGTTACATCAGGGATTTGAATGAAATGTCACAACCTCGAGTGCGGGAAGCTTAGTGTAGAAAACACTTCCAGACGCGAAAGCGTTGTGTTCCCTCGGCTGTGGAATTATACGCCAGTTTTTGTATCCTTCTATTGAAGTTGTGTTGGGTTCGAATCTTGGTGGAAACATTTTTGCATATATATGTAATGCTACACTGATCAAAAACTGCAAGAATGAAATCGCTAAGCAACTATATTGGATATGGAGACAATCACTAGACACGGGAGAAATACCGAGCATCCTGAAGAGAGCGAACAGAGTTCCGATACATAAAGGAGGGGGATCAATCCAATGTTAAAAACTATAAGCCAGTGTTGCTAACACTTCATCTCACCAAAATATCTGAAAGAATAGTTGTTAAAAAAAGTCTATGGGTTTTTTGAAACTTAGAAAAATTTAAATGAAAACCAACAAGCTGAAAGATCATGCCTATCGCAACTAATGGAACACTATAACATTATTGATGCACTCAAAACCGATAAAGGAGAGTGTATATAGGAAAGAGCCATACATAAAGAAACCATTCCTATCTTTGATAGTTATGAGATATTAGTCACTATTATTATATTAATAACTATCATGTTTTCATAATACAATGAGTAAATTTGTTGAAATAATAAATATGTGTTACCAGGTTATTCATGCTTACTTTACTAAAGTATACATACATAAATAACATCCTTTTAGGAAGCGGGTAATAGCCAGAGTCTATTGTCCTCATCAGTGGCGGCTCGTGACTAAAAATTCTAGGGGTGCTGTCTCTAAGAATGGGTTGAAATAATTACTGAAATAAAAGGATGAGCACTGAGCAATGAATAAAAGTTTCAAAAGTTATTGAAAAAGTTATTCAGTGAGCTCATCCTTATATTGTTCTTGATTATTTCAACTGTAAATAAAAAATTTCGGGGTGCTGCAGTTCCGCAGTGTCTACCGACGAGCCGCCACTGGTCCTTATATTGTCAGGGATGGTCACTCCAAACAGCTAAAAATACAGCGTACTTTGACAGAACTCGCTGCTCTGTTGGGTGGTGGCGCGCCACCCTCGCCTCCTCCCCTGGCTATGGGCCTGTGTGATATACACAGACGTTGCCAAGGCGTTCGACAATAGTGGCCATGGAATCATATCACATAAACTGAAATATATGTGAATAACAAAAAAGTAGGAAAATTGATATAGAATTTTTTAGTGAGCAGCAGCAAGTCGTTACAGTTCAAGGAATATCTTCATCACAGTCAGAGGTCCGAAGCTCAGTACTACGAGGAACAGTATTAGCTCCATTACTATTCATAATCATGTTAATTGATATAGCTAAGGAAGTTACGAGTAACATCCTTTGCCGATGATACATACATCAATAGAAAA
>JAJOZX010000327.1:672500-965000 GCA_023014485.1 Bathynomus jamesi | reverse complement strand
ATGGTTGTTGACGTACGATGCCGTATGAAATAGCGTATGAAAACCTTAATATAGCTGGAGACTAGACATATTTACTTGAGCTATACCAATACACAAACATTCTTTATAAGTATCTCAAGTCTATGAATACTGAATACCTGCTTGATTTTAAATTAAAAATAAAGGATACTCGTATCTAAGAAGATATCACTTTCAATAGGAAGGTTAATGACCTCGCGCGGTAAAGCGCAATTAAATTTTTGTTACTTATAAATTTCGGTTGATACTGTGTCGTCTGGCGCACGTTTTATTTTTTAATTGTTTTATAACTGTTATTAAATCGTACCCTCTAACGGGAAACAAGAAGAAAGAATGTGTTGGGGAGGCTCTCTAGGTATGTATCAAAAGACCTTGACGTGCGAGGGGTGCGGGTAAAGATGTTAGACGCGACATTAATTCCCATTTTAGCGGAAAAATTGTTGAAAATATTTATAATATTGTTTTTGTCTATATAATGGCTTCGTTATAGAATTATTAGTTTTGCGAGTTTTGAGAGTTAATGAAGTTCCAGTACTGTTTAGCGCTGCCTTTGTATTCTTTGAATTGACTTATACAGTAATTAACTTTTGTTTTGTGTATCAATGAGTGAAGTTTGTTTCTAAGGCGATTACATATTTCTTTAGAAAGTAAACGTTCTTTGGCATTTTTACGTATTTTGCTTTTCGTTTTAAATGAATACTTTAAAACTTGGAGGCCAATCAATTGTTTATTTTAACTTTAGGAATATTTTTATTAATAATGGAACAAGAGTCATTAAAAACAACTTTTTGTGTTTTCTAAAACTTTTCAAATTTTGTATTTATATTTGTAATTAAATCGAAAATGAAACAAATTTACCGTAACCACAATCAGCAAAGTTCCAAATGATCTGTAACTCTTAAACCGTTTCATTCGCTATTACGTGTCAAAATACGTTAAGGAAAAATTCCTCTCAGAATGAAGTTCTGAATTGGGGACCGCATAGACACTAACCGAGAACTTACTGGTTTTATTTTTGATCCTATATACAAAAAAGGGTACCCATACGGTCAATGTTGGGAACCCTTTATTATTGGGAACGTTAAAGCTACAAAACGACCATTTAGTTATTCCGATGTAAATTCTTTACACAGAAAACAGACTTCCTGCAACCTTCTTTACATGGAAATATTATCTTCTATCGTCTCAAATCACTGAAAAAAGAAGTTTTGAACACCATTTTTTCTCCTGAAGAAGTTATGTATCATTAAAAGAAGTTCTTGTATCAACTGACAAAGAAGATTTCGTACTCAAAAGAAAGAAAATCTTCTCCAAGAATGCATCCTTAAAAGAAAGATAAAAAGTTGTTTCCTATTTACAGCGTAACTTTGATATAAATTTTAACAACAATAATAATAATAATAATAATATTATTATTATTATTATTATTATTATTATATTATTATATTTCTTCCCTTATCAAAGGATGGGAGCGTTAAAATTTTTGCGTCCGTAAATTAGTCGTCTAAAATATGATACATTTTGAAAAAAAAAAGAGGTTATAGTAATTATCGTCCGAATGAATTCATAATTCAAAACTGCAATAAATAAATACATTAATATGATCATTAAATTTATTTATGACGCAGTAAACTTTAATAATTTCCAAAATTAGATGTAGTCGTTAAATAAATTACTCCTCTATGTAAATCCTACACACACACACAACACACATATATATATATATATATATATATATATATATATGGCAATCAAGAAAGGACTGAATATTTTTATTTCTTAATAATAAGTAATTTTGTATGGGAGTTACAATAACTGTTTTTACGCCAATAAAGCATGTACATTTTGGACATAGTTTTTTTTTAATGAAAATTATTTTCATTATGAGAAAAAAAAACACGTTATGGTAATTACCTCAGAAATCTGATTTGAACAAAATTTTTAATTTTTAATAGTTCATGGTAAACTCAGTTCTAATCGTTACCCAGGAAGATTTGGTTACTGCCGGCCTCGGTCCCAATACTTCCCTGACCTTAATTCTTGCGATTATTTCTTTTGGTTATTTAAGGGACAAAGTCTACAGGAATAATCCAAGGGCAGTTGATCAGCCACAAAACGAAATCATAGCTGTAAAAGCTGTAAAAAAATGGAATTGTATAATATATTTCAGCACGAACTGTTCAAAATTTCAGAGCACGTTTAAATCAAATTATTGAGGTCAATGTTTTGCATTAACAAATATGTCGGGGAAAAAGTTATTATAACTCGCATATAGAAGTAGTTATTAAAAATTATAATTATTATTAATTATAATTATAATTATAATTATAAAATTATAATTGTAATTATAGAAATTATAATTATAATTAAAATTAACACCCACCCTTAAAGTCGTGCATCATTTACTTATTTCATGTGTTTAGTCGTGAAATTAGTTTCATATATATATATATATATATATATATACTGTATATATAGTGTCGATCATAAGTATTCATACAGAGAAATATTTCTGTTATATTCGTTCTTATCTTTTGTATCATGCATAGGACAGTTATAAAAAAAACTTTAACGTTCGTTTGGAAAGATTTAACAAATAAAAAAATTAGTTTAACTCCAAAATATAATGTAAAATATCAAAGAATTTGAGGAAAATATAAAAAAAGTTAAAATGCAAAAGTTTTCCTACACTTACTTACAAAATTATTTAATACTTTGTGTGTCCACCTTTTCCTTGAATGACTTCACTGATTCGTTTTGGATATTTTTCTGCAAGGTTTCGACAACTTTCAGTAGAAATTTTAGCACATTCATCTAAAGAAAATTGTTGCAATTCATTCATATTTGAAGGGTTTCTCTTGCGGACAAGTTTTTTCAAATGAAACCACAAATTATCGATTAAATTGAGAATGGGCTTTGACTCGGTCACTCGAGAAGCTTCAAATTCTTTTGTGGAAGCCACTTCATGATATTCTTACTTTCATGTTTTCGATCATTATCTTGTTGCAGTACCCAATTGCGACCCATTCGAAATTCCTGAACTGAAGGCAATGCATTTTTTTTCTAAAATTTCCTGATATTTCTTCGAATTCAAGATCTCATGGATGACAACAAGCTTTTCTGGACCAGAAGCACTAAAGCATCCGCAAAGAAGCAAACTATGACCACCATGTTTAACCATG
Organism: Bathynomus jamesi; assembly: GCA_023014485.1. Lineage (NCBI taxonomy): Eukaryota > Metazoa > Arthropoda > Malacostraca > Isopoda > Cirolanidae > Bathynomus > Bathynomus jamesi. Next base: position 961,800 of record JAJOZX010000327.1, on the reverse strand, counting down.
TTTTTCCTCAAATGCAGTATTTGATTTTCGCCAAACATACCGTTGCTTGTTGTTCCCGAATAATTCAATTTTGGTTTTGTCTGTCCAGCGAACTTTCTTTCAGAATACAAATCTATCATTTTGATGATCCTTGGCGTACTTTAAACGAGTTTATTTGTGCGCTCTTCGTAGCAAAAGTTTTCTTCGTACAACTGTTCCATGCAGACTATTCTTTCTCAATGTAGGATGTACAGCAGAGCGACAGCCATCGATTTTAGAGTCTTAATGTTTGGCAAATATCATCCGCAGTCTGGATTCGCAGCAGTCATTCTTTCAATCCGTCTCGATGTACGTTCTGAAATCTTGCAAGGTCATCCACATCTTGATAGAGTTTTGATTGTTCCAAAGCCTTTCCATTTCTTCATAACTGCAGCAATCGTTGGAAATGGAACTCGAAGTTCTTCTATATTCCTATAACTCTTTCCAGACTCGTGTGCAGAAATAACAGATCTCTCAAGATCTGTAGACTGCTCTTTACCACGACGATCCATTGCTTACTCATGGCTTGTACAGTCATCCGTCTTCCATGAAGATTCACAGCGAAATTTCTAGAATTTAGAATTGCCAACAGTCCCTAATCAATAAACAGCTAACTACTGATAAAAATGTTAAATTCTTCAAGCTTCAGGTGGACACACAATGTATTAAATAACTTTGTTAATAAATATACGAAAACTTTTTACATTTTAACTTTTTTTTTATTTTCATGAAGTTCTTTGATGTTTTATATTATGTGTTGCAGTTAAACTAATTTTTTTATTTTTTTTAATTCTCCAAACGAATGGTAAACTTTTCAAACTATCTCATGTTTGGTACAAAAGATAAGGACGAATATAACTGAAATATTTATCTGTACGAATACTTATAAGCGTCACTATATACTGTATATATGGTGCAAATCTACAAGGAAAAAGAAAAATTATTCCAAGGTCTTTCGTGTATTGAGAAGTACACCTCGTCAGGGAATGTACTTCTGAATACACGAAAGGCCTTAGAATCATTTTTCTTTTTCCTTGTGGGTTTGTATCATTCATTCATTTCACGTGTTTAATTGTGAAATTCATCCCATATATAAATATATACACACACAATCTTTCGAGTAAAGTGACATAATCTTTGAAGGGCTTTAGACGACTTATTGAGGAAAACACTATTTATAGCAATACTTTTCATCTTCTAAAACCAATTTATTACAAGTACTTGTGATAAAATAAACCTTAGTTGTATTTTAAAATTATTTTCATTTCTATTTTTTTAAAACATATTTTGGATTGAATTCATTGAAGAATTATTTGGTTAAAGAATTATATTTGTTTTTCTACCGAAGTCGTTATTTATAACGAAATTACTTCATTCATAAGCTATTTTATTGAAGGACGCTTAAAATGAGAATTTAGTACAGAGTTGGAGAACCTCTTAAATTGGTTGCCTGAAAGGCTTTCGGAACTATAAATTTTCGATTAAAAAAGTTGGGCAAAAATAGTGCATTAAAAAATAGATATACGATAACCAATTTATCCTGAAAATTGCTCCTCACACGAGGATTATAGGTGGGAGTTAATGCTGTTATAATCTGCAATTCACTGCAGTGATAAACGAATCACTTACAGCATGACAGTAAATATTTGTCGTCTCTCCCCTAAGCAGCTGCTGCGTATAGCTTAGAGCATCAGAGTGAATTTTAAAAGCATTAAAATTTTATTTTTTAATATGTTTTAGTAAAGAATTATGATTAAAGTTAATTTGATTCATAATCTCAAGCGAGATTTTAATATGCAGACGTTCTGGCTTCGTATTGTTATGTTAATTCTATAATTCTATTATGTTAATTCTATAATTCTATAATGTTAATTTTATAATCCGCGGAAAAAGTTCATTGAAGAAAATATAAATAAGAAAAATAATGAAAATAAAGAAAAAACAAAATTAGTTATCATTCGCTAGCAACTAGATCTATGCCATACCTTCGCTTTTCTATGACTAGGTACCGAGTACACTGGTCACCCTAAGCATGCCCCTTTATACAGGGTGTCCCAGAATTAACTATCTATTTCAATGAAATCGGACAAATTTAATAAAAACTGACATAATTTTGTGTTTATTACTAAATTATGATACAAAAACAAATAGATTTATAAATCATAAGTCAAAACTTTATTGAGAAGTTTAAACATGTGCACCGTCTGTATCTCTGCAAATTTCAAATCTATCCTCAGCGCTGCGAAACACATTTTGAAGCATTTCAGGTGTTATCTCCCGCACTGCCAACTGGATGCGTTCTTTAAGTTCAGCTAAACTATTGATCTTTTGGCGATAAACCTTTGTTTTTATGAAACCCCATGCAAAGAAATCCAGGGGTGTCAAATCCGGAGAACGCGGAGGCCAAGGTCGAGGTCCTCCACGTCCAATCCACCGATTCGGAAGGCGTCTGTTGAGGTATTCTCGAACAATTAGAGCATAATGACATGGTGCTCCATCTTGTTGAAACACAACATTATCAAGAATGCCATCATCAAGAAGCTGTGGTTCGAGAAACTGCTGAAGCATATCAAGGTAAACATAAATAAAAGTGTGTTTTTAAAAAATTTGTCCGATTTCATTGAAATAGATAGTTAATTCTGGGACACCCTGTACATTAAAAAAAATGAAACACATTCCCCTCCTTGCTCACTCCTTACTTTCCCTCTCCCATCCACTGATACATGATAATGGTGTAAAGGAAAACTTTTTATATAATTGATTTTTATGATTATCTACGGGTTGCAAGTCCAGTACACTTTTGTTAAAGTACCAAGTTCAGTTTTAAGATTTTTAATAAAAAAAAAAAAAAAAAAAAAAAAATATATATATATATATATATATATACACACACACAATATAATATATATATATATATATACACACACACAATATATATATATATATAATATATATATACACAATATAATATATATATAATATATATATATATTATATATATATATATATATATATATATATATATACACACACACAATATATATATATATATATTATATATATATATATATATATATATATATATATATATATATACGAGTATATACATTATATATACACATATATATACTCTATATTGGATTATTAAAGCATTAAAAGTGAACGTGATACTTCCCTCCTTAATATTTATATAGTGTATATACTTACGTCAACTATGTATCGGTTTTTGGGAAACCTGAGTTTGCGCAGGAAGATGAAGACAAAGGCGATTGTATAAAACATTTATTCCAGTATTCCAGTATTCCAGTCTGAAGTGAATTTTTTTTCTACATTCGTTTTTGTCTTCTGCGTCACATGGTGAGTTTGGCTCCGTTTGTAATATTTAGTTTATAACTTTGTTTGGATTTATTTTATTTTTTTATGTAATTATTTATACTCTCGTTTATAGATTTGCTGATGATGAATCTAGTTAGATTCGAAACGTCGTACTGAAATAAATGTTTTATACAATCGCCTTCGTCTTCATCTTCTGTATATATATATTATATAGATAATAATTACAAACTTAAAACTTAATTGTTAGCTGCGTTATGACGTGTGTCGATGTTACGTTGCTTCATTTTGGTATCGAATTAATTTTTACCCTTTAAATATAGTTAAAGTCGACAGTACTGTCAGTAATAATACGTCCGTTTTGATACACATCCCAATTTTGCCTTTGATAAAGTATTATTTTAACGTGATATGAAATTAATCCTTTCATATTTTGACATATGTCTTCATACTTACACGCAAAATAAAACCTTCTAAATTTAGAACTTATAACTTCTTTTTGATTGTGCATTTTAGGGGAAGTGTTTCCTCTTTTTTGGGTGTCAAAGCTGCTTGTCAGGTGATATAATATAACTTCTTTAAATGATACATAACTTCTTTAAATCGAAGAAATCGTTTTAAAATTTTTTTTTTTGAGTGATTTGTGACAATAGAAGATAATATTTCTATGTATAGAAAGAAGTCTGCGGGAAGTCTTTGTTTTTTGCGTACAATTCTTTCGTATACGTTTTAATGGATGGAAAAAAAAAAAAATGTTTTGCAATAATTGACATAAATTCTTTTGCCACACAATGATTACTTTCAATTTTTCCTCTTGCGCAGTTAACGACAAAGAGTGTGTGTGTGTGTGTGTATATATATATACACACGCACAGTATATGTTTTGGCCAGGGATGAGTACCGCAGTGAATTTCTATACAATACCTTTTAGAAATTAATTTCTATACCTATACCTATCCCATTCTCAGTAGCATACTAAGGGGGGGTGCGAAGGGGAAGGTCCTCCCCGGGTGACAGCCAGGAGGGGGGTGCCATCGGGAGAGTTGAAATACCAGTACAAGTTTTCAAACCAAATGAAAAATTCGCCAAAGTAAGAAAAAAAAAATGTTCAAACTATTACAACAGCTTAATATTAATTTCCACTATAAATATAAATTTTTATTTTTAATGGCAATACAAAATTTACAAACAAAAAATTAAATATTTGATAAAAATTACATCGAAAGGCGAACGTTTGTTGACGTTTTAGTCATCAGTTTGTTGAGCATAGCCAGCTGGCTGCAACTGACATTCCAAGTCTTGTTCACTTGACACTGTGACTCCACATACATGAGGTATGTTTCATTAAATAATTATGATAAAGCATAAAGTGCTGGTGTTTATAACAATATCATGGTACTTATACCAGTGTCCAGTAATTTTTGACAATGTGGCATCATAGTTGGTTGGTTTGGTTTGCTCATTGTATCAGTTGCTCGGAGACACGCACCGGACCTCCTAGTGATGTTTAAGTGTTTATAAATGATAATTAATGATAATTAATAATGGTAATAATAATGATAATTAATTGTCTCTGCTTGTCTGGGTTGATAATCTGATAACTCAATGGGTATCTGGTTGGAAAAAGTTTGAGAACCACTTGTTTGAAGCTTTTCTGTTGTAATAATTTTTTTTTACTTCTTTACTTACAGGATATACTGTTAATTTTCATTTTGTCAGTGGTCTAGTTATTTGTGAGTAATGCTCATAGTTTTCTGCTTTTTTAGGAGTCGTGTTTGCACTTACCCCCCCCCCCCCAAAAAAAAATAAAAATAATAATCACAGACAATTTGTTCAGTTAATGTATTTCAAGTCATAATAGTTCATGCTTGTTATGCATGTTCATGCTTTATACCTTTTGATTTTAAAATTTTGCAGAAAACATCCACTATGAAGCGAAATCGACCCAGTGGATTCCAACAAAGAAAAATGAAGAAGGCAAGAGAAGAGGTGGCTCAGGCAATGTCCGGATCAATTTTGAAGTATGTGACGCCTTCAACATCAAGTGCAATAGGAGAAAGTCCTGAAGATATTCAGCCTGGTGAATCTGAAGGGCAAATACAAGAAGCATCTCCACAAGAGGATTCAAATGAGAGAGAGCAAAGATTGGAGGATGGCAATTCATCATCTAAAAGCAGTGAAACTGATGAAGAGGAAGGAGACGCCAGCAGAAGTCCACACCAACAGGAGGAAGACTCTAATGAAGAGGAGACGGATAGATTTTCAATTTATTCTGATGTCGCTGCTTGACCAATCCCGGTTCCAAATGACTTGAGAGTTGATCTTATTAAGAGGGGAAGTGAACCCTTCCAAAATAGGGATGGACCTTTCAGTGCAGTTCAAAGACAAGGAGAGAAATCCAAAGGGAAGAGTCGACAGCTAACCACTGCATCATGGTTCTATAAGGCTCTGCCAAATGGCGAGAAAGTTTTGAGAACATGGATGGTTTACTCTCCATCAAAAGAAAGTTTGTTTTGTTTTTGCTGCAGACTGTTTGCTCTTGATGACAAAGAAATTGGAACATCCAGCTTTGTCACTGGGTTTCAAGCATGGTGGAAGCTAATCCCAAAGATGTCTGACCATGAGGCTTCTGAGCAGCATCTCTCATGCCTGGAGAAATGGGAGACCTTGGGAGCAGGATTGAAGCTTCAAAAAACCATTGATCAAGTTCATCAAGCAACAATGGACAAGGAGAGAAAGAAATGGAGGGATATTTTACATCGCCTCTTGGACGTAACCTTGTTTCTGGTTCACCAGAATCTTCCTTTTCGTGGTCACAAAGAGGACATGTCATCAGCAAACAAAGGAAACTTCATGGAATTGGTAGAGTTGCTGTCAAATTATGATCCAGTTTTGAAAGAACATTTTATAAGGATTAAGCATTCTATTCCAAATGGGAGGAGAGTGGCTTCGTATTTATCTCCAAAGAATCAGAATGAGTTCATTTGCCTTTTGGGGAATTACGTCAAAGAGAAAATAGTGGCTGATATCAAGAAAGCAAAGTATTTTGGGATTCTTTTTGACAGCACTCCTGATGTGTCCAACACTGATCAGATGTGTAAAGTGATCAGATACGTCCATATTGAATATGACAAAGTTGAACTTCAACTTTGTCACATTCAATATGGACGTAATAATATATTTTTCTGTGTGTTTAAATTTTAAAATTATTTATGGGGGGTGCCAAATTAAGGATCCGCCCCGGGTGCCAAATACTTTAGGTACGCCCCTACCCATTCTATATCTATACTTATTGTTTATGCTTATATTGCTATAGTAGTTTTTAATTTTTCGAAAAGAAAAATAAAAGCTGAAAGAAAATATTCCTTTTGTATATTTAATATTTCAAATATTATAAAACATTATTTAAATTCAGAAAGTTCATTTCCATCCTTTAATGGGAAACTAAATTCATGTTTAAATACAGTATAAAATATTCCTTAGAATTTTGAATAAACATTGATGACCTTTTGTTTTTGATCAGAGGAATTAATATAACATTTGTTTCCGGTTCTTTACTCATTTTATTTTTTTATGGGTTCGATATACAGGGTGTTTCAAAGGTCCAGAATCATAGGAAATAATTTTAATGTCTACACACAAACACACACACACACACACTGTATATATATATATATATAATATATATATATAATTAATTAAAAAAAAAATATTCCTATGATTCTGCGCTTTTGAAACACCCTGTATTCATAGGAATATTTATTTTTCAATTATAATATATATATATATATATATATATATATATATATATATATATATATATATATATATAATATATATTATATGTGTGTGGTGTGTGTGTGTGTGTGTAGACATAAAAAAATATTTCCTATGATTCTGGACTTTTGAAACACCCTGTATATAGTGAAGACTTGAAAAAATACTTTTAACATAAAATAGGATATAAATGGCAATGTTGGGACTGTGTATAGTACATCTTTTAGAGGCTCTGCAGAAAGCAACATTCTTCTTCCACCAGTGACCAACGTTGCACCTTGTGACAATTTTGTTAGCCTTTTTTTTATAGTTAGCAACTTTAGCCATTACTTTCTAAACTTTGACCCCATCTGGTGACTGTGCAAATGTTCGAAAATTTAAATACTGAACATAAAAATTAAAACAGTTTTAGTAATTTTTCTAAATTTCATTTCATAATAAATTTACAATGTACAGCAAGATATTGTTTTTCATTCATTCAACTATAATTTATTTCAATTCATTTTGTTATGTTAGGTCCTGCGCTAGTGTCCCCCGACCGAACGCCGTTCAGTTACTGGAAGATCGTACATCGGATAACTCTATAATCTATATTTAGATAATACTTAAACTTTAAAGTAATTTATGTAATTGTAAAGATTACCTTTGTTTCATTACTTCGTCCTCTCCTTCATAAGCATTCTTTTAAATTCTTCATCTACAGTTTTTTACTCATTAGAATTTTCAGAATCACGAATCCTCAGATGTTTGTAATGTGAATTAGGCAGTTTTGTTTCTTATATAGTTCTGATTCTTCGTTTGTAAGAATAAAGTATTGTAGAAACTTTACTATAACTTTGGCTCGTTTAACCTGTATAGCCATATAATTATTCTTAATTGTAATATTTTGAATACATTATAATTCCTACTGGCCATGAAATCGAATTAAGAACTTGAAGACCTAAAGTTGAATGAATTGTGTGCTAAATTGAGAAAGAAACAGAATAATTTTTGTAACCCTTCGAATTTTTTTGAAAAGGATTCCCTTATTTCCACACCTTTTTTTTTTTTAATTCCATGCAGTAAATTACAAAATTGTGGATCGAAGTAAATTGATGCTAATAACCCATTATTTTGAAACAGCAAAACTTCTTTTCCTATTTTGAATCTGAGTAAAAGTTTCACTATATCTGATGAATTTTGGCTTAGCTTCATCACCATATTGATCGAAATTGCAAAGTAGTCTCCCGTAAAGAGTTCAATGGAACTAATGAATAAATAGATAAATATAAATAAATAAGAAAGTAACTCAACAAACTTTATATATATATATATATAGTCATGCGGTTTGCTTCTACAAAGCTTCAATTTAATATTTAGGAGAAATCCAATGACAAGGAGGAATGTAAATGCCATGAAAAGTCTTCTTTAATGCGCAACGTTTCGAGCAATACGCTCATCATCAGGCTAGATAATAACAATATGAAATTAGAATCAATAAATAAATGTGAACAAGACAAAATAATTTCCATAAACCTATTCAGTAAAAGCAAATTTTAAAAAGACTAAAAGAAGAGGGTTAAATTCAAAGTTATAAAAATTTACGTATAAAATTAACCAGAAATTTAAAAAGCTATTTTTAAATTACATATAGTAAATTTGAAATTAGTACACTGGAATAATTAACACTAATACAATGGAATAATTAACACTACGAACCTTTCAATGCTGGTTCCGAGGCACGAGTAATTTAAAACAAAACAAAACAGGAAACAAGCTATGGGTTGGGCGGTTGGAGTTATAAGTTAGGGGAGGGGGGATTATAAAAAATTGGGGAGGGGGGAGGGGAGTTGGGGAGGGGGGTTTATAAAAAATTTAGAGGGACAGCTGAGGAATCCACGTTTAGAGAAGGGGTCAATGTTTTAATATAAAGAGATTCCAAAATTCTAAGTGAGTTAGGACAAGAATTACAACCGAGAATTTTAAAATTATCTAAAGTGACATCAGTTTTACATTTTATACTGTGTTCCCGAATACTGGATGCTTCTTTTTTATTTAAAATTTTACCTGTTCGGCAACTTATTCATATGCGAATAAAATCAACTTTCCTGTATTTCAGTGCCTAAAGATATAAAATATTTCCTGGTACCTGAAATGGGTCCCATGAATAAAGAATTTAAACTTAAATTTACAAAGTTGTTAAGAAAATTTTTTTATCATACTGATTTTCGCATTATATTTATTAACAAAATGTCTTTAGGTAGCTTTTTCTCAGCGAAGGATCGAACTCCTGATTCGTTGCGTAGCGGTGTTGTATATTTATTTACCTGCCCAAGGTGTCTCCTTGGTACTTACATTGGCAGCACCGTGCGCTCCCTCAGGCTAGATTTTATTCGCATATGGGAATAAGTTGCCGAACAGGTAAAATTTTAAATAAAAAAGAAGCCTCCAGTATTCGGGAACACAGTATAAAATGTAAAACTGATGTCACTTTAGATAATTTTAAAATTCTCGGTTGTAATTCTTGTCCTAACTCACTTAGAATTTTGGAATCTCTTTATATTAAAACATTGACCCCTTCTCTAAACGTGGATTCCTCAGCTGTCCCTCTAAATTTTTTATAAACCCCCCTCCCCAACTCCCCTCCCCCCTCCCCAATTTTTTATAATCCCCCCTCCCCTAACTTATAACTCTAACCGCCCAACCCATAGCTTGTTTCCTGTTTTGTTTTGTTTTAAATTACTCGTGCCTCGGAACCAGCATTGAAAGGTTCGTAGTGTTAATTATTCCATTGTATTAGTGTTAATTATTCCAGTGTACTAATTTCAAATTTACTATATGTAATTTAAAAATAGCTTTTTAAATTTCTGTAATTTTATATGTAAATTTTTATAACTTTGAATTTAACCCTCTTCTTTTAGTCTTTTTAAAATTTGCTTTTATGAATAGGTTTTATGGAAATTATTTTGTCTTGTTCACATTTATTTATTGATTCTAATTTCATATTGTTATTATCTAGCCTGATGATGAGCGTATTGCTCGAAACGTTGCGCATTAAAGAAGACTTTTCATGGCATTTACATTCCTCCTTGTCATTGGATTTCTCCTAAATATTAAATTGAAGCTTTGTAGAAGCAAACCGCATGACTATATATACTCAAGGTATGGACAAGATGGCCTTAGGGCTTATCGCCATGTTTGGAAGACTTCACGAAAGCTTCTCAAGTCAAAACTCGATTGTTATTTTCTTGAAATGTGTCGTACCTGCAGGGTTTTCCCGAAATTCGTTTACTTCAAACTTTATCGTGACAATCTATATGACTCTGAATTTTATCAATCTTCCCTGGAATATTTATTAAATAATGAAATTAATTATAAAATCAAAATTTCAGACTCGCATAATAAGTCGCTTGAGCATCATATAATTACCCTTAAAAATACCCTTTCGTTGTTGGATTATTTATTAATAATTTCTCTTGTACAACGTGAACTTGAAAAGTTTCATTCTACCATTTCTGAAACTCATGAACGTAAGTTAAAGGCCCTGGGCCTGAATTCACCTAATTTTTTCAATTCTGATAAAGTAATTTCGAATTTTTCTAGTTACACCCTATCCCCTCGGGAAAGTTTTTACTCTCACTTGGCTTGCAATTTAAGCTTCCGTTATTTCAAATATATAAGCCTTCGTTTTTTCTTTACTTTGAAAAATTTTTTAATGGCTTGAAAAATGTTCCCCATGTCGGTGATTTCAATAATTTTAAATGTCAGTTTGCTAATTTAACTCATGAATTTTTTCACAAACTTAGAAACCTTAAATTTAAATCTTTCATATTTAAGAAGAGTGACTTGCAGGTTATTAAGAATTTGGCAAAGAACCAGGAGATTGTTGTGACTAGACCGGACAAGGGCAACGGAGTTGTTATTTTGAATAAATCTGATTACATAAATAAAACTAATGAAATCCTAAGTGATGTTAGCAAATTCAAACAAATTCTTGAACCCGTCAATAAAGTCATTTTAAGGTTGGAAGACCAAGTTAATAGATTTTTGTCACGATTAAAGTCTTTAAAGATAATAAAAAATGATACTTACTCTCAGTTGTTCGTATCTGGTTCTGATCTTGCTCAATTATACTGTTTGCCTAAAATCCATAAAGTTGGAACACCTCTCCGTCCTATTTTAGCTTCGTATAACTTACCTACCTTTCAATTGCAAAATTTGTTGTTGGTCTCCTGTCACCTTTTGCGAAAAATGCTTATACTATAAATAACTCTTATGAATTTCAAAAAGATCTTCTTAGTAAGAATTTCGATTCAAAAAAGTTTTTTGTCAGTTTTGATGTAAAGTCGCTTTTCACGAATGTACCTGTATCAGAAACTATTGCCATTATTTTAGATAGGGTTTTTAGCTCTGATGATAGTTTTCATGGTTTTTCATGGTCTTATTTTAAGGAACTTTTAGAATTGGTTTTTAAGCAATGTTATTTTACTTTCAATAATAAGGTTTACCAACAAATTGATGGTGTTGGGATGGGATCACCCGTCGGACCTTATCAGCTGATTTTTTTATGACTCATTTAGAAAGTGTAATTTTTAGACAATCTCCCACCCATTGTAAACCAATTTTCTATCGACGCTTCGTTGATGACTCGATAGCTGTTTTTGATAATGCTGTACAAGCGCAACAATTTTTTAACTTCTTAAATTCTCTGCACCCCAATATAACTTATACAATGGAAACTGAGAAAAATGGCTCCCTTCCCTTTTTAGATCTTTTAATTTCGAAAAAAGGTGATTCTATTACTACATCAGTTTACAGGAAACCCACTTTTACTGGTTTGGGCATGAATTTCTTTAGTTTTACTGATTTTAACTATAAGATGTCGTGTATTAAAACTCTCTTGTTCAGAGGATATAATTTGACCTCTAGTTTTACCTTACTAAACGATGAATTTAATAATTTAAGATCATATTTTACCAATAATAGTTTTCCTGTTCAATATGTAGATAAACTAATAAGATCTTTCTTAAATAATGTTTATAGCCCTCAACTTTCCTGTATTTCAGTGCCTAAAGATATAAAATATTTCCTGGTACCTGAAATGGGTCCCATGAATAAAGAATTTAAACTTAAATTTACAAAGTTGTTAAGAAAATTTTTTTATCATACTGATTTTCGCATTATATTTATTAACAAAATGTCTTTAGGTAGCTTTTTCTCAGCGAAGGATCGAACTCCTGATTCGTTGCGTAGCGGTGTTGTATATTTATTTACCTGCCCAAGGTGTCTCCTTGGTACTTACATTGGCAGCACCGTGCGCTCCCTCAGGCTAGATTTTATTCGCATATGGGAATAAGTTGCCGAACAGGTAAAATTTTAAATAAAAAAGAAGCCTCCAGTATTCGGGAACACAGTATAAAATGTAAAACTGATGTCACTTTAGATAATTTTAAAATTCTCGGTTGTAATTCTTGTCCTAACTCACTTAGAATTTTGGAATCTCTTTATATTAAAACATTGACCCCTTCTCTAAACGTGGATTCCTCAGCTGTCCCTCTAAATTTTTTATAACCCCCCTCCCCAACTCCCCTCCCCCCTCCCCAATTTTTTATAATCCCCCCTCCCCTAACTTATAACTCCAACCGCCCAACCCATAGCTTGTTTCCTGTTTTGTTTTGTTTTAAATTACTCGTGCCTCGGAACCAGCATTGAAAGGTTCGTAGTGTTAATTATTCCATTGTATTAGTGTTAATTATTCCAGTGTACTAATTTCAAATTTACTATATGTAATTTAAAAATAGCTTTTTAAATTTCTTGTAATTTTATATGTAAATTTTTATAACTTTGAATTTAACCCTCTTCTTTTAGTCTTTTTAAAATTTGCTTTTATGAATAGGTTTTATAGAAATTATTTTGTCTTGTTCACATTTATTTATTGATTCTAATTTCATATTGTTATTATCTAGCCTGATGATGAGCGTATTGCTCGAAACGTTGCGCATTAAAGAAGACTTTTCATGGCATTTACATTCCTCCTTGTCATTGGATTTCTCCTAAATATTATATATATATATATATATATATATATATATATATATATATATATATATATATATATATATATATATATGTGTGTGTGTGTGTATTGTAAGCAAACAATACTAAATATTGTATTGCATCACTGGTAATATACTCGTACACATACCTATTACATCTTTAACTAAGTTCAAGAACTTGGCTACAACATATTGAGCTCTAAGTTGTGAGTTTAAAGCTCAAACTTATATCGTATATTACAATGGGTTTCTAACTCAAAATTAATGAAAGTTAAAGAATGATTACAAATGAATAATGACTATCTTACCTCCTACGAGTCTTTTTCCGAAGTACTTTAGCAGTTTCGTAACCTGGCCCTAAAACTTTTAACGAGCGAGTTATTATTGTATGTATATCATTTACTTTCACTGAAGGATATGTCCACATCAGCAAGCTTCAGCCCATTTTTGTTCAGTTGATCTTAGTGGAAATACTGATTTTAGCATTATAATAATATACAGAGTCCCAACTTCGAAAGAAAGTACCTTTAATTAAACACTTTCCTTCTAAAACGAATCTCATATTTAGGGTACGAAGCTACTTTACCATAAGATTTGCATACGAATTTATACGGTACTTGGTTTACATTTTTAGGAAGTCATGGATAGTTAATTGCTTAAATTATAATTCGCTGATTACTCCAACCTTTGTACTGATCATTAGATTTAGGAACACGTGATTTTTTAAAAATTCATTAGTTTCCTCAATACCATTTCTGGTCACTGGTTTACTATATACTCTCGTAGCAAGTTAGAATCTTGTATTTTATTAAGTATAACACTGAAAATATGACAGATTAAACTTGTCCTTAGTCCTAAAGCATTAATACTTTCAATACAGTATGTTCATATATTATAGTCGGTAGGTTAAGTTTTTATTTAAATGAAGAATAGGACTATTTACTATATTACACCAGCCCCTCCGTGGCCCTTCAGAAACTAACTAGATACCAAATATCAGTGCCCAACCGTGTGGCCAAAGGCCTAAGTGGCGAGTTGACAACTTAACTGATATATATTCGAAGGTGTAAACGAATTTATTACGTAACATTTTTTCCTTCACAAGAAATGATAGATTCGTTTATAAATTTCACAACTACAGAAAAGAAGAAAAGAACAGGAAATATATTTTTATACCCATACCTATAACTATATTTTAAGATATTTTATTTCTATACCTATACCTGTAAATTATTTCTATGCCTATATCGTTATTCTATCCCCGATCTCAGGTATATAAAAACTTATGCTTATATAAATAATATTATCACATATAAACAATAGTTCAATAACAGACTATAGTAAAGAAAGAATATCGAATTTTTATTGTTTATTAAAATTAAAATATATATATATATATATATATATATATATATATATATATATATATATGTTACAGTCAAAGTGTGTAACCAGCCATTTCGCGTAATGGCTGAAACTTTTAGTCATTTTTGTGAAATGGCTGTTTCACTTGGTCATTTCGCAAAATGACTAAAATCTCCAGCCATTACGCGAAATGGCTGAAATTACATCTTGGTCACTTCGTACAAGATCATTTTCCCGGTTAGGTCAACTGTATGCCCGGTTAGGTCAACTGTATGCCCTTGACAATTGGTTAGGTTAAGTTGTGTTATTTTCGTTAGTTTTAACGAAAATAACACGACTTAACCTAACCATTTGTCAAGGGCATACAGCTGACCTAACCGGGCAAATGATCTTGTAAGTTGTGTTATTTTCGTTAGTTTTAACGAAAACAGCATGACTTAACCTAGCCAATTGTCAACGGCATACAGTTGACCTAACCGGACCTTTACTGGCGGACATCGGAATAACAGTGAAGGCTGGTTAGTATTTGAAAACCTCTATATTGAAAATTCAAATTCAAATGTGTTCAAATATGTTCAAATGTGTTCAAATATGTATTTGAAGAGTGTTTCTCACTTATTTGAACAGATCTGTGGATGTGTGTATGTTTTAGCAGATTTAGTTAGTTAAATAAAGGTTTCCAATTTTATTGTGATGTTTGTTACTTCTATGAATTCATGACAAAAGTCATTTTAGCCATTTCAGCCATTTTAGCCATTTCAGCCATTTCGCGTAATGGCTGAAGATTTTAGTCATTTCGCGAAATAACCAAGTGAAACAGCCATTTCGTGAAACGACTAAAAGTTTCAGCCATTACGCGAAATGGCTGGTTACACACTTTGACTGTAACATACTGTATATATATATACTTCAACTGATCCTTCGACTGAATATGGATGGAATTACTGACCGGCCATGTCATGTATAATGTATAGGAAAGGATCATTTTGCATATCGTTGGAGAATCACCCAATTCATTAATTGATCACTTTGAACTAAGTTACATAGTTTCGTGTATTTAGATTTTATTAAGTAAAATTTGTTATAATTTTTAGTATACGCTTTTATATGCATGAAAGGATTGCCAACGTTACTGTTTCGTATTTCAACAGTATTGCCAATATCTTTTAAACTTTACTTGTTATATAATAATATTATCAGTGAAGCAATAAAGAATTCAGTGACTATAATGATTTATCGCGTACATGAACAATACTCGTATTATAAAACGTATAATAATAATAGTATTTTAAAGGATTATTATAATATAAATAAGTAAATACCACATTAAATGCCTTTTATGAAACATTGTAAAGATAAGGCTGTTGAAAGTAAGAGGAAATTGAAAATCCATATATATATATATATATATACACAGTGGCGCTCATAGTATTCGTAGAGAGAAATATTTCAATTATATTTGTTCTTATCTTTTGTACCATGCAGAGGATAGTTATGAAAAGTTTAACATTTGTTTGGAAAAAATTTAACGAATAAATAAATTATTACTTCAACTCCAACATATAATGTAAAAAGATCTAAGAATTTGAGGAAGATAAACAAAAAGCTAAAATGAAAAAGTTTTTATACATTCATTTACGAAATTATTTAATACTTTGTGTGTCCACATTAGGCTTAAAGAATTTAAAAATGTTATCAGTAGTTAGCTGATTAGAGACCATGAGCATTGAGCAACGGTATGTTTGGCGAAAATCAAGTATTGTATTCGAGGAAAAAACATCCTTCCTACGGTTAAATATGGTGATGGTAGTTTGCTTCTTTGAGGATGCTTTAGTGCTTTTCGTCCAGGAAAGCTAGTTATCAATGGAATCGTGAATTCGAAGAAATATCAGGAAATTTTAGAAGAAAATGTATTGCCTTCAGTTCAGGAGTTGCGGATGGGTCACAAATGGATACTGCAACAAGATAATGATCCAAAACATAAAAGTAAGAATACCATGAAATGGCTTCAACAAAAGAATTTCAAGCTTCTCGAGTGACCGAGTCAAAGCCCATTCTCAATTTAATCGATAATTTAGGGTTTCATTTGAAAAAATTTGCCCGCAAGAGAAACCCTTCAAATATGAGTTAATTGCAACAATTTTCTTTAGATGAATATGCTAAAATTTCTACTGAGAGATGTCGAAACTTTGTAGAAAATACCCCAAACGAATCATTGAAATCATTCAAGTAAAAGGTGGACGCACAAAGTATTAAATATTTTTGTAAGTAAATGTACGAAAACTTTTGCATTTTAACTTTTTTTATTTTCCTCAAATTCTTTGATATTTTACATTATATGTTGGAGTTGAAACAATTTTTTTATTTGTTAGATTTTTCCAAACGAACGGTAACTTTCATAATTATTCAATGCATGGAACAAAAGATTAGGACGAATACAACTAAAATGGTCCTCTTAACGAATACTTATGAGCGCCACTGTATATATATATTAGGTGCCAAAATTATAACACCAGTTTAACTTCGTAACAGCTGGAAAATAACTAAAATAAATGCAATGGGAACTTATTGGCTTGTAGTTTGAAAACAAAAAAATAAATATTATTAAAAAACTATTTTGAAAAATAAATGAAGTCTAAAATCTCATTTTTTATGTCTCCCTTTTGTAAACATTGGCGCAGTCATTCTTCGTGGCACTGATTCAATAAATTTACTGATGACATCTTTGGTAAAATCGTTCAATTTTGTTGTATTACTTTCCATATAGATCATTAAGATTGTTGGGATTCTGTTTTCCCTTTCATATTTGAACAATATCCATAAATTCTCAATTAGCTTCGGATCAGGTGACTTTTAAAGTCCATTCCATTTAGCAGGCTGCAGGAACAGGATTATTAATACCCAAACTATACCTGCTCCTCCGAAAAAAATTACAGATTTACAGACTAATGCCAGCGTTCGTAACTCAGTGGATAATACCTTTTTTTTATAAACGAAGTGAAGACACTGAGGTCAGGGGTTCGAATGCCGATGGTGCTTGTAATAATAATAATAATATAGGAGTTAGAACATTAGTTGGCCTAAACGCTGTGTCAGTTTCTGGCCCTCCTCACTGATTATATCGCTGGTCGACAAAATCGAACTTTTTATTTGTCACATGAACAAAAATGGGTGGATCTTATAGGTTTTTTACCGCTGAGTTAAAAAATGCCCTCAAAATTTTTCTATCACCCACCAATATTGAGTGAATCGAAAATGAAATTTGGACTAATTGATAGGCGTAATAGCAATATCAAAGTAGAAAATGCATATTGAATTCACCTAAAATGTGGCTACTAATGATTTACGGCTGTATTTCGCCTCTGGGCCATCCCTTGACAATGTCCAGCAGTAGTCATCCAACATGCTGGGGCTCCACTTGCCCTGGTATCGCTTCTCCATCGTCGATATTTGTTGATGAAAGCGTTCCCCATGCTCATCACTAACATCGCCTAAGTTTGTTGGGAAGAAGTCGAGATGGGAGTCAAGAAAATGAATTTTCAACGACATGTTGCACCCCACGTCTTTGTAGGCCTTGAGAAGTTCTTCAACAAGTGACTCTTAATTTTCGGCCTTGAAGTTTCCGAGGAAATTTGTGTTCACTACTTTAAATGCTCTCCAAGCTGCTCCTTCAACTTCACTTAGAGTTTCATCAAACGCGCTGTCTCTCATGATTTCTCTAATTTGCGGGACCACAAATATCCCTTCTTTGATTTTGACCTCGCTGATCCTCGGAAATTTCTGTTTCAAGTAAAGATCCCCGCCCCCTGCCATTCTGATCCATAGCCTTAACAAAATTATCCATCAAACCAAGTTTAATATGTAGTGGTGACAAATAACTTTTTTGGATTAAGAAGAGGTGAACTGGTGAGATTTTTATGCACTGGAATCAACGCTTGTCGAAGTGGCCATTGTTTCTTTGAGTAATGGCTTTCCCGTGCTCTGCTGTCCCATTCACAGAGGAAACAACAGAATTTCGTATAACCCAGTTGTAAACCAAGAAGTGCAATCACTTTCAAGTCTCCACAGATATGCCAAGAGTATTTATCATATTGGATATGTTTCACAAGCAGGTGCATACTGTCGTATGATTCCTTCATATGTAAGGCATGTGCTAATGGAACTGAAGGGTATTTATTTCCATTATGGAGTAATACAGTTTTTAAACTCAGCTCCGAGGAATCAATAAATAGGCGCCATTCGTTTGGATCATGTTGTTGGCCAAGGGTTTTCATGAGAGGGTAGAAAGTTTCTTTGATGCTTGCGGTAAAAAGATATCGTAGTGCCCTTTTCTTGAAGATTCCAACCTTTCAACCTGGAAGCCGAAAGTTCGGATTGATCGTTTGACAATTTCAGATCACAGACAAGCTCCCTCAGGTCTGCTTGAGATATTAAGTGAGGCTCTGTCGATGAACAAGATGGTTCAAACATTGGATCAACATCGTCCGTCAGTAAACCATGTTGAGCTTCGTCATTACCATTGTACATCAATTTCATTTTCATCATCTAAACTCCACGTTTCCGGTGGCCTTGGTACTGGCAAATGTTTATTATGTAAAACAGGCCTTATGGCTGATGGTAAATTTGGGTATTGTACGATATGTTTAGATTTCACAGTAATGCCTAGTATATTTGTTAAGCAGAAATAACAATCCGTTAAATGGTCTTTCGGCTCTCTCCATATCATCGGAACAGGAAACGGCATTTGACAAGACCCATTTAGCCAGCCTGTCAGAAGTCTTAAACACGTAATACAGCATATATGAGGTGCCCACGTCTTGTTCTGATCCCCTACCTTGCAACCAAAATAAAGTTCGTATGCTTTTTTGACGAGAGGGGTGAAATTTCGCCTTTGAAATTTAAGTGTTAACTCTCTGCACACATAACAGAAACAGTTTGGATGGTTGACACACTTGCGTGGCATTCTGTCATGAAACAATACGAACGCACTGGCACAAAAAATGATTAAGGAAAATCACGAATAAAATGCACGATGTTCACTGAGTGAAATCAAATGAGTAACTGACAAATGAAAGTCAACAGTGACGTATATCAACTTATAAGCAGAGGAAGAGGAAGGGGCAGACCCCGACCCCTTCCTATTCTCACTCAAATCCTAAGTAATGTAAATTCGTGTGCCACTCTAAAACTGCGGGTGATAGAAAAATTCTCTTTTCATTTTCTTAATCAACGTAAAAAATTACACATAGTTCAAGTAAAAATATCTCTGTGACAAAAACTTTGTTGACCAGTGAATTATTATTACGGATTAACAAAGACCCTAAGATCCATTCTAGATTAACCCAAAGAAACGGAAATTTGGTGAGAGAAAAAGATGACAAAGAAACGATGCTCAAATGAAAATGAACTTTTATACCGTGCTTACACTTATTAAAGTGGGAAACACTGAAATAACTGTGGTATTAAAGTACACGACAGGTGAGAGTCTTCTTTTCCTGTCAGCCACATCTGGTAGAAAGCAGTTTTGAAAGGTGTTAGCGTTTCGTCGCTGGCACCTATCTCCATATCTTTAGGAGAACTTGTTCTCATCTAAAGAAACTTGGCAGAGCAAGCCTGGTTGAACTCTAGCATCTTTTCCTACCAGACAGACTCTGGGGTTTTGTTCAATCTTACAGTGACCAAATGCGATCGGAATAACCAAAATGAAACCATAAATTACTTTAGCTGGCCCTCTTTCTAAGCAGCCTAGAATTTGTATTAATGAACTGATCAATGTAAAACAATGCAACAACCCATTTACTTCCAGATTACAAATACTTAGGGGCAAAAAAGAGCGCGCTCTTTAACCCACATCCGTAAAATTCAACGTTCGACAAGAGAGAGAGAGAGAGAGAGAGAGAGAGAGAGAGAGAGAGAGAGAGAGAGAGAGAGAGAGAGAGAGAGAGAGAGAGGCCGTTAGAGTTTGAGTATTGCCATAAAGCATAATTATTCACTACAATAATCTACTGTATACAACGAATGCTGCAGCAATCAGCCTAATTATCGTATTGCTTGGGGATAACAACGGCTTTTCCACTTATAGATTTTCTAACAATTCTGTCTTTGTGAAAAAGTTGATAGCTGCTGACTTGAAATTCGCAATTTTCCTTTTTGTTTGGTATCCTTCCATGTCCCATTACAGCTATGAAAGTTTACACATTCAGCATCCCCCACCCCCAAAATTACATAAGCTTTCAAGCTTCATGTTAAAAATATCATCTTACTAGGCATATCTTTCCTGAATTGATTTTGTAATACACCTACAATTAAGGGATTTCTAGACTTTGCTTTTAAAGCTAGAATAAAATTTTTGTATTTCTGAAGCAACTCACTCCCCTTTGTTTCTCTCCTATACACGTCATTACAACTGAAGAACGAAATTAGAACAGAATCTTCCAACTCGATATGAAGTTGGTCAACTTCATAAACTTCCTAATAACTCGTAAAAATGTACTATTTAAAAGCAGGAATGTAATTGAACGTGGAAATCTAATGTACGAACTACCATTTATCTTTGTTTACGTATTACCTTTTAATCAATAAATATTTTTGCATATTTACTTTTCAATTATGCTAAAAGCATAAAATACAGGGTGGGCCGTAAGTTTCCATACATAGGAAAAATTAAACGTTTGTTTTTATGTTTCAGATACCCTAAGAATATGCGTTTGACGTAAGATCTTGTTTACTGATGAAGCAAATTTTTACGTCAATGGAGAGGTTAATCGGCAAAACATACGTTATTGGAGTAATGCTAACCCTAACTGGCTGAGTCCGACGAAGATGCAAGGTGCCGGTAAAGTGATGGTGTGGGCCGGGATATGGGGTGACAGAATTATTGGACCAATTTTTGTCAGTGGAAATCTTAATGCCGAAAGGTATCTTAACATGTTGCAAGAAGAGATTTTCCCATCCCTGCTAAACGAGGAAGGTAACTTCCCAGTTTACTTCCAGCAAGATGGAGCTCCACCTCATTATGGTCTTCACATGCGTCGGTATTTGGATCAGCAGTTTCCGGATGCTTGGATTGGTCGGCGTGGTCCTGTGGAGTGGCCTCCCAGATCCCCAGATCTCACCCCCTTGATTTCTATCTTTGGGGGCACTTGAAGGCCATGGTGTATCAGGAAAAGATACGAGACATAAATCATCTAAAGGAACGTATCACCAACGCCATTACAAGCATAACTTCAACTGTGCTAATGCGTGTTCATCAACAGTGGGGAACACGTATTGAAATGTGTTTTCAAAACAATGGCAACCATGTAGAGCATATTATATAAATAAAAATGGTTGTCCATAAAAAAATGTTTATTTTTCCTATGTATGAAAACTTACGGCCCACCCTGTATAACATACGCATTATTTCCCATTCTTTTTACCATGTATCATTGGGAATGGAGGGGTAGATAAAGAGGGGAATGTTTTTTACCTTTTTTAATGTGAAAAGTGGGGTTATTTAGGAAAAACCAACAACATATTCCGTACCCAATCATGAAAACGTGAAAGGGAGGCGAAACAACAATTTCTTATTGAATCATGATTCTTTTATTTTAATAAGAGTGTATTTTCTTAGATTTTTACTCCTCTCTCTCTCTCTCCATTAATGTACACCTATAGGCAGGTTTTTTTTTCTACCGGAATGCGCTGAAACGGCGTTCCGGTACCTTTATTTAAAGGAAGGAAGCTTTTCTTTCGGAGTGGGATGATTTTGGGGTGAGATGGGGTAACAACTGGTAAAGTTTGGTAGAAATTTATAGCAGAGTTCCGGAACCCTTCTTTCCAGAAAAACAAACCTGCTCATATGTATTCGTTTGGTATTTTTGGCGCGTTCAAAATTACATACGTTTGAAAAGAAGAAAATTAACGTTCTTTACAGTTAATAAGCGCTTAATTTTATATTTTAATTAAGACACGAATCCAAATGTTAGATTCTAAATTGAAGATGCTTCAACTTCTCATTTATTCTGTTTACTTATCTAATGTTCCCCTAATTTGAGCCAAAGGGGATACTTAAGTATTGTTTCCTTTTTAGCGTATATATTCATTATTCAATGATCATCCTAAAATAATCTAATCATTGTTTTCTAACCGATTGGGGGGGGGGAAGGAGGGGTGCTTTACCACTTCTGAAGGGGAACGGAGAGATTTTACAATGAATAAAGACCGTATTATTATTACGTTTAAACGAAATATATAAACTGACGTACTTATTCCCCACTTCTTGTCATTGAGTCCTCTTCACTATCTTTCACAGAGTATTTTCGTCTCCCTTATATAACAAGTGAGTGGAAACAGCTTTTATCTTTTCCTTATTTATTTATTTTTATTTTTGAAAGGGGGATAATTTTAAAGATTTCAAACAAAAGCGCCAATCTTTACCGACTATATTGAAGGAAGCTCAGATCCGGAAAGATTGTGAAGAATTATTTACAATATTTTATCACTTGGTAATGAAAAAAATCAATTATTTTAGTAGCATAAAATTAATTACAAACTAAGTTTATTTTACATCATTTAGACACACATTTCTGGCACTTTATTTTCTGAAAAAATATGCGTATATGCGGTTTTCCTCTCACAAAATAAAAGATCTTCTTACGAACAACAACAACAACAACAACAACAACAACAACAACAACAACAACAACATTAGTTATATACAATAGATGAGCTTCAAGTTGTTAAACAATTCCTTCGTGACTTTGATTCCTTCTTATAAATGATTAACAGAAATCTGCTTAGAAGTTAAAGGAAGATATTTTGAATTTATAATTGTTTACGAAACATTAAAACGTTCTTTACAGTTAATAAGCGCTTAATTTTATATTTTAATTAAGACACGAATCCAAATGTTAGATTCTAAATTGAAGATGCTTCAACTTCTCATTTATTCTGTTTACTTATCTAATGTTCCCCTAATTTGAGCCAAAGGGGATACTTAAGTATTGTTTCCTTTTTAGCGTATATATTCATTATTCAATGATCATCCTAAAATAATCTAATCATTGTTTTCTAACCGATTGGGGGGGGGGGAAGGAGGGGTGCTTTACCACTTCTGAAGGGGAACGGAGAGATTTTACAATGAATAAAGACCGTATTATTATTACGTTTAAACGAAATATATAAACTGACGTACTTATTCCCCACTTCTTGTCATTGAGTCCTCTTCACTATCTTTCACAGAGTATTTTCGTCTCCCTTATATAACAAGTGAGTGGAAACAGCTTTTATCTTTTCCTTATTTATTTATTTTTATTTTTGAAAGGGGGATAATTTTAAAGATTTCAAACAAAAGCGCCAATCTTTACCGACTATATTGAAGGAAGCTCAGATCCGGAAAGATTGTGAAGAATTATTTACAATATTTTATCACTTGGTAATGAAAAAAATCAATTATTTTAGTAGCATAAAATTAATTACAAACTAAGTTTATTTTACATCATTTAGACACACATTTCTGGCACTTTATTTTCTGAAAAAATATGCGTATATGCGGTTTTCCTCTCACAAAATAAAAGATCTTCTTACGAACAACAACAACAACAACAACAACAACAACAACAACAACAACAACAACAACATTAGTTATATACAATAGATGAGCTTCAAGTTGTTAAACAATTCCTTCGTGACTTTGATTCCTTCTTATAAATGATTAACAGAAATCTGCTTAGAAGTTAAAGGAAGATATTTTGAATTTATAATTGTTTACGAAACATTAAAACAGTGATCTTAAGACAAAGAGAAGATTTTCTTTTTCATTCTTACCCCTCACTTCTATTTCCCCTTTAATGCCTTTCCACTCCGTAGTGGCCCCTCCCATTCAAATGAATATTGAAACTATTCCTTCTCTCTGAACCCCCAAGATACCAGTCGGAGAGGGCCTTAAAATCTAATTATTTTTGTCTTACCTCCGCTCTGTACGATGTTGAACCAAAGGTAGGCTTTTTTGGTTGGTCGCAGGTCAGGTTTAGAGAAGATGCTGTGATATTTGCGAGACGACACGCGGAGAGGGGAGCGGGCATCCCTAAAAACAAAAGATAAAACAATAAAACGACATTAGTTTTAGGTCCCCTCATTTATTCATTTACTCAATTATTTATTTAAGCAAAACGTATCCAAGTATTCAGAAAATTTGTATTCCTTCTTGGACTTCGCGTTTACAGTTTTTCCACGTGATTATCGACATGAATGGATAAAATTTTAAAAGCAAAAATAGAAAATATTTGAGATACTTAAAAAACCACACGAAAAAATATTTTTCATAAACATTGAAAATCTTTTCTAACTGCAAAGAATGATAAAAGATAAAAACCAAACTTGAGCGGCACATTTTACGAACACTATAAACGGTGAAGAACTCGTAAAAATGAAATAATAATAATAATAATAATAATAATAATAATAATAATAATACATTCAGTAAAAGCAGATTTTCTGTTAGACTTTGCATTTTCAACAAAATGCATAAAATTGAATAATCTTTTTTTTTTCATAATTTATTTTACTTCGAACGGACGTATATGTTTATGTTAAATCCCTTAAATCAATTTGTCAAGTAATAATTCAATAGAATTAAATGTATAAACTTCCATTTCACTTGAAGAAATTTCAGTGCAATGGAAATTTTGTTGAAAGTGATGAAAATTGGGATCACTTTAAGATATTGCTTCCCAGTGTATATCACTTTAAGATATTGCTTCCCAGTGTTAATCACTTTAACATATTGCTTCCCAAGAATAGACATTACACAACCAATTACAGTTACATTACAATAGTTTATAATATTTAGAGATTATCTAGTTGAGAAAATGTAAATTTATGGACAACTTAACTTATTATGCTTTGCCATTTTTTGTGAATGTAAAATATTTGGATCACCTGAAGATCAGGGCCCCAGCCTTCTTTAGTTAGCCTTATAAGGCTAACTAACGAAAATATCACGACCTAACCTAACCACTCGTTAGGTCAACTGTACGCCCTTGACGATTGGTTAGGTTAGGTCGTGATAGTTTCGTTAGTTAGCCTAGATTACCGACCTCTTTCTAACCAACCAACCGTTCTCTTTTTAACATATTGCTTCCCAGTGTTAATCACTTTAACATATTGCTTCCCAGGAGGGATCACTTTAACATATTGCTTCCCGAATGCTTTGGGAAGCAATATGTTAAAGTGATCCGAAAATTGTTATTTGGTAAAATACATTTATGTTTAAGCTACTTTCACCTAATGTCGTTTTGTCATTACACTGCCTGTGACTCTGAACCTAACCTTAAACTTAGGTCTCCTGATATAAAGTAGACCTACCCTAGGTTCAATCTGTAAGTTAGACAGCCTATACTTGAAGAAAGATAATAATAGGTTAGAAAGGATTCAGACTAGAAGAACCAAAATGACTCCAAACTGAGAAGTAAAATACTTGAGGAAAATTAGTTGAACTAGATATGTATTCACTTGAAAAGCGTCAATTTTAAGGGAAAACTACAGTAATTTGGAGTTTTTAAAACTGATAAATGGCTTTAATAATGTAAATCATAGGACGTTATTTGATAGGGATACAGCGTGAATTAAAATAAGAAATGGATATAAAGTCAAGAGTTATTAAGAGAAATGCTGTGAAGCAATTCTTTTCATATAAACTTAAGCTTATATTTAAACTGCTTAAACTTTCAAGCATTAGACATTTCATTGTTAGACAATTCATTAAACATTTCATTAGACATTTTCAATTGCTTAAAAAATTGAGACAATTTAAACATTTTAATTGACTAACTGAAATGTTTAGCGCATTAACCATTACAAAATTCACAAAACTAGGACAACGAAAAGTCTAATGAAACGTCTAACGAAACGTCTAACGAAACGTCTACTTCTATTTGGAGTGTGTATTGTGTTCCAAAAGTAGTTCAAAATTTATGACTGTAACTTCTTTATACGTGTACACGAAGCGATCACACACGGAGTGACTTAACAAACGGAGTAATAAAAAAAGTAGTCAGGATGCAGTAATGATAATAATAATAATAATAATAATAATAAATAATCAGTCACGACGGCCATAAACTGGCACAGCGCTCAGGTCAACTAATGCCGCCAACCGCTAACGCCAGATTATGATTACCAGCAGCACTGGGAGTCGAATCCCAGCCCTCAGTGTATATTCACTTCGCTTACAGGGAAACGGTATTATCCACTGAGCTGCCAGCGACCATCGCTCAGTAGGTAACACCGTTTCCTTTATAAACAAAGTGAAGACACTGAGGACTGGGGTTTGAACTCCGATGATGCTGGCTTGAGCGCCGTGCCAGTTTCTGGCTCTCCTCACTCATTATTACCTACTGAACTACGGTCGCTGGCAAAGCGTGAAGATAAAAAAAAAAATTATTATTTGTTAACCTTCAACATTCCAAATTCGTTACAATACAATATCTTTAAACGTAAAATCATATAAAAATGATTATGTTAAATTTAAAAGATTTTTTTAAATAAAAAATACGCAAATGAGTTAGTTAAAGTTAAAAATATTCGTGTATTCTGTTAAAAATGTTTTCATTAGGAAAAGCAATAAAGAATCCTTGAATGGAATTTAAATTTGAAACTAGCGAGGCAGAAGAAGAAGAAGGGAATTAAAGTCCTTTGCGTCTCTCCGTCCATTGCATAATACTTTAAATTATTCCCAGATTAATATTGGGTCTATAAATTTTGCCCCCAAACACTTATAACTCACTAGCGACTTTAATAGCGAATTTGCACGGCTTGGCTTGGACTCCAAGTTCATTGACTGCGTAACAAGATAATTCTCGGTCCTCGTAACCTCCCGTGGGAGACACGGAGAAAACTCCCTCAGATCGATCGTAGTTCGTTCCTTCCGTTTCGGTTCCCCGAATTGGCTTCGTTAAAGGGACCTCAAACGTTTCTTTGCTGCTGTTCCACTTCCAGTGAAGCCTCGAGACTACGGGGAATGCCGAGACCTCGCACGTCACGTTGATGGGTTCGTCGTAAAGGAAGAAAGTCGTCGGCGGAGTCTGGCATTCCGGTTTATCTGGAGGCAAAAGAGGGAGACATCAGTGCTAAAGGGAAGTGAAGCGAGAAGTCTTAGAAAATATATATTTATTTTGTTATATCATCACTATTATTTTCACTCATATTTTTTAATTCATACAATGACGCAATTTGGGACCATTTGAAGACAAAAACTTCAATATTAATTTCGTGCGTCTTATCTTTGCATTCTCTCACAATTTTCATTAAGATTCCATTTGAAATTCATTAACATTTCATTTCCGTTCCTCTTTCAGACTAGGAAAAAGTACGTTTTAATAAATGAACGAAGTATGTATAAAATATATGAAAATATCATCTGACCTTTAGTATCCGAACGAATTATAAATTATATAGTGTCTTACTGATCTCGAATACTTCCTTCTTGCATAAAGTATAATATGCCCAGCCTATACTATGTAATAATAATGATTTTTAAGGTTGGTTGCCCTCCTTCCTAACGGCAAAGGTCACGTCACAGATGGGAGTCACGGCTCTACGTGAGATCTGAAACAAGGGTCCACCAACTGAACGCGAAGGATAGTCACTCATCCAGCTACTGAATACACCCAACGTCGCTTAACCGCGCTGATCTAAAGGGAAGCGGTGTTCCAACGTGACCACGACCTAGCCCGCATCTATTGTGTATTGATTTACTCTGTAAGTTTAAAACTAATAATGAATAACAGTGAAAATCCATGATGGACGGTATTCGAACTGTGTGATTAATGGAACTTTAGTCTTCACGCAAACACTTTTCAAAGATATTATTACATGGAGTTTACAACAGGACTTTTTGAATCGACTGTATTTTCAGTTTGTAATATCGATAAAAAGGCATTGCGTAATGTTGTAAATGGCACAGAACGTTGTAATACTATAAGTCGATCAGTCGCGAACAAATAGTAATTCGAATACCGGAATATACAACGGTAATCCATAGTTATAAGAAGAGGTTGAACAATATATATGAGGCGTCGCGGGTACGAGCTGAGAACTCGTCACAGTGGCGATTTTGCGATTGTTCTACGAATAAATAGTTCAGCCCTATCCCACCCACAGACAACTGGTATAGGCAGATACCCTCCACCCTCATACGCTCAAAATGTAGTTGTTTCCAATGCGTGTATTTGCGCTATATGCACCTCGTACGCAATGGTCACAAAGTTTAAATGCGTCTATTTCAAAACTAGTTTGGCGAGTTCGCTACTCGTACTCGCGACGCCTCATATGAAGAAACAAACTGCCATATACTCAAATGCAAATATTTAACAGAACCACATGAAGAAGAAATAGACATCGTAATTCAGTAGATCTGAATTACTAATTGTGTAATAAGTGATAATAATTGTGTCGACATTCGTTATAACGATGACATTGATATGCTGCAATAAATTTATATTATAATATTTCGAGAGAACCGAGTTTTTGAGCTGATTCAAACAGACGTCAGATAATAAAGTTTACATCTGCTTTTCCTTCGTAACATCTGTAAAGGTTAAATGCCGGAAGGGACCTACAGCTTTACGTGAGATCCGATCACGGGTCGCTACATTATCTAGACGAGGATGGTTACCCATCCATCTACTACCTAGACCCAATGTTGCTTAATTTCGCTAATCGACGGGAAGTAGTGGTGCTACGACATTGATCACAACGTAACCCCGTTGAATAATATTGCTTAGAGTTATTTAACCTCGTTTGTAACATCTATGAAGGTGAAATGACGGAGGGGAGCTTCAGTTTTACGTGGAATCCGAACCACTATATCGCACCAAGGAAGATCCAGAGAAATACCATAATGGGTGAAATCTGAAACCCGAACGGAAACTCGAAACCAGAATCTTGAGAATAACAGTCTGGCATTTTACCACTAGTCTATCCTGGCGGTTAATAAATGTCAACGGAAGTGATTATTACATAAATAATTTCGTGATACTTTAAAAAAAAAGTAAATTGCCAATTTAAAATAATGTTCCTTTGGGATCAATATAAAAATTAAAAAGAATTGATCAGTCGATGCAATTTGAAGGAGTCGAATAATGAACTTTTGCGGAAGACTTACAACTCGTATATTCATTAACACTTTGGTTGAACAATTTTAATTTAGATAAATATCAAACGAATATTGGAACTAAAAGCAAAGAGAATTAAACTTGTTATACTGATATATAACTCGGGTTATTTAAATTTAACATAAGAATATAATTATGTTCCAGTATGTGACATTTCAAGAGTAATTCTTGCATACTTTTCTCGTTCTTCGTCATAATTTTCAAACCATTAAATGAAGAGGGAGAAACAACAATATAAGAATACTTGTACAGATTCTTTTCTACTTCGGGGAGTAACTAAAAGAACGTAAATTCATTAAGAAAAGTTAATTTAATAAAAACTGTGGAAAATGATGATAATTTTAAAAACCAGAACATAATTTATATTCTTTGTGAAATAACCTCAAGCTACATCTTAACATTTTTGATGCACTGACATTCCTAAAAACGACTCTTTACACACACACACACACACACACACACACACACACACACACACACACACACACACGTGCGCATTTCCGCATAAGCGATGTAGCAACTTTTAAAAAATACATATATCTAAAAAGTTTAATTAAACCTAACTTAACCTCAGTGACATCGAACCGAGAAGGGAGTGATAAGTGTTTCGGACGCAAATGAGGGCTCGAAGGATGTTTTTTGATAAGTCATTAAACAGTGAAGTACTCCGTAAACTAGCCTAACCCATACTAACCAAACCTTAACTAACCTAATCTAGCATAAAATGGTTGTACAGGGTGTGTCAGAAGTCGCGCACCACAGATTCAGGTCATCCGTACCTATAAATATGGTGCGCAACTTCTGAGAAACCTTTGAAGAATTTTTAAATAAATTTTTAATTTTTCGAGGTGTCAAAAGTGTTACCTCGCAAAAAATTGCCCCAATACATCTGTGAATTATCACACAC
Organism: Bathynomus jamesi; assembly: GCA_023014485.1. Taxonomy (NCBI): domain Eukaryota; kingdom Metazoa; phylum Arthropoda; class Malacostraca; order Isopoda; family Cirolanidae; genus Bathynomus; species Bathynomus jamesi. The sequence continues at coordinate 931,210 of JAJOZX010000327.1, read as the reverse complement.
TTGACCTCACTTATACCCAATTACCTACGGGCGCGCGCGCGTACACACACATAGACCCAACACACACACACACACACACACAGACACACAGACACACACACACACACACAAATAACCGATTTTTTACTGTTCTGCTCCTACTGATACAGAACAAAACAAGAGGAACGAAATATGAATATTGTAGTTACTTTATGTATCATTTCGGCACAGTTAAAAAGCAAATATGCTTTAACCCTTAGCCTAAGCGGATCAATGAAAGAAAGCCACCCCCAGCCTTCTTTACTTAGCTTTATAAGGCTAACTAACGAAAATATCACGACCTAACCTAACCAATCGTTAGGTCAACTGTACGCCCTTGATGATTGGTTAGGTTAGGTCGTTATATTTTCGTTAGTTAGCCTTATAAAGTTAAATAAAGAAGGGTGGGGGTGGCTTTCTTTCACTGATCCGCCTAAGCTTTAGCACCTCTTTCCATATTTCTTTTTAATTAATAAATTAAATTAAAAAACAAAATCATATACCTTATATTCAGTCTCGATCTTTTATCTCTTTCCCTCATTTGAAATAGTAAATTTCAGTTTTAACCCCTTACTGCACAGTAAAGAGACTGAATAAAACCGTCTGGCGTTAGCCAGAACAAAATCAGTAAAGTTAATGCTGCGCGCTAAAGGTCTAATGCTTCTCCCATATATTTCTATATGTGAATAATAGTTTTAATATTGTAATGTTTATTTATATTAAAAGTGTGATATTAATTTTTTTAATTATAATTTATGATATTAAAAATATTTTGTGAAAATAATTTTATTTTAATTATAATTTATTATATTAAAAATATTTTGTGAAATTAATTTTTTTTAATTATAATTCATTATATTAAAAATATTTGTGAAATTAATTTTTTTTAATTATAATTTATTATATTAAAAATATTTTGTGAAATTAATTTTTTTTAATTATAATTTATTATATTAAAAATATTTGTGAAATTAATTTTTTTTTAATTTATTATATTAATTAAAAATATTTTGTGAAATTAATTTTTTTAATTATAATTTATATTAATTAAAAATATTTTGTGAAATTAATTTTTATCATTGAAAGGAAACTACTTTCTAAACTTTGTTAATTTGCATATCTTCTTTGTTTTATGTCGAAATGAACTTTAAAGTTGGTATCTACTTTGATATTTCATTCGCATTCCTTAAACATTACCAGCTTACAGAAATATAATATAATATGAACCTTAGTATTATTTTTGCTTTTGTATTATACACACATTAAAAACTTAAAAGCTCTCGCATACGATTGTAATTTTACGTGATATGATATTTCAATGCCTTCATATGTTGATAAGTGTCTACCAACTGTTCTTTCGTAAATCATTTCCATTTTTTAATGAATTGAAGAATGCCAAAAATTTGCTAACTAAACTGGAGTAAAAGCATTTGCTTATGTTATTTACCATAATATTTTTACTTCTAATTTTGTTCCCTCTTGTACGGTTAACTCTATGTAGTTTACTTTGAATTTTATGTTAACTTAACTTCAGATATTCATTTTTCACACTCCATTTCCGCCCCAACCCCCATTTATTTTCTCCAACCCTCCTACTGACATTTCTCCAAAATAGTACCAATAAATAAATAACTGAACGTAAGCATTATATATATATATATACGAGTATATGTTTTGGTTGAATAAAACCCTACGTATATAATAATATTGTCTATAGTAAAGAAAAAATATAAAAAACCGTATTGCTTTATTAGGATTACAATAAAACGATATACGAATATATACTTTCCATTCATCCTTCGACTGAATACGGATACAAAGATGGCAAACAGCGGCTGAAACGAAATAAATCTGTTGAAGAAAATCCTTCTGCAAATGTTTTTACACTAAAGAGGAACCTACATGTCAGTGTCACTGTCAATTTTAGCGACGCGGATTCCATTGTTTGAAAAGAAATAATACGCGGCATTCACGAGATAACATCTTTGAGGAGGTCCGTGCCGTGTATAATGTATGGGGAGAGATCCATTTCCGTGTCGTTTTGCTCGTAGAATTACCCCATTAATTAAGTGATGACTTTGAACCGAGTTACGTAGCTTTGTGTATTTGAATTTTATTAAGTAAAATTTGGTATAATTTTGAGCACATACTTTTACACGAATGAAGAATGTTTAGTCGCGTTTGAAACCCATTTGTTACGTTGGTAAAGAAACACAAGTGGATTATAAATTTTGTTGTACTATTATGTGACAAGACGTATTCAAACGAGGAAAATAAATTTTTTTATTTATTTATTTTTTTTTTGTTGCAGTGTGTAATGTGTATGTTTGTGTGTTCAGGATGGACCCGTGTTCGTCTGTCTGCTCTGTATCATCCCGCCTCTTTTGGAGGATTTTTTTTATTGTACCCATTCATCTACCAACCAAAATAATGATGAACGGATGGGTGAGCTGCGTGACCCTTGCCCGCGCCGGAAATCGAACCCGAGGTCGGTGGTTTCGTAGTCAGCGATGCTAACCACTACACAATAGTGGCACTAATCTACACGAGCACATCTATTTTTCTCATAAAATTAAGTCACTATCAGATAAACCAAAATATTCGTAGTGGATAATAATGGTAGATTTCACTGTCGATGTGAAATCATAATATTTTGTAGAACTGGGCAACATGTGCGAGTCTGCTAAATTAAATATAAAGTGATGTATAATTACTAGGTATAAACAGCAATAATTTTATGTATGCCAACAACATGAATCGGGGTACTAGATGGATTGACTACTATCTTACTAGTAATAATTTAAAGGAACTTATTGTCAATGTTCATATTTTTCATGATTTCCTTTTCTCAGACCATAGACCACTAAAGCTAGCAATGAAATCCACAAATTTAAATAATACACGACATAATAGTAACTCATTATGTAGGAACATGCGTTTCAAATGGTTTCAGGTTAATGTGCAGCCGAGAAAAGAATAAAGATAGGACAAAGCACTTTTTTTAATAATTTAGAATTATTGCATCTTGACTGCAATAATTCCTATTCAAATTATTCTTACTTTAAAGGTTTAGATAGGTATTATAATGATATAATATCCATACTAAGGGATAGAAGGAAGGCCTTGGATTAAATCGTATAATTGTCATACTAAAATTATTTTATTGTGCTCCTGTAAAGGGAATCAAAAGATGCTTGCGATATATGGCGTCTCCTTGGTCGACCGAGAATAATAGGGCCAGTTTACATGAACATGAGTAAAAGTATGGTTGAGTATAAAGATAGTGTAAACAGGAAGATTACTTTCGACCATTAAAAGCCTGTGAGACTAACTTAAATAATGATAATAAAATTTTTTGTAAATTTGTCAAGAAGAAAACAGGTGCCAAGAATGCTATCCCATCAATAACTGATGGTGTCTGAGGAGGAAGAAATAGATAAATTATGGCGAACTCGTTATTCAGACATCTTTAACAGTGTGGGGAGAGTTAAGCTCAATAGGATGCTGTGAAACGTCATTAGGAGGGCTTAGTGAAAACACGGCGATTTCAATGCCTGAAATTAAGAGTCTGATTAAAGAGCTAAAGACAGGTTCGTCCCCAGGCATAAATGCTCTGTCAAATGACCATTCGAAGTGATGAATCTTCATATCTCACTCATTACTGTTCCAGCCACGCTTGCTCACGGTTATATTGCCGCAGAGTTTATGAGGATATACAGTATATCACATAATCACAACCCTTGTCAACAATAAACAATTTATAGTTATTCCATGGATATAAACAAAGTATATGGTAGATAAATCACAATATTTTATTTAAAAAATCAGAAGACAGGAATGTTCCACTATATGTTTTAAATGTATTGAAATTTTGGTACACACACACCAAACCTTTACTGTTAGATGGGGCAATGTATTGTCCAAATGTTTTGGTTATTCATGAGGAGTTAGACAAGGTACCTTGCTCTCGCCTCTGCTGTTTAATGTGTATATTGATGGATTAATTACTTCTCTTAATGAAGCAAAATTTGGATGTTGTATAGATAACATAAGGCTAAATAACTTGGTCTATGCCGATCATATGGTATCATTAAGCCCATCAGTTAGAGGTTTGGATCATCTTATGAAAATTTGTGAATTATTTTCACAGAACCATGATATTACTTTTAATGTTACTAAAACTAAGGTTGTTGAATTTCATCCTAAAATCTTGAACTAAACAGCTAATATTATCTTCAAAATGAGAGACGAACCAATAGAGCAAGTACAAGAACTTAAGTATCTGGTTCAAATTATCCCCAGTTCCTTGACTGACGACTCAGACATAAGAAAACAATATCGAAGTTACTGTACTAAGGCAAACATGATTATAAGGAACTTCAGATTCTGTACAAGCGAAGCTAAATACACTCTTTTCGTACTTTCATGCACTAATATTTATGGGTAGCAACTCGGCTAATTATAAAAAAAAAGGTTCTGGCAGACCCTAAATTTGCTTTATATCAGATCTTTTAGACTTGCGTAAATTACCTCCAAGATGCTCAGCTTCTCAAATGTTCGCTAACCACATTATCTCGAGCCTCCCTGATCTCAGTCTAATGCGAAGAGTTCAAAACTAAGGTAATCCAATTGTCCACGCTATTCATCAGTCATGTTTTATGTCTTCTAGACTACGGACTTCTTGGTTTGAAAATGTTTGTCTATAGCTCCACTTGACAACAAAATTGGTATTTTCATTACGTGTATTTTTAATTTTTATTTTGTAGTCTTAACTATGGCTTTTTATTTATTATTACTTTTATTATTACTTGTTTGATTACGTGTATTATTTTTTATTTCTTTTTTAGTCTTAATTCTAAGTTTCTAAATTTATTATTGTTTGAGTTATCGTATTGTTTATTACCTTCATGAATATCATATATTTTTTATGGGATTTATCTGCTGCCAATAAAGCTTATCATTATTGTTATAATTATCATACTGTATATAATATTTAGGATATTTTTTCTGAATATTAAAGTGACCAAATTATCTTCAAGATTGTAAATCGAAGGACAAGTTAAGGAAGAAAAGGAAATGAAAGAGTTTTTAAGAGGGGTTCCTTCTTGAATGATAAAAATTTAGTACACAAAGGGACGAAGAAGGTGAATAGTATAAATAATAATTACTCGACATTTACGTAAACTAACTGCATAATTATTGTTAATTTCGCAAATTATAAACAAAAGAATGAAAATAAAAGAATAAGTAGATAATTTCAATAATGATAGTCGTTAATCTCATATTAAAATAATTAAGGGTATCATCAAAACTAAAGATTTAAAACGTGGAAAGTGGTTCAACGTGGAAATTGAATATACATAAAGTTGTATGGTTCATACTTGTTTATTAATTTTAGAAAAAAAAGAAAATTATTGCCTAAATACAGTCGTAATGAATTATGTATGAAAATGCTTTTAGAAATTCAGTAATATAACTAATAAAGTACAAAGTGAAACTTAATATACAATAATTAATCTAATTTGCTTTTAAATGGGCGTCTGCCGTTTAGACAAGGCTCGTGTTGTGTGGAAATTAGATCCATTGTTTAATTAGTATGTCGGAAATCTTCATGGAGATTTTCAGCCGAAAGATCCGATTGCGGAGGATGTGTCTTCCTCAACTGAAGAGGCAGCCCTTATTCAGAGAATAAAAGAATTCAATGCCCTTAAAGGACAAGAAGGCAAAACGTTTACACGTCCGAATAAACAGTCAGCATAGTACATACAGAAGTTTGGCAAAAGTAAATAGACAGCTTTGTGCTTTCCAAAACGTTTTGATTTGATTATGAAAGTCAATAGATAATAGCAAATTAATTGAGTCAATATATTTAAAAATCGTGTTCCTTTTTGGTTGGCATTTATTGACTCAAGAAATTATTGTTATAATTATTGACTTTTGTAATCAAATCAAAAAAGTCCTACTTTTCTTTTATCCTGAACTGAATGTCAGGAAAAAAAGAACACGAGAGAATGATTAAATTAGGACAAGAAAATAACGAATTGAAACAGGGCATGAAAGCGTTAAATGAGATTGTGTCCATGATAGAAAAGAGGCTTGAAAACCAAGCCAAAGAAAACGAAAAACTTAGCATCGACCGGAAAGAGGATACGCACAAAGATCTCTTCTTCATCGCGGGAAGGACCTGGCTCTACGAATGAAGCTACAAAGTCATTAGAACAACCTTAAGAGATAAACTCTATCTCATCCTAACTAAAAATGCCATAACTGAAGACCATCATGTCGGAAAACGTAGTAAAGACAGTAATGAAATAATCATAAAATTCAAATTAAGGGACCAACTTTGCGAATCAGAAATCAGAAGTGCGATGATTCGAATTAAACCGAATAAATACATCAACGAATCACTTTATGAATACGAAAAAGGAATTTTCGACAAATTATTACAGCTCAAAAGTAAAACTGATATATTCCTGTTATGTACGAGACGGGATAATATATGCTTGTAACACCTAAAACGGACAAAAAGTGTCAATTCATACTCGGTTTGAATTTGACAACCTCCGAAAATAGAAGAGTAATCAGCACGTCTATATATACACACACACACACACACACACACACACACACACACACCACACACACACACACACATATATATATATATATATATATATATACAGGGTGGCGCAAAAGTCGAGCATCATAGGAATTTTCAGTGTTGATTATAATATATTACTGTTTTCCTTTTAGGTAGGGGATGGCCGCGAAATTAACAATAGACGAGAGGGTGAGCTTGGTTTTAATGCATGGCATACCAGGTACAACAAATCGATGAATCGGTACAGAATTAAATTCTGTACCGATTCATCGATTTGTTTTACCTGGTATCCCATACATTAATACTTCTCATCTATTGTTAATTTCGCAGCCTAAAAGAAAACCAATAATATATAATCAACACTGAAAATTCCTATGATGCTCGACTTTTGCGCCACCCTGTATATATATATATATATATATATATATTATATATATATATATATATATATACACCATTACTAACAGAAATTATGATACAAATTATAATCTAAAAAATAATGCGTTAGTAAACACTATAATTTTATTGTGTATCATTTTCCTATTGTTTTAGATGTTTGCCCATAATTACTCTTTTTATTAATGGAGTCACTTAACGAACACTTTAAAAACTCTTAATACTGTAAGCATAATCTTAAAACTTAATCAACAATGAATGTCTCAGTAGCCAACTTTTTAAATAAAAAATACACAATAATGGAAATTTTTTTTCCCTAAATTTAAACATTCGCAGTCTCCCGAACCAATTTGACGAACTCACAGCTAAGTTAAAATTATTACAACACAAATTCCTGCCCATTATATAAACTGAAACTTGGTTAAATGATAATAATAACACGTTTTATTAACATCCCAGGGAATACAAGGTACCACGTATGCGGGAGTACAAAGAGGTTGGAGGTGTAAGCATATTTGTCGACTGAAACTGCAACAGTAAATGAATCACATTAAAAAGTGATAACAATAACTCAGAAACCGTTACAACTGAAATACATATTCAATAATTATTATTCATATTAGCCACTACTCAAGTTTAGGAATCTACTGTACCGACAAGCAGCCGCTTCTAACTTGACAACTTTTATTACAAATGTCAATAAGATTTTAACCTCTAATCGTATGACGATAGAATTTACTGGAGGTTTACTACTGTATTTTCTAATGAAAGCGCGAGATAAAACGAGTTTCGCTCAAAAGCTACATCTGAAAGACCATAAATTAAAATAAATCTAAGGAAATTGCAACAAGCATTTAACTATCTCACTCACATCACAATATACACTTTAAACCTCGTTGCAGTTCGGGGCGTTGGTTTATCTTCACACGAAAGTCAAGCTGGTGGCCCCGTCTCTAGGCCTGGCTTGGTGGAGGAACGAGTTGCTATCTTACGCCCTCCACCGCACATAGCCAGGTACACCCGGCTCATCTGGTACCGCCCTGAGCCAGGCATCTAATCTCCTTTTGAATATTTCAACTTTGACCCCTGTGACGTTGCTGAGGTCCTTTGGAAGCTGGTTAAAAAGTCTTGGCCCCCTGACAACCAAGCTAGTTTCCTTCAGTTGAAGAGGTCCCTTGTCGGACCTTTAATTTGGGAACACTACACATTCTGCCTTGCCTATTTCCTGTTGTTTGGATTGCATTTGGGTTTATTTTGAGGTTTGGTACCAGTTCTTCGATCATTTTCCATATATATATATATAGTGGAGCTTAGAAGTATGATATTTGTACTGAAAAATATTTCAGTTAAATTCGTTATGAAAAGTTTACCGTTCGTTTGGAAAAATTTAACAAATAAAAAAATTAGTTTAACTCGAACATATATTGTAAAACATCAAACAATTTAAGGAAATGAAAAAAAGTTAAAATGCAAAAGTTTTCGTACATTTATTTACAAAATTATTTAATACTTTGTTTGTCCACCTTTTGCTTGAATGATTTCAATGATTCATTTGGGGTATTATTCTACAAGGTTTCGTATCTCTCAATAGATATTTTAGCCCATTCTTCTAAAGAAATGTGTTGCAATTCATTCACAGCAGAAGGGTTTCTCTTGCAGACAGCTGTTCTCAAATCAAACCATGAATTCTAGATTAAATTGAGATCTGGGCTTTGACTGGGCCACTAGAGAAGCTTGAAATTCTTTTGTTTAAGCTATTTCATGGCGCCCTTACTTTCATGTTTTGGATCATCTTGTTGGAGTACCCAGTTGCTTCCCATTCACAGCTCCCGAACTGAAGGCAATACACTTTTTTTCTAAAATTTCCTGATATTTCTTCGAATTCAAGATTCCATTGATAACAAGCTTTCCTGGACCAGAAGCACTAAAGCATTTCCAAAGAAGCAAACTACCACCACCATGTTTAACCGTAGGAAGGATGATTTTTTCCTTGAATGCAGTATTTGATTTTTGCCAAATATACCGTTGCTTGTTGTTCCCAAATAATTCAATTTTGGTCTCGTCTGTCCACAGAACATTCTTCCAGAATGCAAAATGAAATACATCATTTTGGTTGTCCTTGGCGTACTTTAAATGAGCTTCTTTGTGCGTTTTTCGTAAAAGATGTTTTCTTCATGCAACTCTTCCATGCTGACCATCCTTTTTCAATGTACGACGTACAGTCTTAATGTTTGACAACTATCACCTGCGGTCACTCGTGGATTAAGAGCAGCCATCCTTTCTATCCATCTAGTAGTATATTGGAAAAAGGTGCGAGGGGGTGGGGGGATAGTGAGGTAATGGGGTAGTCGGGTAGTGTGTAAGTGGGGGTGGGGTGCTAGCCTCCCCACAGAAAAATTGAATATAGAGTAACCTGATGTAACTTAATCTAACCCGTACTAAAATCCAGTTTCCATTGTATATAATTTAATCATATATTAATCTTTATTATAATTTTCGTACGTTAATCATTATAAATTTAACGGTGATTTAAAAGGGTTTTAATAACACGGACATGCGACGGGGAACGTGGGTGATGGCTACGCGAACCTCAGATATACTGTAGCTAATAAACGTTTATGAAGTCTCCCTTAACCCGGTGTACCTTTAGTTTAGGTTAGGTTAGCCTATCCTTCCCCCTATCCCTCTCAAATACATCTCATCAACGGCGTGGGGCTCTTCTGACGTTAGCCCCCAACTCTGATTTATCTAGGGATGGTACTAGGCTTTGTTAGGTTTTACAGGGCTGACGGTCAGTATTTGGAATGGGTTTTTTATGTTGTTAAAACACTTTTAAATCAACGTTCAAGTTATAATGATCAACATACGATAATTTTAATAAAGATTAATGTATAATTAAATTACGTACAATGGAAAAAGGCTTTTAGCATCCACAAGGCCACAGTGCTGTCTCTATCATGTGATCTCTGAGTTTTGCCAATGGGTTATACGTAGTGTGTGTGTGTGTGTGTGTGTGTGTGTTGTGTGTGTGTGTGTGTGTGTGAAGAAAAGAGAGAGAGAGAGAGAGAGAGAGAATTTATTACATTTATATTTCAATGATTCCTTTTGTGTATTAACACCTTATACTGGTATAGACTATATTTGTACAGCTGTGACCAGACAGAATGGCAAGTGGGTTAAACTACGCCCACAAAATGTATCTAGGGAGAAGGGTTGGGGGTAGATGGTAGCTGCTTAAGTTCATTGTATAACTTCACACACACACACACACACACACACACATATATATATATAATTAACGCACTAACTTAAGTTGTTTTTTCCTTTCTCTCCACTTGTTATTTATAACTTTTACCATCCAGGTTAGTCCTTTTTAAATTTTAAACTTAACATTTTTAAACTTTTTAATTTTTGAAATTTTAGTTTGTTTTAATTTTATTTTGTTTTATAATCCAGATAGTTTTTTAACAACTTTTTAACTTTTTTTTGTGTTAGATTTTATTATTGTACAGTTTGACATTTGTATTTACTTTAGTTTTATGATTATTTTTAGATGCTTCTATTTAGTCACTGAAGATGGCCCATGAGTGGACCGAAACGTTTGGCCAATAAATGTTGAGAGTCGTATCTCTTGTTTTCATATTCCTATTGATTTTATATATATATAATATATATATATAGCGAGGAATAGGAGGACGAAAAGATGGTACATGTTTATTTACAGACGTTTCGGAAAGATTCAATTTCTATCATCAGTGCTAAAAAGTTTAAAATCAAATAAAAATAAATAAATATAATGAACAAAAACATACAATATATTAAAATGAACGTGCGATAATTAGCGAGAATTAATAATGTAATTACAGTATACATTAAATTAAAATCAAAGGTGAAATGATATAAAATATAAAAGTGTGGACACTAAGCAAAGTTATAAAACAGTTAAAAAATGAATCAGAATTGAGGAGGGTCTTACCTAATTGTTAACGTAGTGAGGGAATTGTACAGAGGATTGGGAATGGTTGCTTGTTGGAAAAATCCATATTGGAAAGGATTGAGCCAAGCGGAGTGATGGTGGATTTCTTTTCAGTATGAGAGCTTATTTGGCGATGTTTAGGTTGAAAGCGGAATTGTAGTCGTTGAGGGTTGGTTGAATACTGAGTATATAAAGGGACTCAAGAATACGGAGGTCGATTAGTTGGTTGGCTGAATTAACAATTTTGAAATTAGAGGAAAGTAGCGGGTGCTTGTGAAGGTGGCAATGATCTCTTATTGCTGATTTGGAAGGTTTGTTCAAGGACTGCGAAGTTCTGGTGGAAATACCATCTGCCAATATCAAACAAGAGTAGAAGAGATTCAATTCTGATTCATTTTTTAACTGTTTTATAACTTTGCTTAGTGTCCACACTTTTATACTTTATATCATTTCACTTTTGATTTTAATTTAATGTATACTGTAATTACATTATTAATTCTCGCTAATTACCGCTAATTTTCGCACGTTCATTTTAATATACTGTATGTTTTTGTTCATTATATTTATTTATTTTTATTTGATTTTAAACTTTTTAGCACTGATGATGGAAATTGAATTTTTCCGAAACGTCTGTAAATAAACATGTACCATCTTTTCGTCCTCCTATTCCTGGCTAAGCTACGTTTCCCTAAGAACAAACCATTCAACCAAGTTTTATATATATATATATATATATATATATATATATAATATATATATATTACACACAAATTAATATTTATTTCCCTTTAAAATGGTTAGCGCTAAAGAAATAAATGGAATTAATGTGATTGTTAATTAATGCAATTTGACGCGATTATTATAACTAGAAATTAATTAAAATCATATTAACGAAATAAAAATTGTTGCAATAAATGAAAACGCCACATTAAAGTTCATAGTATAACGTCAGACATACACGCACACACGCACATACTGTATATATATATATATATATATATATATATATATATATAAGGAAAAAGAGAGATAGGTTTAGTTAGATTAAAAATTTGCGATTTTTTTTAATTTTGTGGGGCTGGCACTTCTTCCCATCATAATTTCGTTCTTCTGTTAAGCGAAACGAACAGGCAATTAAAGCATGTCTATAAATGAATGTGGTCTAATGAATTTTTACTGAACCTGACAAAGTCATTTTATATGACTTATATGAATACAAACTATTAAATATAATAAAAATTAGTAATTCTACTCTTGCAAGGTTGAATGAAGTTAAAATGTTTGGCATTAATGTTGACGAAAATTATATTTTGAAAGTCATGCACAACACCAAGAATTTTGTTCATATTATTCAAACTATGATAAGAAAAGGCTCTCCCTCAAAATGGCTTCCTAACCCCCGTATAATTCTTACATCCACGCACATTTACTGTACGACATTACAACATGGAATAGCTAAAAGATGTATATAAAACATCTTTTGGATACTATTCATAAAAAAAATTCCTGCGAACCCCTTCAAATAATGATAACGGACAAAGTCACACCTCTCCAATGTTTAAACACTTAAATATTTTAAAACGGACGTACAAATTCAGTGTTACTCTCAATATGTACAAAGTTATCGATAAAAACTACGTACTTCATCCATTCAAAGAGCATGCATCCCGCATTACGTTATTATTATAACACAAGACTCCCGAGAGATTTTATACATAAACCAAATTATACAAGAGAAACTGCGAGAAATGCAATCGCTTTTAAAGGAACAGATGCATGGAAGGCAATTCCCGTAGGTATGAGACAGGCTTCGTTATTAATTTATTTTGCATATCACTAAAACAGTACTTCATTAGCTCCTGTTGATGTACAAGTTCATTACCACATTATTGTAATAGTTAATTAAGTCCTTAAATTATAATTAACTATTTAAAACATGGTTCCCACAAATCTCGCATCTGATCTTAACTCTCCACAATTTATCTTTTTTTCCAAACGTACAAATGATAATTTCATTTTAACAATAACAATGTTCCATACAATGATTAGAGATATGTAAAGCTGACAAATAATATGCCAGCTATTTCTACACATTTTCACCTTTTGTTTACTATTATTATTATTATTATTATTATTATTAGTAGTAGTAGTAGTAGTATTACTTGCCATCTCACTCTCCTTCTACATTAAATGAATCGAATCCCATCGAATTTGCCTGAAAAGCTTCGATACTTCCTAAGGATATATTCAAATAAAAATAAATGTAGTAACGGCATATGAGATATGTAAAATGTGTAGGAAAAAAAGATATTTCTCTTTGAAGATATTGTAAAATATTATGGAAACTGTATTCTTTTTTGTGAATAAATATCTTGATCGGGAAGATGCGTTTCATCCCTAATACAGACACCCAGGCAAAAGCACACCCACGCGCAAACAATAGATAAGTAAACAATGACAAGGGTGATTAGGTGAAGGATCATAGCGTAATATAATACCGTTGAGCCATTGTTCCACTGCAATGTGGAAGAGAGCAGTTTCCCCTTTCCATACATTACTTGAACCATTTGTAAAGCGAGGAATTGTTATACATCTAAACAAGTATTAATAATCAGTCAGAAGGGCCAGAAACTGGCACAAAACTAAGACCAACTACTTCCTTCCGTATTATTATTATTATTAGCGTCAGCGGCAGTCGAAACCTTGTTCTCACGAGGGAATTTGTTTATTGGGAAACGGCATGAAATGACGCTGAATGAGGCTCTTAATTAAATGGTGTAGATTAATTTTACCTAGACCCTAACCTTTACATTTTTCTTTAATGAATGATTGGGAGAACGAAGTAAGTGTACAAATGATGTGAAGTTGCTCTAAAGTAAATATAAGCTCTCCCTTTTCTAAATTTTTGTCTAACTTTCCTATACTTCTTCTTTCATCATTTTGTCGTTTGACATATAATTGATTTTCCTATTCTTTCTGAAGGATTGTATTACCCTTAAATAATTGCAAGCTTTTTTTTTTAAAGTTTACAAACTGTAATTTTCTTTGCATCGTGAACCCTCGTAAGCAAAAATATAATTACCATAATTGAGGTTCGCATGAAACCTAATTATAATTTGTTTGGTTTAGCAGTATTCCGTTTTAATAGTAAAATAAATAATATAATATGCAATATGTAGCATCTTATATCTCATAAATTCTTTACTCATGGTGCTACGTGACTTTTACCGGTATGAAATGCATTTTAGATAACAGTTATCAGTGCTTATAAATAAAATTTCTGAGAAAATTTTTAATGTTTAATTATATACAGTAGGTAGATACTCTTTCGCTTCATTCATGCCATAAAACTGTTTCCACGATCATGCCTAAACATGAAATTATAATTACTTATAATTTAACAATTAGAACATTCATACTTGGGTTAATTAACAGGTTACGTATATTTCATATGAAACTTTATTTATCTACGAAACTAAAGGCTTACGAAAATTATATGGTCTCTCTCTCTCTCTCTCTCTCTCTCTCTCTCAGACACTAGTTAATATCACTGAATCAGGGGCGTCATTTCAAATTGGTTGGGGGGGGGGACGAAGAAGGCAGTGAGAGGCCCCTCACATGTCAAAATTTATTAAGTGCTACTCACAATGTACTTTATAATCAAATTAATATAAACAAGAATGATTAAATGGTATCAAATAGACTGGTTATTTACAGTTAACTATCAAATTATTAAGTTAGGCAATAAATCATGAAATTTATATCATCTAATATAGTTGTTAGAAAATCTAGAAGAGGAAGAGCCATTGTTGTCCCAAGGCGATATGATGACTAAGCTGATTGATGCCGCATTACTTGTATATATTAAATTAAGGTATATATATCCATCTCATAATTGTAAGGTTAGTGAAAAATTCACGTAATTTAGAGGTAGCATTTTTGGGTTCTTGTGGCATCATTGTTTGGGCACTGTTTTGGCATCATTTTTTTGGGGCACTGGCGCGTCCTTTCTAGTCGTTTGTTGAATGCGGCACTTACAGGGCGTGGTCTTATAGAGCTCTCTTGTAATTCAGTTTGGTTGTTTAGATACAAGATTGTTGCATCGTGCAAGTTGTGTTGTTCTTGTAAGGTTTAGAAAGAAGACCATAAATAGTGCCCCTTTTGTTTTTTTCTTAATTTTATGCAACTGAGGCCTAAAATAGGCCCACATCAAGTCAGCAACACTGAGGTAGGACCTAATAGGACCTCCAAGTCCGTAAGTTTGTTTTAGTCTAGCTAAAGTAGCCACCAGAGCTTGGCCGTTCAAGGCTCAGCTGGGATTCTGAACCCAATCAAAATAAATAAAATAACAGTAGTAGAGGATATCTTTTAGACTTCATTTTTGCAAAATCATCAACCAAAACATCAAAATTAAGGTTTTTGACCACTTCTTTTTCCGAGACCATTATATTGGCCATTATATTATATTCATATTGGTAATCCACAAAATATTAGGTGCCTTTTTTTAAGAAACTATTATTTGGAGGGCCTTGGAGGACCCCCTGGTGAGCTTGGGGGGATCGACTGCCCCTCATAGCCCCCCCACCCACCAAATGACGCCTCTGCAATGAATGTAATTACTGAATGAATAGTTATTGGTCATTTATTCACTATATCTTCCAGAGTATTTTCACTTTGAATTCGAGACCAACGTATTCACGCCCTTTATAGCTTCTACATTCTTGTGAACGTTAACCGAGGAAGAGCAGAAGAAGCAGTTAGGTTTGAAATATTGTTGTTCTGGTGATGGCAGTCGGCACGCAGCAAACCCAGCTGTTAATCCTTCCATACAATAAAAATAGTTGGTAGGTACTATAAATAGGTACCTTGGGTAGCCTAGTGGTATAGACTCTGGGCTGCTGATCAGGAGGTCGTGAAATCGAGTCCGGGCGAGAACTTTGTAATTTCTGACCACCCGTGGTGGGTGGTCGTTCTGATTCCACGTTAGGTCTAAAGTGGAGCAACAAGCTTGACCTTCGTCAGAATTAACAACTCGGACGGAAGCAAATCCAAGGTTAACCAAGCCATATATATACACACACACACACACACAGAAAGTTGACAAAAATAAAAAGAAACCATGATGAATGTCCTCAAGAACAAATGGAAAAGTTCATCAATGGAATATCAGAACGTGTATAAGCTTTAAATAATGGAAAGAGGAAAGCAACACGATTCTAAATATAGTGATTCAATAAATCTATTATTATTTATTGACTTGCATTACCAAATCAAAAAGTATGGGGAAACCCAAAGTGTCGATTTACTTGTGTTAACCCTGTATATATATATATATAATATATATATATATATATATATATATATATATATATATATATATATATATATATGATCATATATTATGCAAGGAATATTGACAGCTAAATAAGAGAAAGCTGAGAATGAAATAATATAAGAGGAAAAGCTTTTTATATGTTTCTTTCTGTCTTGGGAAATTGCGTCCAATTTTCCCCACCAAAAAATCTATTTCCTTTATTATATAATTCTCCTTATTGTTGCCAAACGTATAATAAATAACGAATATATAACAAATATATAATTTAATCCTGAATGACACTACGGAATAACTATAACGAATAAAGTATTTCCTTGACTTGACGCGTCTGTGTATCGATGGTGATATTGGAAAATCTGTTACGTAACAAAACCCAATTTTAGAGAAGGGAAAGATGGATAATGTATTAATAGTTAGGAACGCCAAAGCCAGAATTTGGCGAGGCCCTCAGGCCAGGTTAGTGTGACCCATCGCGCTAACTCATGGATTATTATTAATTCCCACTATCGAGACTCGAAACCGGACATTAGTGTCTTCGCTTCGCTTATAGGGGAATGGTGTTACCGATTGAACTATAGGCGCTGGGTAGTATCTAATGTCTGGGATGTTTGCGAGTGTTTGAAATCTATTTTTGACGATGGTAGAGAAACGTAAATGGAGTCTAATTTTTGAGATTACAGCTCTCGAAGTCCTTAGGATCTTAGTCTACATCGTAACCACGTCGCAACGAAGCTTCCCTTTAGCTCAGCGAGGTTAAGATAAGTTGGATCTGTTCTGTAGTTGGATTGGTGAATCCCTGCCGCATTTAGATGATGTAGCGACCGATGGTTTGGATTCCAAGTAAAGCTGTAGGTTCCCGACTCTCTGTCACATGACGTTTGTTGTTAAAGAAGGTTAAAGAACTTCAAACATTATTGTTTTTTTTCGGGGTACTTCATGAAGCTTTTGGACTTTTCATTTTAAATTAGACCCTGAGTATATTTTCACACCTTTCGATATTGATCTTCGTTCCCCTTTATTGTGATACACTATATTGATTAACACTGGGAGTCTTCTGTATTGTTAATATATCACATTTTTATTTTAAAACAAGTTAAATGTGATGTTAATCGTAAATTGTAAAATCATTGCAAGCAATGAATGAACTGGAAAAGTTTTAAATATAATTTAAAAATTGTTTTTAACCCTTTTATGACCATTGGTCTTTTCTGAGACTAAATTATATTAACTGAGTAATATTGGCATTAACCATGAGCAATCAGTAAAGGGCCACTGGGGGGGGGTAAGGTGTTAACGTATGTGACACGCAATTTGCTGTCTATATATGTACATACAGTGGTTTGAAAAAAGTAAATAGACACCTTTGTTCCCCCCCCCCTCCCCATAGTTTTTATATGATAATAAAAGTTAATAAATAATAACAGACTTAGTAAATTAATATATTTGGAATGGTGTTGCTTTTCCCTTTGCATTATGTAAAGCTGACAAACGTTCTGGCATTCCATTGATGAGCTTTCCACTTGTTGTTGAGGACAATCATATTGGTGTCTATTTACTTTTGTTAACTCCCTCTATTTTAATTTACGTAACATAGTTTACGGCTTGTAATTGTCCAAACTATTTAACTTAAAGCTTTTATACTCGCGTGACACCTCAATTAAAAATGAAATAAATCAAGATAAGGAACATGAAACTATCGCTCGTGGTTCAGTGGGTAACACCGTTTCCCTATAAGAGAAGTAAAGACGCTGAGGTCCTGGGTTCGACTCCCGATGATGCTTGTAATAACAATCCAGGAGTTAGCGCGATGGGCCACCAATTTCTGGCCCTCCCCACCGATTACTATAAAAGAACTTTAATATCTGAATATTTGTAGTAACGGAAAGCGCCAATGCGACTTTACTACTACGTAACCCTAATGGAGAAGATACGCGAGACCCGATCATCGTATGTATCTAGGGCAGAGCTTTCCAAACTGGTGTGTCGCGACACATTAGTGTTTTTTGTATTTTGAAAATTTTGATTTTTCTATCAACAAAATCGGCTACAAGATAAACCACCTACTGAAAAATTATCTGATATTTGATATTTGATAACAAAAATTAATTAATGTGTCGTGAAAATTGTTATGCTTAAATAGTTTGTCGCCAACGTTAAAAGTTTGGGAAGCTCTGATCTAGGGTGTCCAGATTTGTGCTTGGAAAAACCGGGACAAGGGCGGATCTTTGCCCTATAGCCTATAGGCTTATTTTGAAAACATTTTTTAACAGATAAATATAATAATAATAACTAAATATAATAATACACACCTTATAGTTTCACATTCGTATAGTATATAATTAATAACTCTTAAAATATGGAAAACCGGGACGTATAAGCACCTTATAATAATGCATCAACTGTATAATAATGACATAGAGTTGTGGAAGGGAGAAAGACTCAGTCTTTCAGCGACTTTAAAGAGAAAACCTAATTCCCTTTCTGAATATTAATACGTGAAGTGGCAAGAGGAGGGTTTAACACGCTTCGAAATGCGTTATTACATATATTATTTTCAGAGAAGTTCCCTTTCCCTCCTCTCTGCATGTTGAGGTAGATTTATAATTTCAGACATAACATTATCGAGGGATGGTAATTATAGTAGTCGAAAGATCTTTTGGCTTTTGGGTTTTACTTATGAATAAATATTACCTTAAAAGCGGGTCGTTATGAAGAGGTCAAACTTGTTATTAATTACTCGAAGTATGATGATAAATATTGAGAGAATTAATGTTAGATAAAGGAAGAAACAAATTTATAACCTCTCATTATTACTTAATACTTTGTAATCCTTTTAATGAGTATTTTATGATAGAAACGTCTTAACTGTATTTAATTATTATGATTTGTTTGACTTTTTAGGATGAAATATTCATCGAAAAATGAATTTTACTTTGGAAAAAAATGGCCGGAATGTTTTTTTTTCCCTTGCGAGAAATAACTGCATCGCATCTGTCTTTCGTAAATGAAATTCAAAGCGATGTTTTTAATATTAAACGCATTACGAGAGCTACGTCGTGGTATGTCGTAACACTGTTTTTCGCTAGAGTTAAGCGACATTGGGTCTGGGTAGTAGTTTGATGGATAACCTTCCTGTGCGTCCAGATGATGTAGCTACTCGTGGTTCGGATCCCGCCTAAAGCTGTAGGTCCCCTTCGTCATATGACCTTTGATGTTTCGAAGGAGGTTAAACAAACACGAAAATGTACACGCAAGACAGAACAAACACGTTTCCTCAGAGCCGCCGGGAGGATTTGGGGAACCCGGAACATGAGATTGTGTGAGGACCCCTAATATTACCTAATAATAATACTTTTTAAAGGGAAGCCACAGCAGGTACGGTTTCCTTCAGAGTGGGGACCTGGGGGGAGAATGTTTTTTTGGCCTTTCTTTTTCTCTCTTTATACCAGAATATTCGAGAGCTCTTTCCTGCGCCTCTTTTTACACAACGCAGTTCTCAACATCTCCCCTCGACGTGACACGTTATACACAAGTTTTTTAGGGTTAGATTAAGTTAGGTTAGGTTAGGATTAGGTTAAGTTAGACTTAGGTAAGGTTACGTTAGGATTAGGTTACGTTACATTAAGTTACGTTGGGTTAGGAATAGATTAAGTTAGACTTAGGTTAGGTTGGGCTACGTTAGAATTAGGTCTCTTAGGTTAGACTTAGGTTAGGTTACATTAAGTTACGTTAGGCTTGGATTATGTTACTAGAATGTCGATGGAATTTCCTTGAACGAAATGTCTGCAGGTCCTTTTTCCCTAACACGCCCTAAACAACGCCTCCAAAACAACTTGACAGAGATAAAAAATGTAATGATAAGCGCGCCAGTAAACAAATAAGGCTAAATAAATTATAAGTACGTGTGCTTACTCACTACCTGTACACTCATCCATGAAATACACAGTGTTTGGAGTGAGTACTTAAGTGTACATGTGCGCAAATTATTTGTGTATGTGTGTGTGTGTGGACGTGACGCATTCGCTGGAAGACGGGATCTCAAATATTTCCAAGTGAAACAAATTCGATTTGGGTGGCGCAGATGTTTCCATCCATACTGTATAAGACAGACCCTAACAGTGAAAGAATTAAAGTTGAACATTATCTCTCTCTCTCTCTCTCTCTCTCTCTCTCTCTCTCTAATAAATAAATAAAGAAGAGCCAATGAATTACAAAGGAAGAAGGAATGGTAATAATGTGAGTTCACTTAAATGAAAAACAGTCCCAAAAGATGAAGGAAAAAAAATTGTTTCTAGATTGCAACATGAAAGGTTTCTGGTTTTTTTTTATTTGTTCTGTCGGCAAATAAGTCTTCATTAATTAATACGACTCGGTCAAAGAAGACGATTCAGCTTAGGAATTTTGACCAGGAATTCAAGCCGTACGTGTGTGTGTGAGAGCCGCGAGGAGTAATCCATGGAACGTTGGATCGAAAGGTCGATACTCTGTCACTGTCACGAAAGAGAGAGAGAGAGAGAGAGAGAGAGAGAGAGAGAGAGAGAGAGAGAGAGAGAGAGAGAGAGAGAGAGAGAGAGAAACAACTACATCTGAGTTTCAGGTGGACCCAGTTGCTGTCCTTGGTGGCTAAGTGGTTAGATCCTCTACACCTGTATCTTCCAACCTTCGTTCGACTCACTTTTTGCAGGACCAAAGAATCTCCCGATAAAATGGTCCTTTCAGAGACATTGTACACTTGTAATTGGTCCTGTGAAATAAAAGTAAAGAAGTCGTTAACTTTCCTGACCGTTGTTATTTATTATTAAATCTAATTGATATTTTTCTTATTTGTTATACAACCCGTAGAGCCAAAGAAAAAACAATTCCGAGCTCTTTAATCTATTACAAGACCGTCTCAAGGAATGAACAAAAGTTGCAGACAGTACCCACAACCTACAACAAGGTTCGCCCTGAATGGGTTTAACCCGTGGAAAAGTATTTTTATACCATATGCTTACATTCCTTCGACTCGTTCAAGGTTAGCATTGTTTTTTAATGTCCTGAAACAATATTGTCAAGTCTATACAGTCCAGAACTCAAGTTAATATTTGGAAAGAATTTCATGACTAGTTTTTAAGATATATTTTCTCTATTAAGTTAAATTTGTTAATTAAGAGAGTTACACTATTCCAGGTGATTTTGGGGTCATTATTAATTACATGAACTAACATTGCACTGTTATTTCAATAGTATTTGACATTTGCATTATGCTTTTAGCTCTTTTTTTTTCTAAAGATCTGTTTGCTTGTTAAACCCATATACACCAAATTACAATCATTACATCTAATACTCTAAACAAAACCTACTTTTGGTGAACCTTTTTTCTGAGCAGCACGTTTTTATGATGTTTTTATAGTTAAAAAGTACATTAATTTCTTATTTTCTGGAAAATTTTGGTAAATTCTCAAATGATTTAGGGTATGGTGTGCATAATATATATACCTTTCAACCTTTCAAAGGTTCCGTGCGATGATTCCTCATTTCACGAAGGTCAAGCTTGTCGCCCCTCCTCTCTGGATATATGATATATATATAGTAGTGGGCAAAAAATATCGATTACAAATAAAAACTACTGATGTCTGAAAAGTAACTAAAAGTATAAAGTAGAAATTACTTCTCTGGATTAATTATATTATAATTAATCCAGAGAAGTAATTGCTACTTTATACTTTTAGTTACTTTTCAGACATCAGTAATTTTTATTTGTAATCGATTACTTTTTAGCCACCACTGTATATACCGATATATAAAGGGTGATCCAGAGAAATGGGACCCAAAAGAAACCCCTGTAACTCTTAAAGTATAAGTCCTTTTATAAAATCATACGCATCATTCGAAAGAGGATAGTTACAAGTTTGTACAGGATTGTATAGGTTTGACAATACAAGACAAGATAAGATACAAAACAAAATAAAAGTGGTTAGTTAAAACTAACCCTCAAGATGACTGCATGGACTGTGGAACAGCTGCGTTCATAACTGAGCAAATTATGAGCATGGAAGAAGTGTAGTTTCAGCTCTTAGAAGGTGATTTTGACATCTGAAAATTTGTCTTGAAAGATCTTTGAGCTGAAACTACACTTCTCCATGCTCATAATATTGCTCAGTTATGAAAACGCAGCTGTTCCACAGTCCATGCAGTCATCTTGAAGGGTTAGTTTAACTAACACTTTTATTTTGTTTTGTATCTTATCTTGTCTTGTATTGTCAAAAACCTACAATCCTGTACAAACTTTAAACTATCCTCTTTCGAATGATGCGTATGATTTTATAAAAGGACTTATACTTTAAGAGTTACAGGGGTTTCTTTTGGGTCCCATTTCTCTGGATCACCCTTTATATATATATATATGCGCCTCGGTAGTGTAGTGGTTAGCATCGCTGACTACGAATCCACCGGCCCCAGGTTCGATTCCCGGTGATGGTAGGCGGCGTGCAGCAATCCTAGCTGTTCATCTTTTCATGCAATAAAAATTGGTTGGTAGATAAATGGGTACCCTGGGTAACCTAGTGGTTAGGACTTGGGCTGCTGATCGGGAGGTCGTGAGACAGAGTCCGGGCGAGGACTTTGTAATTTCTGACCACCCGTGGTGGGTGGTGGTTCGGATTTCATGATAAGCTGGAGCTCTGAGGTGGAGTAACAAGCTTGACCTTCGTCAGAATGAACGGTTCGGGCGGAAGGAAACCCAAGGTTAATATATATATATATATATATATATATATAATTACAGTGGTGTAGTGCTGTGGGAACGCGTGGGAACGGCGTTCCCTTACTTTTTTTGGTAGACGGAACGGCGTTCGCTCACTATTTCAAATAAATCCGAACTTACAAATCTTTAACGTCATGAAATTTTAATTCCCATCCCGAGAAGAAATATGAGAAAGAATCATTAACAGTTTCATTTCTTTTAGCTTCGACTGAGGCAATGCTAGCCTATAAAGATCTGGTGAAACAGTCACCACGGCGTACCAGTTGTTAACTTTTTTTAGTTAATCATTCCAGTTGTTAGCTATTTTTATTGATCGTACTGGATGTCATATATCTAATGACACTGGAAATACTGCATCTTCAACCTTGGAATATATTCTAATATCCAGTGCATATGACCTCAAAATATCCCTGAAATTGGTCAGATTTCAAAAGATTTCCCGGGGGGCTTACAGTGCCCCGGACCCCCAGCTGTATGGGCTCGCCGCGCTCGCCATTGTCCCCCCCCGCATCTGAGTAACACTTTCAAAATGCGTTCCCTCACTTCTTTATTTAGCACTACACCACTGTATATATATAATACACAGTATATACAGGGTGGGCGCGAAAGTCTAGATCCATAGGAAAATATTTATTTTAATACATAAATTACAACAAATGGTAAATACTTAAAATGAATATCAACTTTAACTCGTAAATGCGTTATCCGTGATACTGTACAGTAGTTCGCACTCCAGTATAAATACTCAAATACTTTTTTATTTCAGCGCAGAAATGGCTTCGAATCTAACAGAAGACCGGGTAGAAACTTGTGCTCATGTACGCAAGACAGGGCGCTACACACAGAGAAGTTGCTACCGAATTCAATAGAAAATCATCCTGATAAGCATCCAGTAACACATGCGACTGTTGGCAAGTGTTTAAACGTTTCAAAGAAACAGGAAGTGTACATGATCGACGGCGTTCTGGTCGTCCAAAAACTGCAACTGATGAAAATACCTCTGCAATGGTATGTGAAACTTTAACGAATAGTCAGTAAAGTCAACAAGAAGATTATCAAATGAAACACGCATCTCGAGAGCGTCAATTCAAAGAATTATTAAAATCATAAATTCCATCCCTAAGTGTTTCGATGTCAGAGGCCGCCAATTTGAGCATTGTTATAATTTGTTGTTTATACTGGAGTACGAACCACTGTACAGTATCACGGATACGCATTACGAGTTAAAGTTGATATTCATTTTAAGTATTTACCATTTGTTGTAATTTATGTATTAAAATAAATATTTTCCTATGGATCCAGACTTTCGGTCCACCCTGTATATATATATATATATATATATATATATATATATATATATATTAGCGGCTTTTAATTGAGAGTTCGAATCAAACGCCTTTAATAAGGCGCTTTTGTTGTATACTTTCAGTCTTCGTTAAATTTACTGGGGTGTTTCTAAGTTTAATATATATATAGCTGAACTCGAGAGATTAGGCTTGAAAATAGCTTCACTCCCAAGACAGACTCCGCTATAACTTCAGCGACTTCAGGTCACTGTAATGTGGAACTTGAGTCCCATAAATTGAACGTGAAGACATATAACCATAACAATACAGCGTCAGACGAAACTAATACACCATAACTTAATTCTCCCTGCACAAAAGACGCTTTTGAAAGGGAAAAAGAGTTTTGCTTAGGATTTGAAGGCGAGAGTGGAATCAACTGACGTTTCACATTCATAATTTGAAAGAGAATAATTCCAATTTTGTGACGGTTTGTCACAAGGTAATTAAATGTAATTAATAGCGAAATCGCAGTATTGAAGCCATCTTGCGACGTAAGAGCTAATTGGGCTCACAAGCATTCTGTATTTTGTATTCTGTCTTTGGTTAGGAGGGCTAGAAACTAACATAATTCTATGTCGGCACAAATAATTTCCTTCCGTTTTAATGCGCTTCATGACCGCAAAAATGTGTAGGGTAACTCTAGTAACCTAGTAGGAGTTCCGCACGCTGGATCTTCACCCAATGGTTAAGATGAGAATTGCTTTCTTGAGCTCCCCATCTCACATAGCCAGGTACACCTGGCTCGTCTGGGATTATCCAAAGCCAGGTTTCTAGTCTTCTTTTGAAGACGTCCACATGAACTCCAGTTGTACTTCTTATTTCTTTTGGTAACTGGATAAATAGTCTTGGTTCTCTGAAAACAAAGCTATTTTCCTTCAGATTTCGGTATATTGTCTTGTCTAGCCTTTAGTTTACACATTCTGCTTTCCTATTTCCCAGTGTTGTTTGGATGGTTATAGGGTTGAATTTGAGGTTAGGAGAGAAGCAAAAGTTAGTGGGTACTCCTCCATCTGTTGTAATTACGATTCTGCCGAAGGTCAACAGATGGTGCGAAGGAACTCCGGCTCACAACAGATGGGGACTAATTGCTTGACTATCCCCTTTCCTTCCTTAATATTCAACGAAACGTCACTTAATCGGCGCAAAAAAAGCACGCGTGTATATATATACTTTTGAAACCAGTGTTTCTAATTAAAATCGTAAATCCATGATTTACTTCGTTTTATTTTCATTTCACCGACAAACATTTGCGACCGACTGAATGTTTAACAAATTGAAGGTCATTTTAGCGGGAATAACATTAATATAATTCTATATAAAATAATAATAATGTAAAGAAAGGCGGAAAATAAATTAAAATATAGTTTCCGTGAAAAGAATTTGTAAAGAGTTTTCATTTAATTTATTTCAGATGTTATAAAATAAAAATATGTTTGGTATTCAGTGCTGTGCCCGCTAACGCTAACTATCATAAAATTTAGCGCCGCTAACACTAATTTTGTCGCTATTTTTTTTAAACTACCCCAATTTATATATGTTCTGCCTTCCGTAATTTACTTAAATATATTAACGCACACGTTGATATAATTGGTTGCTAAGGTACAAAAATGTGACGTTATAGTCTACGAAAATGAGACCATTTCTAAGTAGGAGTCGAGTTCCTTCCGAACCAACGGAAGAATAAATTCTATTCAATTTATACAAGTGATTTTGGAAAAATTAGCGATTGACTTTCTCTAAAAACTTAGCGCCGCTACCTGTTTCGCTAACAATTTTGAAAATTAGCGGCGCTAACAGTATCGCTAATAAAAAGTTAGCGGTACTAATTTTAGCGCCGCTATTCCCAGAACTGTTAGTATTGTATGTGCAATTCTAAGTTTGGAACTGAGGTCCACGGTAGGCGGAGCCCATTGCTTGATTTTCCTTTTTCAAGTCCTCAGCGTTTACCGAGAGGCGCCTCTTAATCAGTGAGGAGAAGGCGAAGCGCCAACCTGGGCCCTTCAACTCAACTTCCCGAGACGGAACCAATTTGAAACCGCGAGGGACAGACAAGTGGTTAGAGTACTAGAAAAGTAAGAGCACTGCTAGTTTTTATCCTGGACTTTGTTGTAACTGAATTAATAACGTTAAGTTTGGGGCCATATCCATCTTATAATGGGGTGGTTTAGGTACTGCGTTACGTTGTATTGAATTTTCTTCACATAGCGAATATGCATCTTCTGAAAGGATTATAAACAGAAGTGTAATAATAACTTAACAAGGCATGGAAAGGCAAGGTGTTAAATTAACAGATTAAATTAACAGTTAAATTAACAAACTTTCTCAAAGGGAGATCAGATATTAATGATAGTTTGATAGGTTCACTCGTCACTGTCTTACTCATCGCTGGACTATAAACAACAAAATTTCGTTTGACAAAGATTTTAAACCGTTTCGTCCCTTATTAGATGTAAAAATGGGTTAAAGAAAGGTTCTCCTCAAAATTAGTTTCCAAACTAAGGACCGCATAGACACTAACCGGGAACTTACTGGCTCTTTTTGACTCTATGTACCAAAAAAGTTATACCAAAATGGAAACGTAACGGTCAATGTCAGGAATCGTTTATTAATTGGAACGTTAATGTTACGAAAGCCAATTTGGTATTTCGACTTGAATTCTTCAAGTACTTTTTAAAATTTTCTTAAATATTTTTTAACACATTTTTATCCGCTAATTAAGCGGGTACAGTACAAAACATTCCTATATGAAGATTGATTATGCCTGTGTCGTACATCAAACTGCACCAATGAAATGTTATGCAATTATATAAACAACATTTATTGACTCATTAAGTTGTATGGAAGAAACATAATTACCGCAGGTAAATTTAATTGACAGTACATGTAAATCATACGTAATTATTGTACAACAATAGCGGGTAATCATTGAATTGTCACTGTAAAGTAGCAATTTCTGTCGATGCTGTAAGCTGTAGCATGATGTATTCCCAAGTTCTGGACTTTATATATATAAGGTGGAGTGAAAAGCTTGACCTTCGTCAGAATGAACAATTCGGGCGGAAGCTAACCAAAGGTTATATATATATACACAAAACTGGTCAAAAAACAACAGTGTGATAAGAAATTTAACACCAACTTTTAAAATACAATAAAAATGAACTAAATATCTATGTTTGGGATACTATGCCCCAAATCGACGGGAAATTGAGAAACGAACAATCTTCATACATTACATACATTACATACATTACATTACATACATTACATGCCTTATGTATACATTACACAAGGCATACACCGCACCCACATTATTTGCAAATATGTTTAATTTTATATTTTAGTGGCAAATTATGCGAATATGCCGTTAGGAAGCATGAGAGCATTTCAGGCAAATGTCTTTGCGATTCATTTCAAGTTTTTATATTAGAAAATAAAAAAATAAATGGAATTAATGGAAAATAAAATAAAATTATATTTGATTAATTACTGCCATTACAAATGAATATTGAAATAATATTAGAAATAATAGAAAAAAGAATTGGCAACCAATACGATTAACAATACATGATGAAATACCAATAATAATTAATTTCCATCATTACAAATGAAAAAAATTATATAACCATAAAGTAATAGAAATAAAGATAAATAAGATACATTGTAACTATGGCGTAAAATAATGGAAACTTTCAAAATATAAATTATAATAATTTGTGACTGTACCTTATTTAAGATTGTCAATTATTATAGGCTTCTCTAGTTTGGAAAAGGTACTGTAATCTTTTCGTTTAGTAACATTTACAATTGGTAGCATGTGTATATATATATATAATACATATATATATATATATATATATATATATATATATATATATATATATATATATTATATATATATAATATATATATATATATATATATATATATATATATATATATGCAACTAGGATGTCTACATTAGTAGGAGTTAATAAAGTGTTGTTTTAGTGATTTGGGACACAAAATAAGAGAGCAAATAAACAAAGCAAAAAGAATAACTGAATAGATACTGAGAACCTTTTAAAGAAGGAATAAGAATAAAATGATTTTCTTCCTAAAAACACTGATATACTTTTAATTAATAGAAATGAAAAATTAATTAATTATTAAAAATTCAAAGAAGCTTTAAAGCTGAAATCTGGGGAATATTACACCTAAATTAACTCTCCACTCGTTTGAAAGAAAAAAAGGAGTTATACCTTAATTTACGTATGGAAAGTAATTAAGAAACTAATTCCTAATCTTCAACAGAACCCTTTAACCATCTAAACAACAATGAAACACAGGAAAGGCAGAATGTACAACATCCCTTAACTAAAGGCTAGACAGGGAAAATCCTCAATTTTGAAGGAGAATAGCTTCGCCGTTAGAAGGACCAAAACTATGTAACCAATATCAATTATGCTACTGTGACATCTTTCAAGAAAAACTAGACTGATTCAATATATTCCCAAATGAACCGGGTGTGCCTGGCTATGCGGTAAGGGGAACTCTCATCAAAACAACTCTCTCTCCTTCATTAAGCCACTCTAGAGATGGAACCATGAGGAATCGTTGCACAAAATTCCTACCAGTTACCGTTAAATACAGGTTTGAAATAAAATTAAAAATTGTTTCTCTTAAACAAAACGACGTAAGCATAACGCGGTTTGCTACAGCTAGTAGCCGGACTCACTAAGTTCAAGAAGCACACCTCACACTGTCTACAACAATACAATAGCAACAACAAAACAGATTTAACATTAATTAACACCGTTACCGTTAACATACTGAGAGAGAGAGAGAGAGAGAGAGAGAGAGAGAGAGAGAGAGAGAGAGAGAGAGAGAGAGAGAGAGCGGGCATAAGTTAAGAGAGAAAATGGACCAATAATAATAATAATAATAATAATAATAATAATAATAATAATAAAACAAAATCGTAAGTCTGAATAAAATAGATGCAAGAACAACCCGTGCAAATTTGACAGTCAGATATAAAGACATAAAAGCCATTGAAATAGCACATGGAGGATTATTGCACGCATTAGGCACTGCTTTACGAGAGAGATAATTGGCACTGCCTTTTACCCTCGCAGGAATTTCATTCATTTCTCCGCGAAAAGTAAGAATCTTTATAAATATAGGAATCACCCTGTTTGCTCAAAAGTATATCATTTAAAATGACAGGATTAAGTTTGATTACGAATCCATATATATATATATATATATATATATATATATATATATATATATATAGGTTGTCCGAAGATTCTTGACTGTATGGGAAATATAATGGAACTCGTAATCCGGTGGGAAATACATTTATGTATAGAACCATATCATAAATGTTAAAAATGTTTCCCAGTCTGTTCGAAGCACGTAAATGTAATTAATTAATTAATTAAATTAATTAATGTAATTCCCATTAGGTGGGAGACTTTTTCGACACCATATATATATATATATATATATATATACAGACAAACTAATAAAGGGTAAAACCCACGTATGAAGAAAAAAATGTTATTTGTTTGTAAAATAAAAACTTATCTGGGTTTTACCTTATACATACGCGTATACAGTATATATTTCCTCATGCAGGAAGGAGGGGACCAAGTGCGAACGCCCACAAAAATGTCCACCACCTCCCCGATCCCCCAACAGAAGGAGGAGAGAGCCGAAATCAAGGTCTCCGAAGTTCTTAAAAACGATGCTTTTTTATTCAATTTTGAAGTGTATAAGATGCATGTAGGTCTACAGTATGTGTAGTGAGGAATAGAGGGAGAAATGTGCATTTGAGAACATTCTGGACTGCTCACGGGGTAGATGAGACACGGAAAAAAGATCAGCTGAGGAGGACAGTGACAGGAGAAACGGGAGTTATATATAAAAGTTCTCCAACCGTGATTCGAACCCAGCACCTCTTGAGTAGAAGGCGAGGGCCCTGACCATCACGCTACAATAAGGTAAGGTTATGACAACTTGGTATACTCGTATGTTTCAACTTTTCAGGCATGATATTGCATCTATGTGTCCCCAGTATTATGCTAGAGATTTGAATGAAATGCTGCCATTACCTCACTGGCGTATTCATGCATGATATTGAATATATATATATATAATATATATATATATATATATATATATATATATATACACAGGGTGTTTGAAAACTTTCTGTACAAATTGTAATGGGGGATAGGCAACACCAAGACAAACCCTTTTCGTCTATAAGTATATGTCCGCTGACGTCACCATTCGGCGCGAGAGGGCGCCGCTGCAATTGGCTAAAAGGTGAAGTGGGCTAGACTCGCGCTTGCCCCGGGCATTCTTAAATCGGACGTAGTACGCGTAACATGGAGCGCTTCACGACTGCTGAGATGGCTGACATGCATATGGTGTATGGGGCTGCCAATGGAAACGGAAGAGCTGCTGTGAGGTTGTACCGACAGCGCTTCCCAAACAGACGTGTGCCAAACCACCAAACGTTTGCGCATTTGCATCGGCGACTGCGAGAAACTGGAACATTCCATGCAAACATGCATGACACTGGTCGGGAGAGAAACGTGCGCACTCCTGACATGGAAGAAGAAATCCTACGGCGATTTGAGGACAATCCAAGCGCAAGCACGCGAGGTGTTGCACGTATCCTCGGTGTGAACCACGACGTGGTCTGGAGAGTGTTGCACGAGCAGCAGTTACATCCGTTTCATCGTCAGAAAGTCCAGGCGTTACAAACCCGTGTAGCATGTGGATTTGCGTGCGCCCACACGTGAGAATTGTGCATGTTAAACACACCCTCACGTGTGAAACAGGCCTCATCTGAGAACAGCACATAAGCCGGAAAATTAGGCTGCACCGCTGTCTGCTGCAGAAACCAGAGTGCGAATTCCACACGAAGAGGGTAATCCCGAGGTTGTAATGCCTGGACTCTCTGACGATGAAACGGATGTAACTGCTGCTCGTGCAACACTCTCCAGACCAGGTCGTGGTTCACACCGAGGATACGTGCAACACCTCGCGTGCTTGCGCTTGGATTGTCCTCAAATCGCCGGAGGATTTCTTCTTCCATGTCAGGAGTGCGCACGTTTCTCTCCCGACCAGTGTCATGCATGTTTGCATGGAATGTTCCAGTTTCTCGCAGTCGCCGATGCAAATGCGCAAACGTTTGGTGGTTTGGCACACGTCTGTTTGGGAAGCGCTGTCGGTACAACCTCACAACAGCTCTTCCGTTTCCATTGGCAGCCCCATACACCATATGCATGTCAGCCATCTCAGCAGTCGTGAAGCGCTCCATGTTACGCTTACTACGTCCGATTTAAGAATGCCCGCTGCAAGCGCGAGTCTAGCCCACTTCACCTTTTAGCCAATTGCATCGGCGCCCTCTCGCGCCGAATGGTGACGTCAGCGGACATACACTTATAGACGAAAAGGGTTTGTCTTGGTGTTGCCTATCCCCCATTACAATTTGTACAGAAAGTTTTCAAACACCCTGTATATATATATATATATATATATATATATATATATATATGAAAAATGCCCGTACCAGGGTTCGAACCTATCACCACTTGAGTAGAAGGTAAGGGCGATGGGATAAAAGTTAACATAACCTAGTATATATTTAAAGAACCGAGGAAACACACGAGTATAACGCTTTCGTGTCCAGAGGCATTTTGCGTGTTCACCCTCCCACACTCACATAGAACTAAAACAAATGTTCAAATTCATGTCCTGTTTTGGGACCTTTATTTTGTTGCAAGTAGAATAATGCAATGACTAACATGGAAGTGAGTTACACTCCTCAGGAAAAGGCGAAAAATGTTCTTTTGCATGCTTCTGGCTTTAGCCAAAGACAGACAGCTGAAGAATTTCACCGTCGTCATCCCGATGAACCACCACTTGGTCCGGGAGTGTTCAGGACAAACCAAGAGCAGGTCGCCCGAGAACTTAAATTGGTTTTGAAAGCAGCATTGATGTACTTTCCAGGATCGCAGTAATTCCACAACGATCGGTTAGAAAGATTGCATATGGAAGTGGACATTCAAAGACATCTGTATACCGAATATTGCAGCGTCACAAATTTCATCCATACAAGATACATTTTGTACAAGAATTACATGGGGATGATACAGATCGACGACTTCAATTTTGTGAGTGGTTTAAGTCAAAAAAGAAACCTCCGGACGATATTATGTTTTGCGTGTTTCCACGCGTGTTTTCCACCTGAACGGATACGTAACCTGACACAACACCGTGTACTGGGCGCAGGATAAGCCTCATGTCGCTGTTGATGGTCATCACTAAACTAATCCCAAAGTAATGATGTAGTGCGGCATTCATAGAAATCTTGTTCTGGGACCAGTATTTCTGGAAGGAGGACTTAATGCCGAACGATATCGCCAGTTGTTACATGATGTGTTGGAAACGTACTTGGATGAAATGCCACTCGCACTGGACATCGGTTTTATGATACTTTCAACAGGGTGGAGTACCACCTCACTTTGGCCGTGAGGTGCGACGTTGGGTGGATGAAGTTCTCCCTGGGCTATGGATTGGACCCAGGGGACCAATCGAGTAGCCACCAAGATCCCCGGACCTCACACCCCTAGATTTTTTCTCTGGGGTAACTTTAAGTGTGTTGTGTTTATTGACCGTCCACGTACCATTGGAGACCTTAAAGAAAATATCTGTGCTATTTGTGCACAAATCACACCAGAAGCTTTGGCACGTGTGCGTTTAAGTTTGGAACATCGTATCAACATGTGCGAACAACAAGGAGGACATCAACTTGAACATTTGTTTTCGTTCTAATACATTACTTTTGTAAATTTAATTTAAAATAAATTTTCCTATGAGAATGAACTTATGGGACACCCTGTATATATAAAGGGATAGCCAAAAGTCGCATTGTCGTTTAGAAATGTATGTATAGGAATTAGAAATGAAGAATGTGTTCCAAAGAATATTTACGAAGGAATTCACACAAATTTGCCAAATGGAAGCAGCTAGGCCTAGGATAATCACTTTCGGCCTAGCCCCAGGCTATGTGATATGTAAACAAACTTGATAATGACGTACGCTATCAAGCCTTCAATATGGCGGATACTAGTTCTTTTACAATCGAGGAGCGTCTTGTTGTGAGTGTTTGGGTTCACGAAAAAGAACGTGCTGGTAAAACTTATAATGATATAAGAAAAGACTTTGCAATGCGTTTTAACCCTCGAGCGGGCGAGCTGGTACATAGAATGCGCCATTTTTAGTAATTAAAGTGTGACAACACCGCTACATACTTGACATCTATTATCCTTTCTATAAAATTGAAGTGGTATACTGAATGCGCCACGCGCCCGCTCAAGTAAAATTTTAAGGCGTGCCCGCTCGAGGGTTAATAAAGCAACTCCGACTGAGGCAAACTTACGTAAACTGGAGAAAAACATTCGCAACCATATCTATTTTAGATGCCAAACGATGTGGGAAATAGCAGAAATATGTGGACATTAGTGTTCATTTAAAGTAGTTATTTCTTCAACCACCCAAGAAATCAACTATGAAACGATCGGAATGTTTATTTCTGGGTCAAAGAAAATCCCCATTTCCTTGAAGAAATAGCGCACACCTTCCCCATGTTATGATGTGGGCTGGTGTAACCTGTAAACTGATTGTTAGTCCATATTTTTTCGATGTGAGTGTGACTGGTCAGAGTTATCTGGAGATGTTTTCTCACTGGTTAATTCCCGAATTTGAGAAAATGGGCCTCGTAAACAATGTTATTGTTGAAGAGTTAAAAATATAAATTTTTGACATATTCTCAGCCATTACGCCTGGAATGCTTCGAAAAGCTTCACGGAGCACTTGGCGTCGAATGCAATTATGCGGTGATCACGACGGTATCCATACGGGCCAAATGGACGTATAAGCAGCGCGATATCTTTTAATTTAAATTCAATTTTACTTGCAATGTTTTTTCTTATTTTTTATTTAAATAAAATGTTTGAAATCATTGTATACGACCTGATCGCGACTTTTGGCCATCCCTGTATATATATACACACACACACACACACACACACGTGTGTGTGTGTGTGTGTGTGTGTGTGTGTGTGTAATATTCGAAAGGGTTCCAAATTTAATTTCTATTTGGATTCGAATCTGGAGTCGGCCTTCTGATGAACCGATCGATTGAGGAATTATTGGAAGTCATCGAGTAGTTGTTCAAACACCGACGGATGTTCTTCGTTGTGCGTTCATCAGTTCAAATGCGCGAAAAGGCGGCGACATTTCAAGAATATTATGGGAAACCAAATCCCTCAGCCACAAACAATCGCCACCACTGATCATTTGCTTCAGAGAGGAATTAAAGTTCTCTCTTCCTTCTATTCTAACGAATATTGAATTGTAAGCACTGATATCAGTACCTTTAGACTTTCTTAATGAGTTTTATTCCTTTTAGGGGAACTTTCGGGAAGTTGGAGAAGAGCGCTTCCCTTTTTCTTTGGGGGGGGGGGGGGGAGGCGCGCACAAAGCATACAGTGACGGACAAAAAATGGCACTTCAACTACAGAATTGGTCTTAAAATAAGCGGAATCGCAAATTCATTTCACTTTAAACTGTTTCAACAATATATTTTTCACTTCATTAGATGACATGATGCAATACACTGTACTAAAGTACTAACTAGACAGTAATTTCAATTAAACTGTACATTGTACAGTCCCAAAATGTATGAAGTATATTCTTAATTAGTTTACAGTGCATATACTGTAAACATAAACCTGCCCATTCGTATAACAATGTACAATTTCCGAAAAAATTTCGCCAAGAAACATACATGAAATTTGTATAAACCATAAAAAATTACTAGTTAGTAATGTTGGTTTCTTCGGACATCTTATCTCTTTTAGGTAGCAGTAATAAAATTTCAGAATCAAACTTAATCAATTAGTGAATTTTATGCTTTTCAGAAATTTTAGATTTTTTTGGCGAACATTTTTCAACAAAACTGCACATTTAAACATTTTTACTATTTTAATTGACGTTTTATAAACGTTTGTGACCTACACTAATAAAACGCCCCATTTCTTACTGGGATAACTCGCCACAGTAATTGCTTCAACATCTATCACGCAATGTCGGCACTGATAAGGTGCCGTATTGGCTCTGTTATAATCTTAAAAAGGTTGATACTATACGTTGATACGCACCATTTTTCACGAAGTCACTACATATATATATACACTATGTATTCGTCAGAGATTTTCAACAAATTTAATTAAACTTTCGCACTTTGCACACATTATTTATGTTAATTCATTTAAACCTGCATAAACCTATGAAATAGTCACAGAAAACACATTCAACATCAACTGACAACTTTATTTTCAGCGTAATTTTAACTTAAAATTCTAGTAATATTTTTTATTTGTTTTGCATTAATAGGATCGATATTTTAACTGCAACAATTGGTATTAATTTATAATAATAATAATAATAATAATAATAATAATAGTAATAATAATAATAATAATAATAATAATAATAACTTCAATGTTTGGGGTTACTTAGCTTCCTTCGTAACATATAAAAAGGTTATATATAGCTTTGGTGAGGATTCGAATCACTATCCTATCGAGGAAGACCAAAAGTAGCAAC
This sequence comes from Bathynomus jamesi, assembly GCA_023014485.1. Lineage (NCBI taxonomy): Eukaryota > Metazoa > Arthropoda > Malacostraca > Isopoda > Cirolanidae > Bathynomus > Bathynomus jamesi. The sequence continues at coordinate 895,123 of JAJOZX010000327.1, read as the reverse complement.
TTAATCGATGAAATCTAAAGTCCTAGCCGGGACTCGAGCTCGGGATCTTGAAATTAACAAGCTATCGCTTTTATAACGAGAGTCCCTTCGCAGGTCTATTTTAAATAAAATAAATACATTAATCTTAATAGGTATATTCATTGCTTTCGAAAAGAAGTCGGAAAAACTTTCCTCATTATTATTATTATTATTATTATTATTATTATTATTATTATACTCATATATATATATATATATATATATATATATATATATATATATATATATATATATATATATGGGAAGGTTGTGCGTGAATTAATGTAATTGGTAATTTTGAATTTCAAATAGTGAATCCTTGCTAATTTCAGGAAATAACTTTTAAAATAATTGGGCATTAAATTTTCAAAATAAGTTTGCTACGAATCAGTTAAGTAGTTGAAATGTATCGAAAGAAAGGAGAGAGAGAGAGAGAGAGAGAGAGAGAGAGAGAGAGAGAGAGAGAGAGAGACAGAGAGAGACAGACAGACAGACAGACAGAAACACACACACACACACACACACACACAGACAGACAGACAGAATTTAATACGTGTTCGGTGAACTTCGCGGGAGTGGAGTGTTTAGCAATTAAAATGTGACATTATGAGGTTATAATTCATTTTACTCTCTGATAACGAATGGATATTATATTAAATTCCATTTTGAATTTAATATGAATTCGGAGGAATAGATTCTTATCGGAATGGAAATGGAAATGCGATGTGCGAAGAGGTTATTAACTCAATTTCGCTTTTGCTGAAAGGATTTTGCATTAAATTTGACGTCTTATAAACAAATCCTCAATCACAGTTGGATTATCATGGTCAACATTCATTATCATCAGGGAGACACTCATTGATTCGACCGGCTGCTTCGTAGCCATGGTGATAGTGCGTCAGGCTGCTTAAATAGATTATCTGTTAGTTCTGTATTAAATTACTACCTCTCGCTCATTCTCACACACACACACACACACACAATGTGTGTGTGTGTGTGTGTGTGTGTGTATATATACATACTGGGTGTCTATAAAGTAACGCAAGTGAAGAGACAAATCCGAGTTGAAGTATATTAACGGGAGTGAACATGGACAAGTAATATTTATGACATGTACTTTATAACAACTGTATATTCGATAGTAAAAAACAAGTTTAAATTACTTTAAGCCAGTTCAAATAAGATTTGTCCTTTTACTTGCGTTACTTTATACAGGGTGGAGCAAAAGTCTCGCACCATAAGGTGAATCCAAACTGTTGGCCCATTATCCTGTAAATGCTGTTTGATTTGCTGTACTCATTATGTTTATTAATTGTTTATTATCGTTTCTTGGTCGTTTACGTTCAACGTCTCAGAAACAGGAAGCAAATGGAAGCGAAAATGAAATTCGAGTACGTCAACGTCAGCGTCAGCGTGCTAACAAATGTTCAAACATCACGTGTACAGCAAATTAATTTATCGTATGGTGCACGATTTTGGCGTCATCCTGTATATGTATTGTTCAGAAGGTGAACCGATAATCTGGATGAAAACTCACGAAAAATCAGTCGTGAAAACTCGTGCTCAAAATTGAATTCAAAATCGAATCAATTCCATAAAGAAAATTTAATAGGAAGAAACTTTATCGTTGAATGTAATCGGCTTAAATGTTATTTAGAAGTGTGAGAAAGAAGTGCACGATAAGAAAAAGGAGAGGCGATAATCCACGTTTATTAGTAGAAATGCAACTTACAATTGACGATCTTTCAGAACTGAAATGCACTTCTTATTTTAGGCAGTTCTCTCTCTCTCTCTCTCTCTCTCTCTCAAAATGTTAGAAACAATGGCACTATCATTGTTCATATATTCTCTGACCGAACCCTGATCTTCTTCATTTTATAGGGTTTCATTAGGAACCTGTACGGTATCATGTTGGGTTTCATGCCCACTGTACTGTTCCAACTGATTTTAAAGTTTCTCCGCATACGGATGTACCCACAACTTATATAGTCTTATCCGTAATCTTGAACAGTTTTGGTCAGTGTTTTAAGTACAGGAACTTAAGAATGAATAAAATTAACATAATAGGTTTCTATCAACCTCCAAACGTAAGCTATTCGCAGTTTGTTGACCATCTCGATTCAGTATTCATGTTTTGTTTCATTTGGAATTTCCATATGTTCAGTAACTTCGGAATGTTTATTGACTTAATTTTGTCATTTTCATAAAAGTTCGCGGTCCCCTGTATTGGAAACACTGCCTTAAAGATACGCAGAAAGTTTTTCTGATGAGTGAGTATAAAAATTTCAAGGATTAACGACAAAACATGCATGAAGAATATCAAATAACGCGTATTTATGACGTGGGTTCTGCTCTTATATGTATAAGAACCACCCAATCAACCAAAATTTGGGGGTCTCACCCCCGCATTTTTTTCATATTAATATAAAACGTGTACCAAAGAAGTTTTATTAAAATCAATTAATATTTAAGGGGGCCTCATAAGCAACGATCCCTACTAGGCCAAATTTACTATGCTTTCAGTCCTAAAATGTTTAGTTCAATTCAGTTTCTAATTAATCAGTAGTCAATGTCTATTTTAGTTTATGCTGTTCTTTACCTGCTGTTATTTGCCCTTATAATGGAACGCTAATAAAAAATTCGTGTTTTTATGTTTCAATAATTAACTAAATTTGAGTCCTTGTGCGGCACCAATAAGAATATTTATAATTACTTGAGATTTTGCACATTTTGTTTTTTTGTCAAATGGAATATATTGAGGGGGTGAGACGGTGAAATTGGCAATTTCGAAAAATAAAGGCCACCCTAATATATATATATATATATATATATATATATATATATATATATAATGTGTGTGTGTGTGTGTGTGTGTGTTGTGTGTATTATTATTGTTATTGAAAAAAGTTCATGAGTGAAGCTGTAACTTGAAAGTCATGAAAATTATTAACCAAAATTTAAATAAAAAAAATGTTCACACGGGCTTTGTGTCGATTAATAATTATTATGTTAATGATAAAAAAAAAATCGCTAACAAAGTTTCCAAATGTAGGAGAATGTGCACCAAAAAACCTTTTCCATTCCCCATTCCCTTTAGATATCTAATTATAACTTCACCAAATATAAAAATCACTAGAAAAAAAATATGCGCGATTGATTCCGTATACCGCCGCCCCCCCCCTAAAATATATAAATTATGTTGCTATAATTATTTCCCAGTTAATTTCTACCCAAACTAATTAATTACTCTATTCATACAGGAATTTATCGCCATTTTCTGAGCGGTATCATCCAATCAATGCTGGGTTACGCGTGACCTATGTCGTAACACCGCTTCCCGTCGATCAGCGATAGTAGTTAGATGGGGAACTGCTTCCTGCCCCCAGATTATGTAGCGACCCGTGGTTTAGATCCCACGTAAAGCTGTAGGTCCCCTCCGTCATATGTCTTTAGATGTTGCGAAGGAGGTTAAACAACCCCATCGTTACTTATAATAAATCGCATTCAATGTGATTCCTATTTCATTCCGCGCCTGAGAGGGAGAAATCCACGAGTGAGAATCTCATACGAGACGATTCTCAAATCGATCTTTCCCCATTTCATGCCATTCTCATTCTCATCCGAGACTTTCCCGTTTTGATCCAGGTTAAGTTAGGTTAAGCAGCAAGGTTAGGTTAGGCTAATGTTAGGCTAGGTTACATTCAGTCAGGTTAATAAATATTAGCTATTCTCATTTCGAGCCTTTACCGCGAATACGAATAAATGTGACTTTCTTTCTCAAATGAAAAACTCTTTCCTCAAATGTGAATTTCTCACTTTGTGCATTCTCAATTGCGGACTTGGAATGGGAATGACAATAAGTAGGAAATAATCATTCTAAACTCCTAAATCGCACATTTAAAAGGTACGTTTGCAGATCCCTCTATACTTTCATTCAAAATCTGTTTTGATCACTGCATAAAATTTTTTTGAAAAGTCATTCAAACAATGACAATTTTCTAACGGAGGAAACTACTTTCCAGACATCGGAGGTCGACTTGAATTAAAGAACTCTTCAGAAGAAACGATTGATGAAAACTAAAAATTAGCAGAGTACAACATCTGCTGTATTTATCTGAAGTTTTCTTCGTTTTTAGCTCCTTTCTATAAAAGAGTAATTTACGTCATACGTCATAATGTAAAACCCCTGAATGAAATGTCCTTTTTAGAGTTAATTACCACGTAAAACTGAACATAAAACATCTTTCCGTTGATATCATTATCGTCTAAATAATTAACAGTTAATTATTAATTATGGTACGACAAAGAACCGTTTATTAACTAATAAATTATACAAAAATCTTGTTAAGCAAACGCTTTAAAGACCTTTAAGCAGTTGCGCATTTCAAACCTGAAAGATGTAATAATCAGTGACGAGGGCCAGAAACTAGCATAGAGCTCAGGCCAATTAACGCGTCCCATTGCGCTAACTCCTGGATTAGGCAGCATCATTCGAACTCACGACCACAGTGCCTTCACTTCCCTTATAGGGAAACGATGTTACCCACTGAGCTTCAGTCGCTGGCATTGAAAGAAAAATCTATACTTAACGTTGAAATGCGTCCTGTCAGGCCATTCCATTGCGAAGAATCCATTTATTTAAGTTCTGTCTCGGACTATAAGGGAACTGCAGTTTTATCAGAACTTAATGTAAATATGCTTTGATTTTCCGAGTGTCGTCTTTCTTAGTTTGTCTCACTGCTTCTTATCTCTGGCGAAGAATGATTGTGGCCGCTATCCAACAAATATTTCTTCATTTATTGTAAATAATTATGGAGCCCGGTAGCTCAGTGGTTACTGTGGGAGACTTTGAGAGGTGAGGCTCTGGTTTGATCCTCCTGCTGATTCAGGTGGGGTTCAATTGGTCGCTTACCCTATCAATACTCGGTTAAAGGTGATCCTTGGGGCACACTCACCCCTACTTCGTGGGAAAAATCAGCATCCTGATTGTTAATAATCACGTTCTGTACTCTTAAAGTTAACGTCCTCAGACAAATAATATTTGTTTATTCTCTTCATCTATCAATGCAAAACGTTCTAAAAGCTCTATAAACAGTGAATCTACGGTTCCGTTGCGAGTGGCTCGTAACACAACGGGGACCGACATTTATGCGTGAGATGCGACCACGCCCAAACGTGTAAGTACGAGAAATAAGCATTAAATTTACAGCGTTTTGTGTTCGAAACTCAAATCCTTCCATTTTATGCAACACGCCATCCATTATGTTAACGGTTCCTTTACAACATCGTTATTATACACTTTGAATAATTTGATTTAAAGTTTCGCACTTATCCACTAATCTAAAATGTAATAGGCACCACGCTGGATATATACACAGGGTGTCCCAAAAAAAACTATATACTCTTTATAGCATCATATATTTTATAATTTAAAAAAAACCCAAACAATATATTGTTATAGCAATTGCCAATGAAAGGTAAACTAGTAATCTAAGTGATCAAAATGTTATAGCGAGTTGTTTGCATATAAAATTTAATTAACTACGCCAAGTGCTCAAAATGTTCTCCGGCGGCATGAATGCACTTTTGAATGCGTCGACTAACTGATTCGCAGACATGGACTAATGTGGATGCTGTGATGGTCCCGCACTTTTCCCTAATTACATCCTTAAGGTGTTCGAGTGTTGCGGGTCTTGTACCATAAACTACATCCTTCAGGTAGCCCCACAAGTAAAAATCAAGTGGAGTCAAGTCCGGTGAACGTGGAGGATACTCAACGCTTCCTCTTCGTCCTATCCAACGGTTAGGCAACGTTTCATCGAGGTACCTTCTGACATCACAATGATAATGAGGGGGGCTCCATCTTGTTGAAAGTAAAAGTCGTCGTTTCCAAACAACTTCCGAACTGCAGGTATAATTTCTGTCCGCAGCATGTCGAGATATGCGGCACCGGTAACTGTCCCATTAAAGAAAAATGGTCCAACCAAACCCTGGATGATAAACCACACCATGCTGTTAATCCTGGTAAATTAACATGTTTATCCACACCTTAAGGATGCAATTAGGGAAAAGTGCGGGACCATCACAGCATCCACATTAGTCCATGTCTGCGAATCAGTTAGTCGACGCATTCAAAAGTGCATTCATGCCGCCCGAGAACATTTTGAGCACTTGGCGTAGTTAATTAAATTTTATATGCAAACAACTCGCTATAACATTTTGATCACTTAGATTACTAATTTACCTTTCATTGGCAATTGCTATAACAATATATTGTTTGGGTTTTTTTTTAATTATAAAATATATGATGCTGTAAAGAGTATATAGTTTTTTTTGGGACACCCTGTATATATATATATATATATATATATATATATATATATATATATATATATATATATATATATATAACGGGTGTGCCATAAAAAAGGGTAAATTTTAAAAAGGCTATAAAATCAACATTTGTCATTTAATTTTAATAAAACTTCTACACAATAAAACATATGTATTTCTCTATACGCAAACAAGTTTTCAGACTAAAATATCAAATAATTCAAATTCTATCAACATGGGAATATGGGAGAACTTAGCAGAGCGAGTCTACAGGACTAGGAGATGTAGCTCATTTACGCGAGATCATCATTCAAAAATGGGAAGAGCTTCCACAGGAACGAGTAAATCGAGCCATAGATGAATTCCGGCCAAGAATAAAAAAAGTTATTGAAAAGGAAGGAAAGCATTTCGAACAATTTTTTTAATAATTTCAGGTAAATTTTATGTTAAAAATTATTTTTATAAAAAATATTAAAAAGGTTTAATCATTTTTGCATGTTAAGTAAAAAAATCATACTCTTTCGTTAAATGTTGATAGAATTTGAATTATTTGATATTTTAGTCTGAAAACCTTGTTTGCGTATAGATAAATACATATGTTTTATTGTGTAGAAGTTTTATTAAAATTAAATGACAAATGTTGATTTTATAGCCTTTTTAAAATGTACCCTTTTTTATGGCACACCCGTTTTATATATATATATATAATATATATATATATATATATATATATGAACATGAACGATTTCGCATAATGCAAAAATTTGCCCCGTCAGGATTCGAACCCACCACCTCTTGAATAGAAGGTGAGGGCTAAAATAAAATTAACGCAGAGGAGGATTAGTGTCCTTGCTTCAGTTTTCGTATAAAATCAACCTACAGTTATATATATATACTACAGAGGGGTCGACCGCGTGTCGATTCTGAACCGTCGTTTTGAAAACTTTTAAAGTATCTAAGGGTCTAAAGATATATCTTATCTTATTTGTATATATATGTAAGGGGTGATGATGATGATGATGATGATAATGTCTGTCTGTCTGTTCTTTGTTTGTTTATACACGTCCATGGGGCTAGGGTAATCGGACCTTTTCCAGTTTGTCTACCGTTTTTCATATAATTTATTTTTGAGAATATTTTTGTAAAACTAACGAAAATATCACGACTTAACCTAACCAATTATCAAGAGCGTACAGTTGATCTATTAGTAAATAGTAAATACTATTCCAGAAACAAACAATGTTATAATTAATAATAGATCAACTGTACGCCCTTGATAATAATTGGTTAGGTTAAGTCGTGATATTTTCGTTAGTTTTAACAAAAATATTCTCAAAAATAAATTATATGAAAAACGGTACACAAACTGGAAAAGGTCAGGGTAATCTGCCCAAAATTTAGTATATGCATTAAAAGAGAACCAGGGAAGGTTTCACTAACACACTTGACTTTATCAGTCTCCCCCTAGTTTGTGCTTCAGGGGGCTCTTGGTGCGCAAGGCAGAGCGGCCATTCTTATATATATATATATATATATATATATATATATATATATATATATATATATATATATATACATATATATATTTGAAGGAAGAGTAATATTTATGAGAAGTGAGAAATATAAGTATGAATGAAAAATAACTTTCTCTTTCCTTTTGGACGCTCAGATCGATGAGAAAATAATCAATATGAATCAGGCCGTCAACTGAAGTGAGTAAATTTCCCACGCTGATTTATCTTATAAATTTGGCGATTATTTTTCTAATCAACGCTTCAATTTATCAGTTCTGAATTATCTATGCTGCATAAAGACTCTTATAATCTCTCTCTCTCTCTCTCTCTCTCTCTCTCTCTCTCTCTCTCTCTCTCTCTCTCTCGTAGGATAGGAGAGTGTTCCGAAAAATGGCAAATGCCGTTTAACTTGGGTAAATGCGAGGTCATACACATTGGCTACGCCAATCCCAAGTCGGACTACTCCTATGTTGGGGAGTAATATCGAGGCCAATGATTTGGAAAAGGACTTGGGTGTGCTAATTAGCAGCGACCTTAAGTTTACCAAACAGTGCGTAGAGGTGGAAAAGAAAGCCCAGAAGCTGTTGGGTTATATGGGGAGGCAATTTCGATTTCGGAACAAAGAGATTGTGCTCTCTCTGTACAATTCCCTGGTTCGGCCGCACCTGGAGTATGAGGTGCAGTTCTGGTCGCCCACCCTCAGGAAAGATATTGACAGGCTGGAGCGAGTCCAGGCGAGGGCCACAAAGTTAATCCCTTCCGTTAGGCATACGCGCCCTGAATTTGTTTTCGCTGGAAACTCGGAGGCTGCGTGGTCAACTCATCGACGTTTTCAAGCTCTTACACGGGTTCAATGATGTCGATTTTAGAAGCATGTTTAGTTTAAATCATAACTCAACTCGCAACAACGGTTGGAAATTGGATTTGAAACGGTTTAGCACTAGTGTGTGTGTGAGAATTACTTTACCTATAAGATCTGTGACACGTGGAACAGGCTACCTTCAGAAGTTTTGAACAGTTCGTCTGTGGATCAGTTCAAGAAAAGGTTAGACCGAATCTTGCACACTATTTGAGGGTGTATGAATTTTTCCCTGGCATCCGTTGCCATTGGTACCTCCTCGGTATGGGCCGCAAGGCTTTTTGAGGTACTTCTTGTCCTTGTAACTCTCTCTTTTCCAACATTTTTTTATATAACTTATGTGGCATCACGGATGAAAATTTTAAAATAAATTGTTTGAGATGAAATGTTAAGTCTCCTTAAACAAAGAGGCATGTAGTTAGATAGTTCACAAGAACAGTGTCCCGTATAATAGCGGTAGTAAAGAGAGAGTGGGGCAACATTGCGGCGAAGAGAGAGGGATTGATGAGACGAAAAGCCCTTGATTCCATCCGGTTAAGTAAAGCTATGTGGGTTGAACGTACTCCTAACTGCTCAGAAGCTGTTTCATGAAGAGTATATGTGATCTTTTCAAGAAAGATCACAAGAAAAGGAAACACTAAGAATATTAAGAGAAAAGGAAGGATTGAATGAAAGCAAACTTCCAGCAGGAAAGAAAAGTACCAAATGAAAGAAAAAGACGAAAGAGTTTGCCTAGGCAGGGTGTCAACACAGAAGCACAGTTCTTGAGAACAACAGGAGGGACACCATTAGGACCGTAAGCCTTCCTAGAGTTGAGCCCAGATAGAACAGAATAAACATCTTTGGAAGAGATTTCAGACATAATTAAGTCAGAGGGAGGAGGAGATAGAGGAACAGCACCGGAATCGTCCAGGGTTGAGTTGGAGACGAAAGTTTGAACGACGAGTTCAGCTTTATCGGTTGGAGAGACGGCAACTGAGCCATCGGAATGAAAAAGAGGAGGGAAAGAAGAAGTAAAGTTGTCGGAAAAGTTCTTGGCTCTGTGTGAGAAAGAGCGAGAAGAATTAGAATTAGTTAGGTTTTCACATTTTTGTCTGATGAAGGAATATTTGGCGAGTTGAAAAACAGATTTTGCACGATTCCGGGTAGAAATATAAGCTAAGTGATAGTCATGAGTTGGATAACGACGGTACCTTCTTAAAACCTCCCCTCTTTTTCAGATAGTATTAGAACAAGCAAAGTTAAACCAAGGTGTTTTAGAATTAGTATTAGGAATAGAATATGGAATGTATGCCTCAATACCCGTGATGCGCTCAGTGCACTCGGAAGGTCGTGGATAGAATGTATTCCACTCTGGAAGTGAGGTAGTGAAAGAGCTTTGGATAGTGAATAGAATTAGGAGAGAGGTAGGCAGCGCAGATGTATTTAATTTGAGACTGGCCTATTAGCCGTAGCCAGAGGGTATAGAATTAGAAAAATTCAAGTTAGGGAATACAAGAGCAAGTTATGTCGTTGCGTACATTTACGAGTCACTACGTTATATGAACGCAGAGGATGGTAGGTCATCCATTTACCAAGCAAATCCATCGTCTCTTAACCTCGATGATCGAAAGAGAAACGGTGGTGCGACGTGGCCACAAGGTAGTTGAAGAATGAGAGAAAATATCTTGCGACTCCTGATCAGTTAACTGGCGTATAAATTTTGGATTAACCACAAATAGATTTAATTTGCTTTACAGTACTCCTTGGAAGCACCAAACACCAAGTAAGATTAATCTTATTAATATTTGCTTCCATCGAAAGGACGAGATTATTCGAGATTCGTGGACTCGCACGCTCCACCCCTCGATATAGTCTCTCGCATTATACTGTAGAATAAATGCAGAATTATCATTTTTGAAAAGAATGTATGACAAGATTAAGTCTCAACTTTTCTGAACTACGAAATTGTCAAAGTTTTGCTTTTAATGAAATAAAAGCTTACTAAAAAAACTTACTCTGGGCGCTATTTCCTATTCCTAGAGAAATTTATGTGAAAACTTTAATACAGTAATTTAAAAAGACATTGGGAACAGATATTACATACAAGCTTTAATACATAATTAGGTACGATTAGAAGAGTTACAGTACTTAAGTTTCTCTCTCTTCTCTCTCTCTCTCTCTCTCTCTCTCTCTCTCTCTCTCTCTCTCTCACACACACACACACAGAATATATTTTTATATATATGCCTGCAGCAGTGGCCTTTATATATATATTGACCCCCTGTTTACTTGGCAAGGCTTCTGCGAGATGCTCTTACTCTGAAATGGGCGTATGGGCCGTATGATGTTCTGTGAAAAATGCTAAACTTTTCATCTTACTGTCCACTTAAGCTGTAACTGCAAATATCTTAAGGAATGACTTATTAAAGTAATGTATACCAGAAATATTGGAGCAAGATTCATCTCTGCCAATACCCGAATGTTGGTTCAATCTCTGATTCTCATACTTTGAATACGGAAAACTCCGTGAAAAGAGGGAAATGTTTGTTCAAAAACCTAATAGTCAATTTCAACGTTATTTTTGTCCACTCAAGTATCAGTGGACGACGTTATAAATTTCTTAAAAACTGCACTAGAAAAATACCTTATTTTTCTCCCTTTACACGTAATCATTAACTTAATTAAATAATGCGTACGTGATACTTGTTTCTTCTGAAGATGTTTGCTACTATATAAACAATTAGTCGCCTTACAAAAACAACATTTTGTATCTCCAGTCCTGTTAAATATGTATATGTAATGTTTTGAAAGTAGGATAGGTAATGCAGTATTACTCAATAACATTTGTTGGTTTCTTTACATTAATGATATAGGGTGTTTATAAAAAACGTCTAATAACATTTATGAAATGTTATAAGACTAAATAATTAAGTCCCTGGTATAAATTTTACCTTGGAAAAAGAACAGAATAACTCGAATCCGTTTTAGCTGTAATCGTGATCAGCAGAACAACAACAGATTAAGTTTAGAATTTACCGAAAATCAACAAATAACTCACTAATAATAAATTTTTACGCTCCCCATGATGACGTCACGAAAAATTCTGCCCTTTCAAAATAGCTGTGAATTCTTTTCAAAAGGAAATATAGGAGATGGTTATGAAAATAATTGGTTGGTTATGAAAATATTTGGTTGGTTTTAAAAATTGGTTATGAAAATAATTGGTTGGTCATGAATATTGGTTATGAAAATGGTTATGAAAATAATTGGTTGGTTATGAAAATGGGTTATGAAAATAATTGGTTAGTTATGAAAATTGGTTACGAAAATAATTGGTTGGTTATGAAAATTGGTTACGAAAATACGTAATTGCGCCGAAGACTTTTTAATAACAACAAAATAATATACTTCCCTTGTCATAAACAGTTTGAGGGCCTTAAGTTGCCACTAAAATTGTTTGGCTTCTCGATAGCTTTCTCTTAAAACGACAATTATTAATCAGAAATTCGCCAACATACGTAAAAGGTGTTTATAAAATTCTGTGTCATTGTGCTCAGTTTTATGTTGGGCAAACAAGAAAACCGTTAAAGAAGGGAATTACCCAACATAAAAGGGTGCTGAAAGAGACAATAAAAATAATGCTCTCTCTCTCTCTCTCTATATATATATATATACCGTATATACCCCGAGTATAGGTCGATCTCGTGTATAGGTCGACCCTTGATTTTTGGCCAAGAAATCATTATTTATCATATGCTTCGTGTATAGGTCGACCCCAGTTGTTGAGGGTGATGGAACAACAAATTAAGGTAATAAAACACCATATTTTATGGCATATAAAACTCATTTCCAAAAACTAGAAACTATTCTTTGCTGAACTGAATCTTTGTATGAATTTGTAGTGTACAGTTACCATATGTCTTTTGTTTCAAATTTAATGAACAAAAATTGATGTATCTTTCTATAAATAAACTTTTAAAAATGTATTCATTTATGTTTTATATCATCCTGTGCTACCATTCTGTAATTTTAATAATTGGTACATATTTTATGTTTTCATTGTTTACTGGTACTAAATGGTAAATATTTTTCATGTCTGAAGCTAACAGTAGCTCCTAGCCCTCCCCATCTTGCACGGATTTCAACCCCACGAAAATGTTACCCTTATATAGGTCGACCCCCTAATTTTTGCCTAAGAATTCAGTCTTAAAAACTCGACCTATATACGAGTATATGCGGTATATATATATATATATATATATATATATATATATTATATATATATATATATATATATATATATATATATATATATATATATATATATATATATATGCAACTCGGTGGTGTAGTGGTTAGCGTCGCTGACTACGAATCCATCGGCCCCGGGATCGAGACCCGGTGACGGCAGGCGGTGCGCAGCAAAACCCACCTGTTCATCTTTCCATACAATAAAGAAATTGTTTGGTAGATAAATGGATACCCTGGTAGCCTAGAAGTTAAGACGCTGGACTGCTCGTGTGGCGTGGTTCGGATTCCACGTTAAACTGTAGGTCTAGGTGGAGTGCCAAGCTTGAGCTTCGTCAGAATGATCAATTCGGGAGGAAGCAAAACCAAGGTTATATCCTAGGCAGACTCTTTTGTCTTTGTCTTTCGTCTGTATTTTTCCTTTCGTTTTCATTCAGTCTGTCCCAAAGAAGGGTGACAGCTGTCAACCCTCCAAGTATCGTCCAATTGCTTTGAGTTTTTGCGTTTGTAAAGTTTTTGAATCTTTCCTTAATACAAAGACTCTTAAAAACATCTCTTCTCATACTATTCTTTCAGATCGTCAGTATGGGTTCCGCAAGGGAGGCTCTACTTGCGGTCTTCTTGCATATCTATCTGACTCTTGGTCATACTCCTTTTGGGATTTCGGTAAAACCTTTGCTATTGCGCTAGACATATGAAAGGCTTTTGATTGAGTTTGCAAAGGCGGATCTAGGCATTTCAGTAACAGGGGTCCAAAGAAAAGGGGCACCCCCTATAATAAAAAGGGCACAGTACTAAAAATTTGTTCTTGAAACAGACAACTAACGAGCGAGTGTAAAATCAATTGTATTGTTTTATTAGATCAGTCTCATTCAAATATGATACAAAATAAAAATCTAATTTGGGTACAACAGTTATTACAGAAAAAGTTTCAAACAATTACAAATGTTTTGCCAATTAAAAGAACTATCAGAATAAGATGAAAATAAAAATAGTGATATGGCTGCACCAGTATTAAGGGCACCTATGAAAACTATTACAACTACAAATTTGGAAGTACAATGTATACGGATGAAGACTCTAAATAGAATTTGAATAAAATAAAATAACCATGATCTATTTTTACCAAAACAAGATTTGTTTTCAGAGGCATATACATCATTCAAATAGGGCACTTGCACTTGAAAAAAAGGACACTTGCAGGAAATTGAAGGGGGTCCGGACGTCGCCGACCCCCCCCTCCTAGATCCGCCCTTGTTTGGCACAACGCCTTAATTTCCCACCTATCCCTCTTCGGTTTCTATTCTCATATCTGTGCCTTCATCTCTGATTTCCTTTCTGACCGATCTATAGCTGCGGTTGTGGATATCCACTGTTCTTCTCCCAAAGCTATTAATAGTGCTGTTCCTCAGTGCTCTGTCCTGTCACCCACTCTCTTCCTTTTATTTATCAATGATCTATTAAGTCGCACTTCCTGTTCTATCCACTCCTATGCCAATGATCCCACGCTTTACTTCTCCACCCGCTTCACAAAGCGTCCCCCTCAACAGTCACTCCATGATCCGTGTGGGACGGCCATGATACACCTGACCTCTGATCTTTCTACTCTCTCTGACTGGGCCAGAGAAAACCTTGTGGCTTTCAGTGACTCAAAAACTCAGTTTCTTCATCTGTCTACTCGTCACAGTCTTCCACAAGATTATCCTCATAACTTCAACGATACACAACTCAATCCTTCCTCTTCTCTTAACATTCTTCATGTCTCCTATTCTCGTGATATTTCCTAGAAAGATCACATATACTCTCTTTCTAAAATAGCTTCTAACAGGTCAGGTGTGATGTACCGGCTCCTCAGTTTCTTCACCCTCACTCAGTTGCTGTCAGTAGTAGTAGTCTTGTCCGCCCCTGTATGAAGTACGATTCTCATGTGTTAGGTGGCTCAACCCACACATCTCTAGTTGACCGGGTGGAATCAAAGGCTTTTCGTCTCATCAATTCCCCGCCTCTTATCCAACTCTCTAACGCAAGGGTTAATCGGTATTTTCAATCTTTCCTCTATTCAACTGGTCAACTCTGGAGCAACCTTCCTCAATCCATCTTTCTCCCTTCAGTCTTTCAAACGCAGAATGTCCATGCATTTCGAAAACCTTGGACCTTGATTTTGGCTCTCTTTATCCTCTATGACAGTGGGGTTGGGCAGTCGATTTTGCGGGCATTCGCCTTTGGACCCTCTCCTCTCTCTCTCTCTCTCTCTCTCTCTCTCTCTCTCTCTCTATATATATATATATATATATATATATATATATATACACACACACACAAACACACACACACACACACACACACACACACACACACACACACACAAAGGGTTGACAAAAGTAAATAGATACCTTTGAGTTTTTCACATTTTTATTTGATAATAAAAGCCAATAAATAATAACAGACTTATTAAATCAATATATTTAGATTCGTGTTGCTTTTCCCTTTCCATTATGTAAAGGTGACATATATTCTGACATCCCATTGATGAGCTTTGACATCTGTTCTTGAGGATAATTATCCTGGTGTATATTTACTTTTGACACCCTTTGTATATGCACCTAAGAGAATGCGATAACAGAATACTGTACCTTGGTAAGAATGTAAAGTAGGGGGGGAACCCTTTGAGACCCCTTGTCCATCTCAATGGACATCAATTTTTAGGTTTAAATTGTGTCAACTTGAGAAATTAATTCGGGTCTGAAAGGGTTGAATAATGGTGATTACGAGAGAAATGTTCTTGAATCGATGCGTATCTCTATTACTTCACCAAGTAATGTTAATGTCAGTAACGGACTTTGTAATCTTGATAAGTTACATTAATTATAGACCAACGATTTAAATTAAATGTTTTAATTACCTATTTTGTATAATTAATGGACCCTTCAATATACAGTGTTGGAAAAAAGTTTACCAAAAACCCGACAATTCAATTTCTAATTTCGCAAAAGCATAAAAAATGACTAATTGATAATAATTAAGGTTTTTTTTCCTTGAATTTTGGTTACTGTGTCCAAAAATAATAAAAAACGTCCAGAAATTACCAATTAGTAGTTTTTCATACTTCTCAGAAATTTTATATTTCATAGGTGAACTTTTTTCCAGAAATATATACAAATCAAGTATTTTAACATATTAATACGAATAGACGCCTTACAAATATGAATTTAGCAGTTTAATATAATAAGATTTTAATTTTAAAACACTCAAATTATATACACGTATATATATATATATATATATATATATATATATATATATATATATTATATATATAAATAAAATGAATACTTATATAGTATTTAATATTTTCATTACCTATATTATTACTTATAACTACTCTTAATAAGTATTAGTTTTATGAAAGTTTTCGATATATTATTAAAATAAATTTTATATTTCAAAATAGAATTAAAATATTTTTAATTATTGTTGCACAGACATACACACAATATATATATAATTATATATATATATATATATAATAATGTAAAGAACGACGCTTGTGTACAAGAGCGTTCCGCACAAGATGAGGAGGGAGAACGAGCAAGTGAAAAATGAGGTACCTCAAAGGAATCGAACCCAGGATCATCTAATTGCCGGTCGGATATGCTATCCACTACACCAAGGTCTTCGATCAATCAGAAGTCGTAATTCTCCTACATACGAGCGGAATCAAATGCCCTGAAGGGGCACCTTCGCATGCCTTACATATATACATTTTAACTGCAAACAACACACAGTATAATTAATGTAAAGAACGACGCTTGTGTAGAAGAGCGTTCCGCACAAGATGAGGAGGGAGAACGAGCAAATGAAAAATGAGGTACCTCCCAGGAATCGAACCCGTTCTTTACATTAATTATACTGTGGGTTGTTTGCAGTTAAAATGTATATATGTACGGCATGCGAAGGTACCCCTTCAGAGCATTTGATTTCGCTCGTATGTAGGAGAATTATGACTTCTGATTGATCGAGGACCTTGGAGTAGTGGATAACATATCCCAACGGTGGCCAAACCCCGGCTCGCGAGCAGCATGCGGCTCTCGAGGTTGATAACTGCGGCTCGCGAGACAATTTTGGTTTTTATTGTATTTATCATAAAAGACAAAATTCGTAATACAAATATAATTTTTTTTTTCACATTAAAAAATATGAAAAAAAAACAAGGAAAAATTGAATTGACAATAAAATGTGTCATGCTTACGACAATTTCTTTTGCATGACAGGCACTAAGCGGGATAATTACGTAATTAACACCAATCACCACACACCAGTGTCCAGTACCCCTCGAGCTACCCTGCGGGCAGCATGTAGTAACGAGTGAGTGTGTTTTAAAATTGGCTTCTTAGATCAAATAGTGGCTATTTTTCTCAGCTATACAAATGAAAGTTATACAACCCCTTAGTTGATTAAAATGACTGAGCAGACAAAGTGTAAGAAACGGAAATATGAAGAAGAAAATAGAGTTTTTAAACAGGAGTGGGAGGAAAGCTTTGCCTTTACTGTTAAGGGTGGGAAACCTGTGTGTCTTATCTGCCACGTGGTACTCAATCACTTTAAAGCCAGTAACTTGAAGCGTCATCATGAAACTAACCATAAAAATTTTATTATGGAATTTCCTCCCAAATCAGAATTGCGGAAGACTAAGTTAATGTTGAAATCTAGCCTAGTTGCCCAACAAACTGTACTTTCATCATTGTGTAAGACAGCTGACTTAACTACTGAAGCTAGTTTTGTTATGGCATGGAATATTGCTCGTGCTCAACTTCCCTACAGTAGTGGAGAATTTGTGAAGAAGAATATTGCCGATGTTACTGCAATTCTCGCTCCAGATAACACAAAGCTTCGAGAACAAATAGCAAGTATTTCTATTTCCTGCCACACTACAGAGAGACGTGTTTCCCAGATCAGTGCTGAAATTACATGCTCGTTGCAGAGTGATTTGAAGAATTCTGTTGCATTCAGTTCGGCCCTCGATGAATCCACAGATATTAAAGATAACCCTCAACTGGCGATATTTGTTCGTTATGTTACTGGCGATGGAAATGTGAAAGAAGAACTCTTGGACTTAATGACCCTAAGAGAAACCACCAGAGGGGTTGACATAAAGAACGCACTTGACGAGGCATTATCAAATGATCAAGTACCATTGAATAAACTTGTCAGTGTTGCAACAGATAAAGCACCAGCTATGGTAGGACAAAATGTAGGCCTAGTTGGGCTTTTGACACGCGATCCCAAGTATCCTGTGTGTCTCTTTATTCACAGTATCATTCACCGTGGTCATTTGGTAAGCAAGTACTCTAGGTATGACAGTGTTATGAAATGTGTTTTAGAAATTGTGAATTTCATTCGTTCAAATGCAAAAACGCACCGAGCGTTTAGAAATTTTATCGAGGAGCTGGATCTTCAAGATAAGCCAGATGACCTTTCATTCTACTGTATTGTAAGGTGGTTATCAACTAGTAATCTCCTGAATAGGTTTGTTGCACTGTTGGAGCCTATCATTGATTTCTTGAAAGAAAAGGGAAAGTCATACCCACAACTAGAAGATCACGAATGGGTGCAGGATCTGATGTTTTTTACTGATGTAATACAACACCTTCAAAATCTAAATTTGGCACTTCAGGGAAAGGATAAGGTCATTTCTGACCTTACACAGACAGTTTTCAGTTTCCAGAATAAAATAAAGCTCTTCCAAAAAGATCTAGTAGCAAAAAAATTTGACTACTTTCCCCACCTGAAAAACCGAGCAAACACTTTTCCTGACATTGAAATAAAAGATAGTAAATTGGAGTAATACAAAGGTAAATTAGAAGGACTAATTGATGATTTTCAGTTTAAGTTTGATGAACTAAAGAAGCTAAAACCATGCTTCGAATTTTTTGTAAATCCTTTCCTGATTGATGTCCTCAACGATGGCTGTCTTGTTACCACACCTTTTGTTACAGAAGCTGCTTCAATACAAACAGAACTTTTGGAGCTACAGGAGGACGTGGGTTTAAAGTTGATACATAAAAGCTTATCCGCAGTTGAATTTTGGAAGCAAGTACCAGAGACAAAGTATCCTCACCTCAGGAAAACCAGTTTCCGACTTATCTCAGTTTTTGGGACAACTTATTGCTGTGAAGCACTCTTCTCAGTAATGAAGTTTGTAAAGTCAAAACATCGTGCTGCCCTCACTAACGAACACCTGACTGAGCTTCTTCATACGGCCTTAACATCACATCAGCCAGACTTTAAAGCATTAACGGACAAAATGAAGACCCAAACTAAGCCTTCTACAAGCAGTAATTAAACAATTTAATAATGTGACTATAACTATATGTATATGTATATGTTTTTAATAATTAAATTCTTTTTAAAATATTTTGCGGCTCTCGTACATCTGAAAAACGTCGTATGTGGCTCTTGGGTCCAGGAAACTTGACCACCCCTGGGCCATATCCGACAGGCAATTGGATGATCCCGGGTTCGATTCCTATGGGGTACCTCATTTTTCATTTGCTCGTTCTCCCTCCTCATCTTGTGCGGAACGCTCTTCTACACAAGCGTCGTTCTTTACATTAATTATACTGTGTTGTTTGCAGTTAAACTGTATATATGTATGGCATGCGAGGGTGCCCCTTCAGGGCATTTGATTCCGCTCGTATGTAGGAGAATTACGACTTCTGATTGATCGAGGACCTTGGTGTAGTGGATAGCATATCCGAACGGCAATCGGATGATCCTGGGTTCGATTCATGGGAGGTACCTCATTTTTCATTTGCTCGTTCTCCCTCCTCATCTTGTACGGAACGCTCTTCTACACAAGCGTCGTTCTTTACATTAATTATACTGTGTGTTGTTTGCAGTTAAAAAAAAAAAAATATATATATATATAACGAGGGAGGGAGAGAGAGAGAGAGAGAGAGCTGAACCAGCAGCTTCTGCGTAAGCGACGTTTACAGGCGAGCCTTTGTTCGCGCGTTCTTTCCTCTTCACAACGTTCCTTATGGGCATACAGCGACCAAATGCAACCGTCCTTAAGCGTCACACCTCCTCGCACCAGGCATTTTGTACTCAAGTGGTTGGTACGCGTCCATGGTGCCACACCCCGTCGTGGATCAATTTTTACTCCTCGATTCGATTAAACTTCTAAATTAATTTGATTGTGCGCTATTTATTTTTGTCAGCGATTTATTTACTATTGTGCGTTTGTCCTTTTGTTATCAACATTTATCAGTAACTGCAGCATTTTAGCTTAGTGTACGATTAAACAAAGCACTGTAACGCTACTTGCTGCTCAAGTATTCGAGCTTACCTGACTGTTCATTCACTTCATAATAACCAAAAGGTCATAATATCATTTGTTATTTGATTAATTCAAGAAAGCACTCTATTAATCTCCTTTAATATCCTTAGTTTTTATTTTGCTGAAAGATCAATGATGATTTCAAGCCTCAAGCAGTCATTTCTTTAATTAAAGTAAACACATTATTATAGCGACTACGCCCCAGACCAGTATATATATATATATATATATATATATATATATATATATATAAAAGTTAAATGGTTAAAAGAATAAAACACTAAAAACCGCGAAGCTTTTTTCCGTCGCACATAGCCAGGCACACCCGGTTCATCTATGTAGTATCGTCCTGAACCAGACGTCTAGTTTTCTTTTGAAGACTTCTACGTTGATACCAGTAATGTTCCTGATCTCCTTCGGAAGCCGGTTCAATAGTCTTGGCTCCCTGACCACCAAGCTATTTTCCTTTAGAGTAGAGGGTGTGCCCTGTCTGGCCTATAGTTTGGGAACACTGCACATTCTAGCTTTACTATTTTCCACTAATTTTGGGTGGTTACTGGGTCCAGCGTGAGGTTAGGTACTAGTTTTTCCATTATTTTCCATGTGTAAATTATGGTGTATCTCTCTCTCTTCTTTCCAATGAATATAGATTTAATTTACGAAGTCTTTCTCAATAGTTGAGTTCTTTGCAGCCATCAATCTTGGCTGTGAAATTTCTTTGAATTGCTTCTAGTTTATTAATTTCTTTCTCTTTATATGGAGACGTGAAGATTGAGCAGTATTCAAGTTTTGGTATGATCAGTGTTTTCAGCAGGGAATCATTATTCTCTTATCTCTTCTTTTAAAGGTTCTCAGTACCTATTCTGCGATTCTTTTTGTTTTGTTTATCGTTAGCTGGTGTTGTGTTTCAAATTTCGCAGCGTCAGTCATTATAACCTCGGAGTCTATTGCTTTCTTGCTTCTCTAAATTTCTTGTCTATCTGGGGCATAATATGACGTCTGTTTTAGGTTTACATTTCGTCCATATCTCAAGAGCTGAAATTTACTCTGTGTAAGTTTCATGTTGTTGTCTTTTGACCATTTGCATATTCTGTTCGTGTCTCTGTGTAGGGCCTCCACTTTTTCTGCATTACTGATTTTTCTGCTGATTTTTGTATTGTCGGCAAAGGATGTTACTATACTGTTGTTGGTCACTTCATTGTTGGCTACTTCATTGTTGGTTACTTCATTGTCTACTGTTAGCATGATAATGAATAGGAGTGGAGCCAATACTGTTCCTTATGGTTCTGAACCGCGTACTTCCGATTCTGATGATTACATATCTTGGATTTTTTCTCTGAGGAAACTGTGGATCCATTTTCCCACTTTGCCTGTTATTTCCATGTTTCATTTTATGTGCTCTTATACCATGATCACATGTGTGACTTTAGCAAAATACGCGTATATGACATCGTAGTTTTCATTGCTTTCAAGTGCGTCTATGATGTTGTTATAGTGCTCTATTAGTTGTGATAGGCATGATCTTCCTGATCGGAATCCGTGTTGGTTCTCAGTGAATCTTTCCAGTGTCTTTAAGAAGTCATAGATTTTCTCTCTAACTATTCATTCAAATATTTTGGTGAGATGAGACGTCAGTGACCTGGTTTATAGTTCCTTGCTTGAGATCTGTCCCCTCCTTTATACTGTACAGTATATAGGGACAATGTTCGCTCTTTTCAGGATGATCGGTATTTTCCCCGTGTCTAGAGATCTTCTGCATAGCCAGTATAGGGGTGTAATTATTTAATTTTTACAGTTTTTAATCAATAAGGCGTTCTTTTTTTTCGGACCTCCAACTGAATGTGATTTCATTTGTCTTATAGCTCGCGCTATATCTTTTGGGTTAAATCAAAATCCGTTATACACTCTACTTGGAATTTCTCTTCAAAGAATGCATCTCTATCAAGTACCACTTTATCACTTTTTGTGTTACTGGAAATTGATTCATAGTAGGCTCTCAATTTCTCAGATAGTTCTTTTAAGTCGTTGGTTAGTTTATTATTTCCTGTCCCTAAGGGTTCGATAGTGGCGCGCGTTCTTGTTTTCCTTTTCGCATAGCTATAGAAGTATTTTGAGCTTTCCTTTACTTCTACCGCGTTTTCCTCTTCCCTCTCTGTATGACTCTTAATTAGGGCTTGTATTTCCCTATCTATACTATCCAGTTTTTCTTGTATTACTTCCATGGTATTGTTTTCTGTGCAATTAATTAACTTTGGAGATACTCTCGTTCTTTTGCGGAAATTGTTCGCTTTTGCCTTTCGAAAAATTCTTCTTTTCTTCTGGTTGTGTTTTCGGAACATATTTTTCTAAAATTTCCAGCGTCTTTTCTTCCAAGGTTGCTAGCATTTCTTCAGTTGTTTTATCCTCTAAAATTGTTTCTCACTTTATTTGGGCTATATGAGATTTGATATCTTCCTAATTTATAGTCTTCGAATTTAAGTTAAAATCTCAAATTTGCTTCTTTCTTTGTATGAGTATTTTCTTTTAAGGATGTCACCATATTAGTTGATATCTCAATTATGTTGTGGTCTGAGATAATAGTTGGGGTTATTTTTATATCATCGATGAAGTTGTAACCATCGACAGGTATTTATTTCTTATCTATGAAATATTCGCAGTTTTCACAGTTAATATATATAAAGGCCACTGCTGCAGGTATATGTCGGCTGGCTAGAAAAAAACGTCCCGATACTTAAAGTACAGTAACTCAAAAAATATAAACTTTATAATCACAAAATGTGGCTCATTATAGCTTCAATTAGCTAGCAACATTCCCTAAAAATTTCAGAATTCTACCTGCTACAGTTTCTCCATAGTGAATGATATATACAGTGTGTATATATATATATATATATATATATATATATATATATATATATACTGTGTCCATGTGTGTGTGTGTGTGTGTGTGTGTGTGTGTGTGTGTGTGTGAGAGAGAGAGAGAGAGAGAGATTTTGTGTGTATGGCTATGCTTCCAATAATAATTTTTAACCTTGTCTACCCCTCCTGAACGTTCTTCTATCAGTTAATAAAAAGGTCGTGAAGAGGTCGTGAAGAGGTCATTTGGTGACACGAAATCGACGAGTAAAATTTTAATAATGTTTTCTTTTCTTCTGAACTGAAATATCTTTTCAATTTCAATGTATTAAATAGAAAAACAATATAAAAATATACTTTAATAACATTGTTAATTGTTTACAGATTGCGTCTTAGATGGACAGTAAACGACTGAAGGTACGAGCAGCGAGCGGCATCATTAGTTCGTATATATAGGGGACCAAAGTACTTATGAAGCTTTCCAAGCAGTAACAATAAATAGATCTGAAAATATAGGATCTTTCGAATTATGTTTTTTCTCTCGCCGGCGTTATACTTATAACAGAAGAGGGCTGTATACCCTAATCTTTATTTTCACCACGACAAACTAGAAGGAAAAACCCATGAAGATTATTGTTTTCAATCGAATCAGGACAGGATCCGAATTTGAAATTTGAATTGGGTCAGAATCGAGACTCCGTTACATCGCTACTCTTGTTCTGTGCAAAATATTTACGAAAGCATTACTGAAAGTGTTTAATTCATGTTTATGAGTTGTAATTTTAAGAAGCGAAAGTCACTGTTAATTTCTGAAATATTTTCCTTCGGTGCTTGACGCCAAATCATTCCTTGAAATGACTTTATTCATTCTTAAGTCTCTCAGACAATCAGTAAGAGGTGGGGAATTGATGAGACGAAAAGCTTTTGATTCCATCCGGTCAAGTAGAGTTGTGCGGGTTGAACCACCCCACACATGAGAAGCGTACTCCATACAGGGACCGACAAAACCCCTGTACAGAGACAGCAACTGAGTGAGGGTGAAGAAACTGCAGAGCTGGTACAGCACACCTAATCTCTTAGAAGCTGTTTTAGAAAGAGAGTATATGTGATCTTTCCAGGTAGTAGTAGAACGATCAGAGGTCAGATACATCATAGCAGTCCCACACGAAACATGGAATGTCTGTTGAGAGGAACGCATTTGAAGCGGGTGGAGAAGTGAAGGGTAGAATTATCAGCATAGGACAGCGTAGGACAGGAAGTGCAACGTAATAGATCGTTGATAAATAAAAGGAAGAGAGTGGGTGACAGGACAGAACCCTGAGGAACACCACTATTAATAGCTTCAGGAGAAGAACAGTAGCCATCTACAACCGCAGCTATAAATCGGCCAGAAAAGAAATTAGAGATGAAGGCACAGAAAAATGATAGAAACCGAAGGAGGGCAGTTTGGAAAGTAAGGATTTGTGCCAGACTCTATCAAAAGCTTTTGATGTCTAGCACAAAGCAATGGTTTCACCGAAATCTCGAAACAAGAATGACCAAGATTCAGAGAGATATGCAAGAATATCGCCAGCAGAGCGTCCCTTGCGGAACCCATACTGACGCTCTGAAAAAAGATTTGTGAGAAGAGAGGTGTTTAAGAATCTTCGTATTAAGGATAGATTGAAAAACTTTAGAAAGACAAAAAACTCAAAGGAATTAGACGATAGGGGAAGGGTTGAAAACAGTCACCCTTCTTTGAGTCAGGCTGAATGAAAGCGAACTTCCAGCAGGAAAGAAAAATGCCAGGCGAGAGAAAAAGACGAAAGAGTTCGCCTAGGTAGGGGGTCAGCACAGAAGCGCAGTTCTTAAGAACAACAGGAGGGACACCATCAGGACAGTACGCCTTCCTATCCTAGAATTGAGCCCAAATAGAGCAGAAAACACATCTTTGGGAGAGATTCTATTTTCAGAAAGTTTGAGCGAGGAGTTTAGCTTTATTGGGAGAAGAGATGGCAACTGAGCCATTATAACGGAAAAAAGGACGGAAAGTAGTAAAGTTGTTGGAGAGGTTTTTGGCTAGGTGCCAGAAAGAGCGAGAAGAATCGGAATTAGATAGGTTTTCACATTTTTGTGAATGAGTGAGAGTAAGGCGATGGATGGCAATGGTACCTTCTGAAAGCCTCCTCTCTGTTGCGGATAGCATCGAAACAAGCAAAGTTCAACCAAGTGTTTTTTTACATTAGTAGTTGGAATAGAATATGGAATGTACGCCTCCATGCCCGTGAGAATCACTCCCTTGACGCGATCAGTGCACTAGGAGGGAGCCCATCCACGGAAGCAGTAATTATTCCACGACATTCAAAGACATGGTGAGTTTTTGCTCTAAATGACCCTTATCTCTTCTCCAATCTATTTCTTCATTCTATAAGAAGCCTTTAAATTCCTTAATTTTTATCTTCCCATAAAAGGTCATTTACAACATATTACATTCTTATTATTGGCAAGTGTGTTTTTCGCAGTAGTTACATTGCAAAGTAGGTTATGATTTAAGACTGTCATTCACTGTAGCTTTGGTCTTGCTGAGTAACTCATAGTAAATAGAAGGATTACTGCCTATTCAATGTCACTCCCATTCCCGTTTGTGGTTCGCAAAATGAAAATGCACAAAGTGAGAAATCCAGATTTGAGAAAAGAGTTTCTTGATTTGAGAAATGTCACTCCATTCCCATTCCCGATAAAGGCGCCAAATGGGAATGGCTAATATTTCTTAACCTAACTTAACTTCACCTAACCTAACCTAACATTAGCCTAACCTAGCCTAATCAAACTTAATATAACCTATCGTAATCTAACCTAACCTGGACCGAAGTGAGAAAGCCGTGAATGAAAATGATAACAACATGAACAACATGAATTGGGAATAATCAGATTTGGAAATGCCTCTTTTGAAATTCTCACTCGCAGCATTCCCACTCTTTGGAGATCAAATGGGAATAACATTGAGTGAGATGATACCAACACAAGAGAAAGATTACTTCTAACTCATTATCATTCCCATTTCATTCTTCGGCCAAGAGTGAGAAATATGAGAGGGGGAACCTCAAAGGGGTTAATTTTCAAATTGATCTACGGTATTCCTATTTCATGCCATTTTCATTCTCATCCACGGCTTTCCGTTTTGGTCTAGGTTAGATTAGGTTAGGTTAGGAAATATTAACCATTCTCATTTCACGCCTTTACCACGAGTGGGAATGGGAATAGTAGTGAGTAGGAAATAATCATTCCCATTTCCATTCGCAGTTCGAAAGTGGGAATATTCGAAGTGGGAAAAGAATTTCTGACTTTGAAAAGATTGCCGGTCCAATCCCCATTCACGGTTAATGCGCAAAAGGAGAATGATAAATGTTTACTAACTTAACCGAGCTTAACCTGTTCTTAACCCAACTAACTTTATAACCGGGACCAAAATGAGCAAAAGCCATGAATGAGAACGGAATAGCATAAAATGGGAATAGATCAATTTGAAAATAACCTTTTTTTGAGATTCCCATTCGTGGATCTTTCTTGAACGAAAACTGAAAGTGGACTGTACAGTAATTCAATGGGAAAAGATACACAAGAAAATTATGCAGTTAAAAATAAAGTTTATATTTTCATTAACACTTAAGTTCCTTTCAGCACGTTTTCAGTTTGTGGTTAAATTATGGAAGAAATTTATAGAACCACTTTTGAATTCAGTTTATTTATGAAATGAGAAACTAATTTAAAATGAAGGGAAACGTTTATTTTTCAAAATGGACGAAAATCGAAATCAGAACACATTCTCCGTCCATGAAAGCTAATACCAGTGTATATACGATTGTGTATATATATATATATATATATATATAATGAAAACCCTCACATTTAGAGAGAGAGAGAGAGAGAGAGAGAAGAGAGAGAGAGAGAGAGAGAGAGGTGTTTCATTTGCCTATTGTGTGCAAGTGTTTCTAAATCTTCAGATTGTCTTCGAGTCTTCGAAGATCAAGTGAGGTTGTGAGACGAATTTCTCTTTGAATCTGGATTAGTTCACTCGCACCCATTCCCGAATTACCACTCAAAACAGTCATCACTCAACCACGAAAATGATCTCCATCCTCTCTCTCTCTTTCTCTCTCTCTCTCTCTCTCTTTGTTTTGAAGAAGAGAATGGATGGATTTTCTTACTCGGGAAGGAAACTTTGATGAAAGAAGGGCAAAAAATGTATTACGAGAGGGAATGAAACAAGAAAATTACATTTTCATACCATTTACTGATCTATTTTTGCTTAATTATATATATATATATATATATATATATATATATATATATATATATATATACAGGGTGTCCCATAGGTCCGGCATCATAGAGAAATTCATATTTTTCTATTTCTACAAACCATAATTCATATGCTCGGGATGCCAATTTCCCGTCCACCATTCTGTTCAGTGACGAGGCTGTTTTTTATGGAAATGGTGAGGTAAATCAACAGAACACCCTACTGGTCTCAAAACAACCCTCACTGGTATACCTCTTCAAAGGAACAAGGTGCATCTCGGGTGATGGTATGGTGTGGCATTTGGAAGGATCGCATCATAGCCCCCTCTTTTTCGATGAACATGTTACCGGAGGCATCTACCTACGTATGCTCAAGGAAGAAGCATTTCCCAGTGTCTTGAACGAAGAAGGAAATTTCCCAACATGGTTCCAGCAAGACGGCGCTCCTGCACATTACAGCACCCAAGTAAGGGAATACCTGTACCAGCAATTCCCTGGTCATTGGATAGGACGTCGAAGGCCTGTGGAATGGCCAGCTAGAAACCCGGATCTCACGCCACTAGATTTTTTATCTCTGGGGCCACTTGAAAGCGCTTGTATACGCAGAGAAAATTAGGAGTGTTGAACATTTGCGGCAGCGCATTATTGAGGCATGTAACACCATTACTCCTGACATCATTCTGAATTTGTGTATTGAAAACAATGTTGGACATATTGAGCACGTTCTGTAAATAAAAGCTTTTGTTTTGCCTTTTTTTATCGTGTTCGAGTATATATATCGTGTTCGAGTGTATACTGTATGCCATACGGTTGAACTGAAACGTATAACCAAAACGGGATAATGAGGATGCATGAATAATACGTTTCACACGAAACTATAACTAAACTTATGATGATAAATATGTATTGAATTATACATTTGAAATACACACTCATTTGATTCACATGTCATTTCATTTCGTAACCCAAATTAGACACAGAATACAAAATAAGACGTCTAAAAGGGTTTAAAGCGTAATAAACTCATCTGTTTCCTCTTTATTGTTAAGATACATGAACAAGTGTATCGAAAGAGAAAAAATCTTTATCCGAGTTGCATTCTCTCATTTCCACCCAAGTGAGCAGCCCGCGAGAAGAAAGTCATTAAAATGACAATTTTAAACGTATTAAAATTTGTGTTTAGGTCCTATTTATTAATACGAAAGTATATATATATATTTATGTATATAATAATAATGAATTTCATATGAAATGAACTTAACTAAAAATCGACAAAACAAAAGGGGAAGATGAAAGAGGAAACAAAAGGTGTGTTGACGTAAAATTTTCGTACGAACACAATTCCCTCATTACCGACGATAAATGAAATGTTTGGATATTCTTAGATTTCCCCTCAAATACAAAATTTTTCAAATAAATCTGTTATCTGTTATTTGCTTTTTTGCTTGTGTGTGTGTGTGTGTGTGTGTGTGTGTGTGTGTGTGTGTGTGTGTGTGTGTGTGTGTGATAATTCACAAATGTAGTGGGTAATTTGTTTTGTGAGGGAACATTTTTAATACTTTTGGTATTTCGAAACCTTAAACATCTCTATAAAAAACTAAAAACATTTTAACAGTCGAAAAAAAAGATACATTGGTCCTGATTAGGTTAGGGTTTAGGTAGGTTAGATCAGGTTAGATCCACGAGTACCTCACTATTTAATGACTTAACGGAAACCACGCTTCGAGCCATCAGTGCTTCCGAAACACTTATGACGCCCTTCTCGGTTCGATGGTACTAAGGTTAGGTTAGATTAAATTTGTTTTGGTTAATTAGATTTTTAGGTATATGGATTTTAAAAAGTCGGTACCTCGCTTATGCGATGTATATGTATATATATATATATAATCTTCCACACGACTATCTCCTTACCTTCAACAGTACACAACTCAATTCTTCCTCTTCTCTTAACATTCTTGGCGTTTCCTTTTCTCGTGATCTTTCCTGGAAAGATCACATATACTCTCTTTCTAAAACAGATTCTAAAAGGTTAGATGTGCTGTACCGGATCCGAAGTTTCTTCAACCCCCCCCCCTTCAGTTGCTGTCTCTGTACAGGAGTCTTGTTCGCCCCTGTTTGGAGTATGCTTCTCATATGTAGGGTGGTTCAACCCACACAGCCGTACTTGACCGGATGGAATGAAGGGCGTTTCGTTTCATCAATTCCCGCCTCTTACTGATTGTCTTCAATCTCTCTCTCTTCGCCGCAATGTTGCCTCTCTCTCTCTTTACTATCGCTTTTATAACGGACATTGCTCTTCTGAACTCTCTAACTGCATGCCTCCTCCTTTAAGGAGAGCGCGCAACACCAGACTTTCTACACTTTCTCATTCCATTTCTGTCGAGCTATCTAACGCAAGGGTTAACCGGTATTTTCAATCTTTCATCTACTCAACGGTCAACTCTGGAACAATCTTCTTCAATCCATCTTTCCTCCTGTCTATGACCTCCCATATTTCAAACGCATAGTAGGCATCTCGAAAACCCCGGACCTTGATTTTGGCTCTCTTCTTCTTCTATAGGTGGGGGTAGGGGTGGGGCGCTTTTGCGGGCATTTGCCCTTGGCACCTCCTTCCTGCATAATATATATATATATATATATATAATATATATATATATATATGTGTGTGTGTGTGTGTGTGTGTGGGGGTTAGCTGACAAAAATATTGCGCTATTTTATAGCACACACACACACACACACACAACACACAAAATAATAATAATAATAATAATAATAATCCTTTGGGTTGTTTAGACTCCTTCGTAATATCTAAGGTCATATGACGGAGGGGGGCTTAGGCTTTACATGGTATCCGAACCGCTACTCCACCAAGGAAGATCCAGTAGCAGAAGCTTAATCGTTGAAATCTGAAATCCGAGCCGAGACTCGAACTCAGAACCTTCAGACTGGCAGCCTGGCGCTTTATTACTAGGCTACCTTGACGGGTGGTTTGGAGTAACAATCCTGTAAGAGTACTTCTACCGAAACGAATCATAGCAATAAGAACCAATGATGATTTGCATACAAAAGGCTTACCGTATTTGACGGCTTACAAGACGCTGCGCCGTGAAAGACGCACCTTAATTTTGGGAAGGTAAATTCAAGAAAAAAAGTGTTTGATGCACTTTATTGTTAATACAGTGGATATGTAAAATTCAATAAAAAGAAAACCCAAAAGCCAATAAAGAAAGATAATATGATTATTACTCTTATTATTTGTTATTAATCAACTTCAGATTCATTACTGACATTATCATCATTATCCCCATCATCATAATCATCATCTTCACTTGTATCACTGTCACTCTCATACAATAAATGATCTTCAGTGCCATCCATTGCATTACTTATACCACATTTTTTAAAGGACTTGACCACAATTTCAGTCTTAACATCATTCCATGACTTCAGCACCCATTCACACACTTGTGCTGTTGATGGACGTTTCATCCTTCCCCACTTTCGGCTTCTAAGACGTAGGGCGATTTTTTAAGGTATTTATAAGGAAAAAAAGTGCGTCTTATAAGCCGACAAATACGGTACTTAAAAACAAAATGCAAAATTTTTAAATGACAAAAAAGGATCACATTGAGTACGGTCGTTGCAAAATGTCTGAAATCAAACAAAATTTCAAGAAGTTATATTTTTAGTGTGGGTTTAATATTCAGTACGGCGTCCTTTGGATCCAGTGATTGCTTTGATCCTCATGGGCTCATCTAGGATAAGGTTTTGGACCAATTCCAGGGCTATTTCAGAGTGGTAAGCTGTTTTTATAGCTGAAGAAAGATCTCTGTGGAATCCTGGCTTCTTTTCAGTCTTTCACCTTCAAAAGTTTCAACAAGTTCTGAATCGGATTGAGGTTAAGAGGGATACCAAATCATTAATGCCAAAAT
Organism: Bathynomus jamesi; assembly: GCA_023014485.1. Lineage (NCBI taxonomy): Eukaryota > Metazoa > Arthropoda > Malacostraca > Isopoda > Cirolanidae > Bathynomus > Bathynomus jamesi. The sequence continues at coordinate 863,761 of JAJOZX010000327.1, read as the reverse complement.
TGAAATGTGTGGAGTTTTTATAAACTTCTTTTACAATTTTAGCTGGCAAGATGTAATATCCTGCTGAAGCCAGAATAGCTGTCCTCCTGTATTGCTCTTAGGGCATCTCAGTAAGATTTGAATAGATACAAGAATTCACAGTTGTACCTTTTTTGCGAAAAACCCAATTTCCCTGTGCCAGGGGCGCCCAAATATCCCCAACCCTGACCTTTCGACGGTGTTTTCAAGATGTCAGTACAGTATTGAGATGATATCGTTGACTGGATGGACGCTTGACCCATTGTTCGGTGGTCCAATCAGCATTTTTTTTAGTAAAACTTAGAAACTTCTTTTGCTCTTCATTTAGGAGGGGATTTTCTTTTGGCTGCTCTTCTTGCGACTAAATGGTTCTTCTCACACTGAAATAGAAGAATCATTGAACTCCTTCCGCATCTGGGCACTGGCCACTTTACTTTCCTTCTGATCGCATTATCATTACGTTGGGTCGTTATTCGTAGCCTACTGGATCTTGTTTTTGGCATGTACTTTTCATTCTCGAAAATCTCTTTTTCACCTTGCATAATGTTCACTGAGAAATTTCACGTCGTGAGGTTACCTGTCTTTGCTTGTAGCTCCTTTTTTTAAGTATTTTCACCTGACCTCGCTTCTCTGAGAAAATTTTCGGCTTTCTACCCAATTTTAGCCTGTGTAAATTAGGAATTATTTAGGTCATGCGCATGAGTTCAAGCAGTAATTATGAATGCAAAGACTTTCCTGGGACTAAACCAGCAAAAGTAACGTTAAAATCGTCGCAGTATCAATAGAAAATTGATTATTAATGCAAATTGTGATTGTACTTATATAAACTGCAGACACTGATATTTTGAAAAAGTATATATGAAATTACTGAGTAAATGAGAAAATAATTTTATGTAAAATGAAACTGTCCTAGAAGTGCAAAGTAATCCAAACTTCTCCCTTCCTCCAATCAGCCCTTGATTTTTGCTTTCCATCACTATGAAATTAATGAATATTTCTGTAATAAGTTACCTTGTATTTTTAGTGTTTTAGTATATGTTTCACTTCATGAGGAAAAGGTCTATTCCATAACGAGTGTCATTTTGTAACTTTTAAGCATAATGCAAAATTGTAACGGAAAAAGGACATTTTGGAAATTTGTGAGTGAATCTAATCTTTTGACCAAGATTGTATTTATAAAATAAGACAGAAAATACAGGAAAGCTAGGCTTATATAATTTTATGTATTAGCAACCACAAAGCACCTTCAACTGATCACTCAACAGTTGATTTAGTACTAGGTTCATGTACTTATTCGCTTTTTGGAACTGACATTCCGTAACACACTATACACAGGGATACTGATGGGCGTCACGTCGAATCCTACTCTTAATTATTTAATAAATGTTACCACTTTATCATTTTATGATTGAATTCCATATAATTTCCAAGTGCTTCACAAAAATAGATCCTGACTTTATGTACCCTGTATATAATTTTGATTTAAACGGAATCATTATAAATACTATTTCGTGTAAAAATTTCATAGTGTGATGTAGTTACTTCAGGATAATTTACATTTAATTCTTATCAGGCACGAACAATACACCAAATTACACACATACATCATCTATCTACAACGCTGAAGGAGGAGTTAACGCTATGTTATTTTTAAAATTTAGTGAATCTAGCAGCATATAGAGAGGCTGTACTATGAAAGGTTGCCAATTGCTATAGAGTAATGCTCTTATTTTTTTAAATTAAAAAATATCTGATGGTGAACTTCTTTAAAAAACGATTTTTTCTAAAACAATTATTACGTAGGCCTTATATATTCCAAAGGCATAAGTAAGTATATCATTAATATTTCTATATTTCTATACCCCTTTCAAAATTTATTACCATACTCTTATGCGTATACTCTGAAAATTTATTTCTATACTTATACCCTATGCCTCTCTGAATGTTTATTTCTATACCTATACCTACACTATACTTTCATTTCTATACACTACCTATACCTATATTGGTATGCCATCTCTGGTTTGAAAACAGCAGTATAGTCAGAACTGTTGTTTAGATTTCTGCCATGCGTGATTTGTTTATACACGAACATATACGCAAACATTATCAAAACCTCATTTCCCAATGGACTGGGGTAAGAAGAAAAACACGGGTGTAAAATACTATTGATGAAGAGAAAAGGGAGAAGCTAAAGCGTACACATGCATTCACACAGGCTTCCTGGTGAACCAGCACCCCTCCACATCAGGGGCTACTTCTAAGACAATTTTAGTGGGTGGGTTAAACTAGTACTTATTTTTATTTGATCACAAATAACACAAATCAAATTAAATGTATATGTTGATGCATATATGATTATATGTTCGTATATACTCATATATATGCTCTAATTTTATTATAGTAGGTGGGTGAAATCTTTCTGTACGTGGGCACTGCCCACCCAGGGGCAGACAGTAACCCTGCTCCACATGGCAAAACTCCACACTCGTGGCGCTTCATACGCCATGCGTGGAGGCACTTAAAGACATTCACTATAAATCTGTTTTAGGTGTAATTAATTCAGAACAGTCATAGTTAATTAGTATGCTTATAGTAATAATTTGAAAGTAATCTATGCCGCATACATAATTCTAATACGTCACCATAACATTACTGCTAATAGGTTAGATACACCACCGAACATTTTTGAAGTTAATCAAAGTCAATTCAGAACTTCAAAAACTTATCGATCGCCTTCAGCGTATGAATAAGCTTTTCTTGTATGAACCAAATTCTCGCGTACATTCGATCAATAAAGAGCTTTCTAACTAATTTAGATTAATTTGAAGATAAAGTGCTTAAATTACGTAAATGACGAAAATTATTTTATAATAATTAACGTAAATTTAATCAGGAAATAACAATGTTTCGCTCCTTTGAATCAGTTTGAAACTTGAAAAACTTATTTTCAGTTTTATACGCTTCAGTAAATCATTTCCAATTTTATTTTATTTTTTGGCGTTTACTACGTTTACAGTTACAATTAACTTCAGAAGCGCATTTTTCACTATCAAAGAATGAAAACTACACTCGCCTCTCATTCAGGCGTTTCTATGGTTACGCATCCCGTACCTCATCCATCAACATTTTTTCATTACTCGTTTCGGAGAAGGAGAGAAGTTTATAGAGCTTATGGCACTCTTTCATCCAACAGAATGATTACTGTCAGCATTAAAGACATGTTGCAAATCTCCTTTCACCTTTATTTACATAATAATAATAATAATAGAGATACGGCTGAAAAGTGTTATAATCCTTAGAACTGAAATTAAGCTACAGCCATCTCCAGTTTCTAAGCTTTCAAAACTTATTTGATACTACTACTACTACTACTACTACTACTGCTACTACCACCACACACACAATATATATATATTGCGTGTAGGATGGATATATAATTATGTTTCGAAAAGAAAAGTTTGATACTAATTGTGGAGCGAGTCTCAGAAACGAGAAATGACGGTCGAATAAATGTTCTAATAACAAAACTTTGTTCACAATTCCCACACCGGATTCTCTTTCACCCTCCTACTCCTATTCTCCTATTCCTTATTCATCTTATTATTACTCCTAATTCTCCTATTCCTTATTATTTATTATTATTATTATTATTATTATTATTATTATTATTATTAGTTGATATTCTCATGATCTAAGTTTTGTCGATATTTTTCCAGTTTAATATCTATAAATAGACAGATAGATAGATAAGCTAAGATTTCCTGAAACGCCGAGAAAATAGATGAAATCTTAAACAAAGAGATATTCGTTAGAAGTCTCAACGTTTCGTCACAAATACGATTGTCCTTCTCGAGTCAGTCTTAGTGCCTTCATCGGTGAGAAAATTTCTCAAAGAGGGGACCCACCGAGGGTATCCTAATGGTAAAATGCCGGGCTGTTACTCTGAAGGTTCTGAGTTCTAGTCTCGGCTCGGATTTTAGATTTCAGAGATTAAAGCGCTTTTCTGACTTCCCTTTTCGGGGTAATGGTTGGAATATCACGAAAAGCCGTAGAGGTCAGCTCGGTTATATGACTTGAGACATTAATAATACGGCCTCATTGCACTAACTCACGAATTATTATTATTATTAATACTACAACCAGTACCATCGTGAATCAAACCCCGCGACCTCAGTCTTTTCTCAAAGGGGGAACGGCGTTATACCCACTGAACTTCGGGCGCTCACCAGATGTTACGAAAATCAAACAACTTTATTATTACTAATCCTCGAAGATAGAGACGCATTGAAACTTTTAAAATAAATGTCTTTGATGTCATTTGCTAATATGAAACTCTTTAATGAGTCTTTGAAAAAGATATTTAATCAAAGACACTCGTAAATTTGTATGCTTTCATTTTGAGAGGCAGATACACAGAAACGCGCAATTCAAATTCACCTTATATGTTCGTTATATACACTGTAGATACGATTTTTTTTCGTATAGTTTTTATTCAAAGGAATGTGTCACCTTTGGTGAGGTTATTAAAAAAATATACCGGGTGTTCTAAAAAGGTGTTTCAAAAAATATTTATGTAAAAAAAAATTTCTGGTAAATTTTTTTATCACCATGTATATGTATGATAACGTAACACTACTAACCTTATATATATATATATATATATATATATATATATATATATATATATATATATATATATATTAAAAATCCAGTGGAGCATTCTTCATTATTATAATGATAACAGTAATACTTTTTCAAACATTAAAACAACAATTTTCAAATGTTTTCCACCCTGTTTGTTCCAACAGTAATTATAAATATGCAAATTAAGTATTTCAAAAATTGTTTTGTTCATTTTTTTACATTATTGTTTTGGATTTAAAAGCGAATGAATTTCAGATGAGTGTGTGTGTGTGTATATATATATATATATATATAAAATATTGCATATCTTTTTTGAAATGGACTCAACTTCATGCGTGAAGTTTTATATTGCACTTTTAATGATTTTACACATACTGTATATACACACTCATGTTTAATATATATATATATATATATATTATATATATATATATATATATATATATATATATATATATAAGTGTGTGTGTGTATTTCTATTTGAAGAAAGAACTAATATTCATTATTTTTCACTACCGTTTTGGAGTAAGAATCAGAGCTAAGATTCTTATCTGTTTTTGTATATAAAAGAAGGAAGACGAAAGGACAAAAATATTTGAAAAGTCAATTTTTTCCCGTTTTGGACTTAACTGTTGTTGATCGAATGCTACAAAATAAGAACTTGCGAACGAGTAAGAAAGCCCTCTTTTAAAGAACGCCTCTTTAAAGAACCTCTTAAACCAACCACCAACAAATAAAGAGAAAAAGAGCTGCATTAAAAGGGGTGAAATTTGAACTTCTTCAAACACCAACCAACTAACTCGTTCCTCGCATCAAGAAGTAATTTTAGAAAGACTTTTCTCTAAAGTCAGGTATCAAAACATTTGAGACGATTTTCAGTGACTTTCGCTTCACTGGAAACTTACAAATTTCTTAACATTAAGAACGACCTAACTTTACTTTGGATTTCCTATTAAGATGTTGCGAAACACACAAAATAAAAACGATAATATAACTGCTTATTTACACACACACACACCACACACACACACGTACCTAAGTGACTCAACATAAATGAAGTTGAATGCGCGATAATTCACAGATGTACAGAGGTAATCTTTTTGAGGTAACAATTTTGGTACCTCAGAACGTTAACTCATTATATACAAAAAATCTAGAAACATTTTTATTCTCTGAGAAAAGTTATGTTAGGCCTGTTTAGATTATATTATGTTAGATTAGATTAGGTTAGATTAGGTTAGGTTAGGATATATTAGCTGGTACAGGTCTCACTATTTAGGGACTTAACAGGACACTTCTTTCAAACCCTCAGTTACGTCTCCCGAACGGCATTTCGTAGACAAGATTTTAGGGTTTAGATTAAGTTAGGTTAGATTAACAGAGACTTGGTTAGATTACGCTAAGTATAGGTTAGTTCAAGTTAGGTTTGCTAAGTTACTAGATTGTTGAAGTGCGTTCGGGCCATATATTACATACTCGTATGTAGAAGCATAACGGAAATTCCTTTTCCTCGCCTCTCTCACATGGTTTGGAGAAGTAAACAAGGCTACAAAACCAAAACACATGGGCAGGAACAGACCAACAAAGGAAACACAGATTTTGTTTTGTTTTCCGAAATGCCCGCCAGAGGACGTCTCTAAGGTCTATATAAACGCGAATCCTCTCTCAAATCGCTCTCATTTGCTTATTTGCCCACTACTCAGGCTTCACTCAGCACTCGCTCTTCATCTCCAACTTTCGTCACGTAACTCCACTCGCTCTCCGGCCTTCGTTGGAGAGCGGCCCGCCGTCCTTCAAAATTCAGTTCAGCATACACGAAGCTGGATCATCTCCGTTGAGGCCTACTACTACTTCATCTTCCCGGAAGCAACATCACTTCTGCAAGATTCAATCGCCGTCATCCGTCCGCTCTTTGCCTTACTCAACATTCATCCATTTCGACCTGCTAATCTTCAGTTCCCTCCAACGAGTATTTCGTCATTCAAACAGGCTTGTAGACCCTTCCGTCTTCAGAGTTATCTTCCTCATCAAAATCTCAGGTCTGTAAACCTCTCATAGACCACCAGCACTTGGTCTACACTGTTTTGTTATGTCGTGATAAGCTATTCGTTCTTAATGCCTATAATGTCAACAAACTCTGCCTAACCGAATAGGCTATCTTCAAAAGTGTCTTCAATACCGTTCAATCTAACTCACGCATTTACGACCGCAGTTAGGCTTCTTTCATTACTGTACTAATACCATGTTGTCATTACCTCAGTTATTGCTTTTAACACCATTGTATCATTTAACTCTTATCCTGTAAAAGAATCAGTTCTTATTGTTAATAATCAATCGTTGTAATATTGCACAATTACCGTATAAATAATTGTTAATCACTGTGGACAAATAATTCATTTATTTTTCTAATTAAACGAAAAAACACAAAGTCATTTCTAATTTCCTTATTAAATATTGTTTGTTTGGCTGAAAGGACAAACTGGTGACCCCTTAACATAACATTTCATTCTTATTCTGCATATTATAGCGGGTCTATCGTCGCATAGGTCCCTGTACATACTTCTCGGTTTGATGATATTAAGGTTAGGTTAGGTTAGGTTAATTGGTCTCTTAATAAATGAAATTAAAAAAAGTCGGTACCATAATTATGCGGTGGAGATGCACACAAACACGTGTGTGTGTGTGTGTGTGTGTGTGTAATTATCTTTAATGCTTATCTATGACATATAATGCCTATATACAGGGTGATCGGTTTGGGTATGGATAAAATAAAAACGCTGTGAGAGTCTACCGAGAAGTGATACAGCGCTCATCTGTTGCACGTCTGGTCATAAAATGTGGGAGTTTGTAATAGGCTATGCCATCCGCTACCAGAGGTACGAACGCCATCTGCTGTCAGACTTATGAGAAATATGCCAGTTTCGAAGATGGCGGCGAATGCACAACAACGTGCGAAGTGTGTCATTTGGTTTGCTAAGTTTGAGAGTGTGACAACGGTACAGCATGAGTTTCGCCGTGTGTATGGTGTTCGAAAGGCTCCTAAATACGACTCCATACTGCAGTGGTACCGCACATTTGAAGAAACGGGGTCTATCACTAAACCACATGCAGGTGGTCGTAAGAATTAGCCTCTCATTATGACCTCTGTCGTGTTCGAAAGTGGGGAGGTTATGTTGAAGACTATTTAGGTTTATCACAATCTACCATCTTTATGGGCATTGTTTGCCAAATATTAAACTATACAATGTTACTGTTTCCATTTCACATGAAACATTTAAAAATTAAACCATTTAAAGATGAAAATTAATGAACTTAATTGAATTTATTAATACTTTTAACTGAAAAATGTCCACTTTCATGTTTCAAAGGTTTGAGTCACTTTAGTTTGACAAAAGAAAAATCCAACCTATTCGCATCGATTAAGTTAATTAAATCCATTAAAATGATGACTACCAAATTTTGTGAATGGGATCTAATCTAAGAAAATAAACCATTTTAATCCAATCAAGTTTTACATTAGTTGGACGCATTTTACGTAAATATTGATGCGTTCATATATGGAAAGCTCAACAATAATTTAATATAAAGACTGCCATTCTAAGTTATAGATATTGATATAGATAATGGATATATATATATATATATATATATATATATATATATACATTTCAACTGCAAAGAACACACAGTATAATTAACGTAAAGAACGACGCTTGTATAGAAGAACATTCCGCGCAAGATGAGGAGAGAACGAACAAATGAAAAAAATGAGGTAACCACCCGGGAATCGAACCCTGGATCTTCCGATTGCCGGTCAGATATGATAACCACTACACCATGGGCCTCACTCGATCAGAAGTCGTAATTCTCCTACATACGCGCAGAAACCAATGCCCCGAGGGGGCACCTCCCGCATGCCGCACATATATACATTTCAACTGCAAACAACACACAGTATAATTAACGTAAATAACGACGCTTATATAGAAGAACATTCTGCGCAAGATGAGGAGGGAGAACGAACAAATGAAAAAATGAGGTAACCACCCAGGAATCGAACCCGGGATCATCTTGCGCGGAAAGTTCTTCTATACAAGCGTCGTTCTTTACGTTATATATATATATATATATATATATATATATATATATATATATATATATATATCGAATGATTACAAATGATCTTTCCATTTTAAACATTTATTATGAAAAAACTAACAAAGCTACTGCGAAAAGCAAGATATACAAATAAAGAGGAACTCAAAAAGTTTTATTTACAAGCTATTGAAGTTCAATACGAGTTCCTTTTGTGGCTCTACAGACATTAAAGCGGTATTCTATTTAACTCCATACATTTTGTAGCATATTATACTGAACTTTTCTAACAGTCTCAAATGTCCCAAAGTTGTTGCCAATGGTGGAACAAAAACTTCATTTTTGACATAGCCACCAGAGGAAGAAGTCAAGCGGGGTTAGATCGGGCGAACGAGCCGGACAAGGAATGGGCCCCCCACGCCCGATCCAACGATCAGGCAATTGCTCATTCAGGAATGTTGTAACCTCATTGTGGAAATGGGGTGGCGCACCATCCTACTGAAACCACACATCAGCTTTGTCCTCTAGCAGCTGAGGCATCAGCCACAGCTGTAGCATATCGCGGTAAATGATACTGTTAATTGTTTGTTCAGCAAAGAAGAATGGACCGTACAGTTTGAAAGACTACTTTTTACTTGCAATCGATTAAAAATTTATCAATAGTAACTACTTTTTACTTCATTACTTTTGTAAAAAATCTATACAATTACTTTTTTATATTTTTCTTTTAATTTTTTCCGGATCTCCCAAGGCTGTTTATTCTCCAATCCCATATTATTGATAAAAATGGAGCAGTCTTGCCATATGTATTTTAATCCAGGAATTTTGGCCCAGAATCTACTAAATTTAGCATTATAGTGAACTACGAATGCATTAACTAATAGTTAAAATTGTAATTATATTACTACAATATTAGTACTGCAAATTTGTGTTATGTAAATAAAAATAGACATTGAAAAGTAATATAATTAATCCAGAGAAGTAATTTCTACTTTATACTTTTAGTTACTTTTCAGACATCAGTAATTTTTACTTTTAATCCATTATTTATTTAAGAGTAATTTTACTTCGACTTCATTACTATTTTCGGAAAGTAATTCTACTTTTACTCGATTACGAAATCTTAGTAATTTGACCACCACTGCAAAACACATTAACTTTAACCTCTTTTAGACCACTGGGTCGAATATGTACCGTTTCCAATACACGCACTCACAACTTAACCCTACAAAAACTTTGGTCGTTAAGGGGTTAAGGCTATCTCTGACGTGTCCAATATTATAAATAAAAATTCCCTGAAATATTCTTTATTTGTAATATCTTGCTTTTCGCTGTAGCTTTGTTAGTTTTTTTTATAATAAATGTTTAAAATCGGGAAGATCATTTGTTATCATCCGGTATATATGAAGGGATTTTACATCAAGTGGCCATCAGTTCGTCCTTTGGGTACGGCGCAGGCGAGAGATACAGCTCAAAGTCGCTCCTTCGCTTCCGAATTGCAAACTCATAAAAACTGAAATTACGGAAACTTTTCTTAAGGCGGATTCGAATCACAAATTCAAGACTGACCGCGATCAAAGTTTACGACAAAACGTGACAACACTCCTTTTCACCATATATATATATATATATATATAGTGGGCTACGTCGTAGCCACTGTCGTAACACCGCTTCCCATTGGTTAGCGAAGTTAAGCGACATTGGGTCTGGGTAGTAGTTGGATGGGAGACCGTCCTCCGTTTCCAGATTATGTAGCGACCCGTGGTTCGGATCCCACGTAAAGCTGTAGGTCCCCTCCGTCATATGACCTTAGATGTTGCGAAGGAGGTTAAACAACCGCAATCAGTAAATATATATATATATATATATATATATATTTGACTTTACCATGACTTTAATTATATATATATATATATATATATATATATATATATATATATATATATATATGTGTGGTGTGGTATATATAATTAAAGACATGGTAAACTTGAATTCTTGTACATAGATGTGTCCGGATAACCTAAAAATTTCTCTGTACATTTCCAAAAAGTATATAATTGATTGGACTGTAGTCAAAATAGTGACACGTCTTACTTGGTTAGAAAGGATTTCCATTGGAATTGATACACTTCTGCCATTTGGCGGCCAACGATTGAACACACTATCGATAGATGTATGTATCTAGTTTTCGAATTCGCTGTCTTGGACTATATTGGAGACATTAACTATTAATAATACTTATTTACTTATTTATTTATTTATTATTATTAATTTATAATAACTAGCTGCTTATTTTTAATAAGATCCCAGTAAAGCCTAAAGCTTAAGGGCCAAATTAAATAAAATAAATAGTCGAGCTTCACAATTATTCATGTCATTGTAAATTGAAAAAAATTATTTATTTTATTATTATTAATAAAGGTTATTCTACCTATTCTATCTTCACCAGTGGTAAGACGTATTCCATGGAAGTGGTCCTTCACTGGGCCAAACAGACGTTGTCTGACGGAGCTAGGTCCGGACTGGTTGACATTATTCCTTAAAAATCGGCAATAGTTCTCCTTAGTATCGCTCTCTATTTACGCTTTCTTTTGAAAAATTTCCACGCCATGCGCTTAAACTTCTTTTACTGTAACTGAGATAGTGTATTAATTATGTTCCAAGCAATCAATATCATCAGTATCCTTAACTCTTTGCATCAACTTCAGAAATTTTCTTGTGTTTGAAATTTCGTTTCAGATTTAGGGGAGTTCAACACTAATTTAAAGTGTCCACAAAAGTACTGTTTTCATTTCGTGAGAATCCATCGTGTTATTTCATCTTATTTTTTGTCAGAAGGATACGATATTGAAGCGTCGACTTTTGCTGTAAAAAAAATACACATAGTTTCTTGAATGGTCTTTTTCACATTATCCGTTACTTGAATGGTTTTTTCACATTATCCGTTACTTGAATGTTCTTTTTCCCATTATCCGTTACTTGAATGGTTTTTTTCCCATTATCCATTACTTGAATGGTCTTTTTCCCATTATCCATTACTTGAATGGTCTTTTTCACATTATCCGTTACTTGAATGGTCTTTTTCACATTATCCGTTACCTGAATGGTCTTTTTCACATTACCCGTTACTTGAATGGTCTTTTTCCCATTATCCGTTACTTGAATGGTCTTTTTCACATTATTCGTTGCTTGAATGGTCTTTTTCACATTATCCGTTATTTTATTATCAACTCCATGAAAAGTTGTACAAAAATTTCTTTTCCATTTGGTTTATTTTTTCATTTTTATGGGGCGACCAAAAGTCAAAGTGGTTAAACTTTTATAGTGTCATTGCTGTCTTAACTGAAGTCGTCTTCTCTGTAAACGCTTTGCAAAATCATGTTTAATAATGCATTATCATAGTTTTGTATTATTTGTTTGAAAGTTATGCTAAGTATAGTTACTGTTTTAAAATTTGAAGGTGTTTTTGCGTGTATATAAGAATTTGCATACAGCATTACGAGGGATTATTATTATATAGGGATAACAGTATATTATAGGGATTATATTATATTATAAGGATTATTTAGGGATATATAGGGATTATTATATTGTTTTTTTTTTCAAAATAACTTTGTCATTTAATAACCTGACTGCTTAAATTCTGAACGAAATTGTTGATGACTCGTGTTTCGTATCTGAGTTTGGTGTTTGCCTCGCGCTATTGATTTATTTATTTACTTTTTTTTTAACGTGAGGGATTAAGAGCAGAGCATATGAAAATGCGCATGCGCCATGATAACCTAAATTTTTCGAGGCTTGCTTTTGCATTTTAGATTCGGTTTGGTCACCTCTTCCGTTTGATTTTTAATCGTTTCTTCTCATTTATCTTATTTACCCCTTGTTATTATCGTTGGTGGAAGAACGTTCTCATCTTTCTTTTGCCTTCTTCAAATATACGTACACTCAAAATAAAACCTTCTAAATTTAGAACTTATAACTTCTTTTTGAGAGTGCATCTAGAGGAAGTTTTTCCTCCTTTTGGGTATCAAGGCTTCTTGTCAGAAGATAGATAGGAAAAAAACGGTCTTTAAATTTTTTTTTGAGTGATTTGAACAATAGACGATAATAGACGATAGACTAATAGACGATAATATTTCTATGTATAGAAGGTTGCGGGAAGTCTTTCTTTTCTGTGTATTAACAATATAGACTCTATAAATACCTTTAAAGTACTATAACCGCACTTAAATAAAGTGGAAAGGGAAAAAATCAATAAAGCGGAAAACTAGGAGCTTGTGGGACTCCAATGGCTGACTCTGAAACCACGCGACGCGGGTTCGAGTCCTACTCGCTCCTGGTGTCTCGCTTTATTGCATTTTCCCTTTTCAATATCGGCTTTATTTTACTTTCATTATCGTAAAACAATTTTCTATTAACATTTTCTCATCAGATAAAACATTTATGTTAATCTCATTTACTTTGTTGTTTACAATTACCCATTTTTGTTGGAACTTAAATTTAATCTTCCATCCATGTTGTCTTCATATTCCGAGTGAGCTTTGTGATTTTTTCCTCTTATTTCATTTGTATATCTATTAGCCTGTGGTCTGAAATTTGTTGTTGGTAATATCTTCTACGCCTGTTATTTGATATGAGACCATTATAGAACTCATCTTTACTTGATCCAACTCGGATCAAGTAAAGATAAGCACCCCCAACCTTTTTTAGTTAGCTTTATAAGGCTAACTAACTAAAATATCACGACCTAACCTAACCAATCGTCAAGGGCGTACAGTTGACCTAACGATTGGTTAGGTTAAGTCATGATATTTTCGTTAGTTAGCCTTATAAAGCTAACTAAAAAAAGGGTGGGGGTGCTTATCTTTACTTGATCCTAGAAGGATCTAGAACTCTTTCCCGCGTGTCCTTTCTGTAATATTTTCTATAATTGCATATTTTCCCTTAACTTAGTATGATATATAGGCTCGAATCCTGTCTTCCTCGCGTGTGCCATCATGAAAATACTAAACATTAACTAATTAATTCCATTTCATTCATTTGATGAAAGGAATAAATGGTTTATGAATTTCATTAATTTTAATACATAACTGAATCAATTTTCTGGTGATTTTGAAGACCGTAAAAATTTACATTTGCTAAATCTATTTATTAACTTCATTTAAGAGAAATTCAATTGTTCTATTTAAGTGTTTATTGAAATTTCTCCTTTGTGGATATTTGTTAAATATAGATAACGTCTTTCTCCTTTTGTAGTTAATATATTTATATCATAATTGTTTAATTTTTGTTGAAAATCTTCGCTGCAATTTTCACATCCGATTTCCCATTATGCAAATATTATTATTATTCGTGCATTTGTTTCTTGAAGGGAATTTTGCATGAAAAGCAATTTGTCTTTTGGCTTTATAATCGTACTATATTTGCATATGCTAATGAAGAGGATAATTAATTATTTTAAATGACCTTTTCTGTCGTTCTCTCAATTTTTCTTTTGCGTTTCTTTCCGAGATTAATTTGGTCGTGTTTACACGTTCTGAAATTTCGTCTACAACTGTTTTCTCACTCGTATATTTTGTTTTGGTATTTGGTGTTGGTGTGCGCACGAGGCGTGTTGAACATTGCGTTCAAGCAGCCAAATTCAGTGTCAGTTTTGGTATGGAGATTCTTGGGTTTGGAGGTAGTCACGATGTTGTAACGGTCTTTTTGAGTGTTATGTTATGTGATCTATGAATATTTGTATTCTTTCTTTAAAGAAATCGATGACTGTGTACTCTTTTATTTTCTGATAATTAGGCTTGGCAATATGGGCTGCGTCGTGGTCACGTCGAAACGCCACTTCCTGTTAGATCAGCGAGGTTAAGCAACGTTAATTCTGTTTGATAGTTTGATGGGTGACCATTCCTCGCGTTCAGATGATGTAGCGACTCGTCCTTTGTTCGAATCTCACGTAAAGATGTAGGTCCCCTCCGTCGCACGACCTTTGCCGTTGCGAAGGAGGTTAAATAGCTCCAAAGATTAGTTATTGCGGCTATATAACCATGCCTTTCAGCGCCTTTGATATGAAGACAAGGACAGCCCGTATTGACATTGCATCTCTAATAATAAATAATCAGTCAGGAGGTCCAGAAACTGGTACAGCTCTCAGGCCAACTAATGCCGTCCATTGCCCTAACCACTATATTATTATTACCAGTATTATCGGGTTTCGAACCCCCGACCTTAGTGCCTTCGCTTCGCTCAGAGTGATTGTATATAGACGTATCATAAGCCTGAGTCCAGCCATCTTTTCATGCATAGAAACCTGCATGAAACACATGAAACAAACCAACGAAATCTAAAATAGTTTACACATAATATACTAATCCTTTGAAGGAAAACCATTTTTTGCCCTACAGAACTATTTATGTCTATTAATATTCACATCGTGTGGAGCAGCCTAATCAAGTTTCATTAACGCAGTCCATAGTTCAGCAGTTGTGTAAATTTTGTAGGATCCTTATACATTTACTATATAGAATTTATTACTTCTACGTTCTTGTTTTAATATTTATACGAAGCCAGATGTGTTAAGAGATAATAAAATATCAGGTGATTTGTGGTCCTCTTATCTTTCACAGATGTTCTACAGGAAAATCTCTGATATAATCCTTTGCACCAAAAAGTGAACTGAGAATTAACGCGTGGATTAAGAGCCCAAATACTTACTCTTCATAAATAGGACTACAGCCAAAGAGAAATTACAACGGGGTTTAAAATATTTAAGGAGTAGTTCAAAGAACCCTATATATCGGGTACAGGAAAATGGAAATTTGGCTACTCGTAACAACAAAGTTGGCCTAGAATAACTACTGCAAGCTACGATCTCACTAACCCAAGACTCTCCTTAGCAAATCGCGTTAAGCAACTCCAGAAATATGTACAACCATTTAGGAGACTCATGGAATTGCCATAAGCACGTCCACTGTGAAAATGCTATAAGCACGTGGTCTGCAAGGAAAAAATGCTGTTAGAAAACTGTATGTTGGTGTTACGAATGAAAAAAACCGAAGCTTGAATTCGCAAAGGAACATGAAACTGGAGTGATGAATGGAAGAATGTTTTGTGCAATGGTGAGACCAAAACTGAAATTTTTGGAAGTGAAAAGTTTAGGTTTATGAGACGGTGTAGCAAGGAAAAGTTTCAATCTGTGTCAGTAAGGCAGTAAAATATGGAGGTGGCTCTATTATGGTGTGGAGTTGGTCCATTTCAGCTGAAGTAAGTGTCTCGTAAAAGTTGATGGGAATACGAACAAACAAACAAACAAACAAAAGTCGTTTATTTATGTGAAGGTATAGTTGAGATATTCATAAAAGAATGAAATAAGTATGGTAAATTGATAAATTCATAAAAAAATGAAGATACAAATAAATTTCTAAAAAAAAATAAAACCAAAACATCAGTTAATGAGCATAAACACTATAAAAAAAATGGATTGGAATTTTTAGGAAAATATAAGACAAATGTAAAAATATGTGAAGATCTTGCAAATTTGGTATAAAATCAAATGAACATTGTGAAAGATCCATTTTTAAAATGAAATAATGTCAATTTTTAAGTAAAAATCAGACAACTGCATGACATTATATACCCTACGTATTCAGTATTTTATAATGTACATACATTATACATATGGATCATAATATACATACATAATATACATGGATTATAATATACATATGGAAAATACTTGAGGGCTCAGTCCCTAACCTTAGAAATGAAATAGAAACAAACTGGAATGAGAGAAGAGGAAGATTTTGTACGGTCCCAGCTGTGGTGGGACAAGGGGCCATGAAAACGAGGATGGAAAATACCCTCAGAATACGAGGCACAAAGCTTTTCAATGTTCTACCAAAAGAAGTGAGGAATCTCCAGCACACCAACCTGAATAACTTCAAGAACCAGCTGGACAGATTCCTGTGCAAAGTCCCTGACCAGCCATGCGTGGCTGGCTACGAGGGCAGGAGGAGATTAGACAGCAATTCCCTCCTTCACCAAATCCCGCAAATGAGGCGGGATGCTGCAGAGGGGTCTACCGTAGGTCGATCCTGAACCGTCGTTCGAACTCACCTAAAGTATGCAGTAAGTATACATATACGTGTAAATACATACGCCGAAATACATAGCTGCAAGTAGGCTTTACAATTATAATGTATCACTAAAGTGGTTTCACGATAAGAAAGATTATGAACAGCGAGAGTGATGAAGATTGCACCGTTGTAGTTTTAGAATTCGGGAATGTCTGTGCGTGAGCGATGCTGAGATTATTAAGCGAGATTGCAAATTGGAATTAGATGATGGTTGTTTGACTAAAGTAGGAAGATTATTCCATAGTGAGGGAGCGATTTATGACACTGCCTTCTACCAGCATTAGATCGTCTCATGCTTGATTGCATATCGTTATTTCTTCCTATCAGGATGACGGTGATCGTTTGAAGGAAACTGTAACACCCTAAACTTTGTATGCAAATGGACAAATATCAATTGCAATTTCAAGTTTATATTTAGGCAGCCTAGCTTAAACTTTTTCTTTCCATGTTCACATGCCATTTTGGATGAAGAATTTACACTTTTTGAACCTCTTTTAGTGAAATTTAGCAACATTACACTACCACAGAATTTTGGTTCAGCATGAGTTGCCGAGGGGAGTTCCTTAATCTTCCAGCATGACAACGACCAAAACACACTGAATAAGATTAACTTAGAGAGGTAGGATCTGAAAGGATGGGCCAAGTGCTGAAATTTCCACCAGGAAGTCCTGATTTAAACTCTAGTAAGTATTTGTGGAAACAGCTTAAGAGAGAAAGAAAACAAATGATGTCTCAGAAGTGAAAAACACAAACATACAAGACCTCTGACGTATTATCCACTAGAAATGGTAAGCAAATCCTACAGAAAGGCTACAGGCTCTGGATGATTTGATGTCTTCGAGACGGGAAGCCATCATCCGTACTAGAGATCACACAAAATATTTAATATTGGCCTGCCTTTGTGAATGAACAGTCATTTCCTGTAATTCACTTGTCCGTCTCGTAGTATATACTATATATATATATATATATATATATATATATATATATTATATATATATATATATATACTGTATATGTATAATATGTATATATATATATATATATATAATATGTGTGGTGTGTGTGTGTGTGTGTGTATGACCTTCTTCGTAACAGCAAAGGTCATATGACGGAGGGGACCTACAACTTTAGGTGGGGTCCGAGCCACTGGTCGCTACATAATTTGGACGCAAAGGACGGTACGTCATTTACTATTTTCCAAACCCAGTGTCAGTGTCGAAAGCGGTGTTACGACACTAGCCACAATGTAGGATATATACACACACACATATATATATATATATATATATATATATATATATATATATATATATATATATATATTTATGTAGGAAGGAGCGGACACTTGCGAATGCCCGCAAAAATGCCCAACCCTCTTCTGTGTAAGAAGGAGAGAGCCAAAATCAAGGTCTCTGAGGCCCACGATGTCATTTTATTATTTCTTTTAATAAATTTTGAAAAGATTGTGCAGTGTGTCACATGCATGTATGTGTAGTGAAAAATAGAGGGAGAAGGGTGTGTTTGAGAGTGTGCTGGATTGCTCACAGGGTAGATAAAACACGGAAAAGATCAGCTAAGGAGGACAGTGACAGAAGAAACGGGAGTTCCAGCACTCCCGGTCTCCTGCCTAACGCACCCCCTGGAGTACTTCCCCGGTTGATTTGTGTCTATAATCTTCTCCTTTATAATTTATGGCCTCCGTTTTACTTGTCTCGTATAAATATTGATCGACGGTTCTCTCTCTCTCTCTCTCTCTCTCTCTCTCTCTCTCTCTCTCTCTCTCTCTCTGTATATATATATATATATATATATATACAGAACAACAAAAAACAACACCTTAAAAATAGAGATAAACATTTTCACCTGAAAGCTTTATCAGATCACTCAAGATAAAGCATTTAAAGAATGTACGGGGCTCCAATAAACCTTAAACCCCCCGCCCATGGCCTAAACCATTAGAGGTACAGTAAAACTAAACATACCTTACAAAAGAGAATTTAATCCTACATTTAATGAGAAACAATTCAAACTTGGTGTTCCCGCCATTGGCTTCCAAGACAGCCTGAATTCGCTTTGGGTAGCTTGCCAAAAGTGACGTGAATAGATCTTGATCGTTACGCAAATTTGCTAAAACAGTTTCAATGTGTTGCGTCATTGTATATTTCGAAAATCGATTTGCTGCAGGTTCTTGAGACAAGAGACATTCAACCTTGTCCTTTATAACTGATCCAATGTGTTCACAGACGTTCAGGTCAGGAGAATTTCCTGGCCATTCTTCATCTCCAAAGAAATCGATATCATGGTTCCGCAACAACTGTTGAGTGGCTAATGCCTTAAAGCAGGGGGGCCTTATCGTGCAGAAGTGTGACCTGATCGACATCCATAACATTGTTTGGGTTTCTTAGAAAAGGAATAACATGCTGGGATGACGGTACAGTCGAATGATCTCACCACTAACGATCTTTCCTCTCAACACTTCGATCTCTCTAGAAAGTTTAGCACAGCTGTTTTTCCGCTTACGCGTACCGCTTTCAATGATGTCCTTTGTTTCCTGAGAGAGTGGCAAATTTGGGCGCCCAGATTTGGTTGTATCCATTTCACATTCATCCAAAGTTTTATTCCAATTTCTTTTGACGAAGTCCTCACTGCTTCGCAACTTTTTGGCAACCCATGAACGTGTTAGAAAGGTGGCTCCAGCATCACGAGCTTCCCGAAATGTTATTGCTCGTATGCGATCTATCACAAGTTGCCTCTCCGAATCACCAATTAATTGAGAAGCCATTATATTATCACTTTATCAGCTAGAGTAATTTTAATACCTGCAATAAAGAATTTTATATATTTTTATAATCACTAAAAACTATTTCGATATAAGTAAACATGTAAGCTGCAAATGGGCGGGGCTAAGGTTTTTTGGAACCCCTTATTATAAATGGATGTGGTAAAAATATGTAAAACGAACTCTTTCAATGTTAAGACGAGCTCAGAATTCAACCAATTAAAGCATGAACACCCGCACGTAAAAACTAAAACTAGCCAAATCCATTTATTGATAGCCAGGAACATGTAAAAACATTTGAATTTGGTGTGGATTATGAGATCTTCAAGGCGCAGTCACCTCATTTATATCGGTGATGCTTTTGCAAAACGTGGTAAGCGCCCCCTAAGCGTCCCCTCTACCAAATTTACTTTATTTTCAAATGTTTAATTCACTTACGCCCTTTTTTTCCATTGTAAGGATTATGTTTTAAACGTTCGAAAACCTTCTTAACATTAGGCATTACTCCGTATTTTCCTCGTATCTAGAATTGGGATATGATACTTAACCCTTTTGTGCCCGTGACACTTTACTGATTTTGTTCTGCTAACACCAGACGATTTTATTCAATCTCATAAAAGACCTCCGGGCACTAAGGGGCTAAGAGGTATTCGGTCAACACACGTACAGTAGTAATTTAGTGAATAACACCGTTTTCGTATAAACGAAATGAAAACACCGAGGTCGGGAATTCGACTTCCGATGATACTGGTAATAATAATTCAATAATTACCGCAATAAGCCAAACAACAGTAGTCTGGCTTGAGTGCTGCGCCAGTTTCTCGTCCTCCTCACTGACTACTTATTATTAAGAGGTTTTCGAATATTACTTCGATCTTTATTAGCACGCAACGACGGAAATTTCAACTAAATTTTTCAAGGAAGTGCTTCAGAGAAAAAATTGTTTCTAAATCTTTACTTTCTAAACAGTTGCTGAAGTTAGTTAAGAATCCTGTTCCCAACTTTGCTGAAGAGTTCTCAAGACTCGTATTCGCAAACTTAATATTGAGGTAAACTTTGCTTTCTATAAAGGAACGGAATTTCTGCAGTTACTTTTTAAATTTGTTAAAGTGTTTTTCACTAAGGCTTTAGATTATGTTCACGTATGTGAAGGAATTGATAAGTAGGGTTTCTTTCCCAGCGTTTTAAAGAGAAACCTCAAATTTCTTTTGAGAATTGTTCTTGGAGTAAATTTCGCAAACGAAAATTGATAATTAGTTTGTCGACTTTAAATGTGAATTATTTTGATAAGTGCTTTTGGGGTTTTGTTGTAGGTTTTGATATAGTTGAATCCAGGTTATATATATGTTTAACTAGGGTTTAAAATTCTTTCCGGATACTTCCATTTTTATCGAGAATCAGTTTTTGAGTGTTATTTTCTGGCATTGCTCAAGAATTCTCTTTGCCTGAAAATCTGAATAACAGTGTTTGATTCTGAAACCAGACAAGTGCAACAGTATTGTAATTACAGATGAATGTCAAAATAATGATAAAATTAATAAGTTACTGTTATAAATAACAATATTTTAATGACTGAAAAAAGCATCCCAAAGTCTTCATAGCAGAAATGTAATAAAGGATTAAATTTAACACTGTAAGGTTAATTTTAGTTAATTAAAACCTTGACGCTATATCATTTACTAAAAATTCATAAAATCATGGAGTCCTTTCGAATATTGGTTACAGTTCTTATAATTTAGCTACCTAGCTATCAGCTCATCTACTAATTACTGTATGTAGGTAGCTACTATCTTAAAAGCGCACATAACTATATAATTCATTGAATTTTACTGGAAAAATTCGTGACCTTAATCTGAACGATAAGATTACAATTAATTTCCATGCTATCTCTCCTTCGAAAAGTTCCTGCTGAAGATACCTCTTTGGAGAAACATTTTGATGAATATTACGACGCTTTGCGTATGTCTTCTTACCTTTTTCTATTTAGATTGAGCATTTCACTAATTGCTTTAGCTTCAATGATTCTCATTTATTATCAACAAGTTTAGGGACTGCCAAAATGGGTTCCTCTTTATCCCCATTTCTGGATAATCTTTACATAAAATAGTTTAAGAATTAACTTTTTGTCAAGTGCATTTCATTTCAGGCTTGAATTGCTATGTGATTTCGAGATATGGATGGCACATTTGCCTTAGCTGTTTAAATTATTAATACTGAAAAAGTATTAATTGGCTACAAGGGTAGGAGGAGAATAGAAACTAACCCTCTCATCCACGAAAGCCCCCAAATGAGGCGGAATGCTAAAGAGGGGTTGACTGCAGGTCGATCCTGAGCCGTGGTTCGAAGCCATCAAGACAATTAAGTAATTTTTATTCCTACTAGATCATATATCTCCCTCTATTAGTTTTGCAAAGCAAATAAATAATTTATCTCGAAATATTCCTTCATCCTTTGGAGAAAAGTAATTTATCGTGACTTGTTATTGCTGTTGTTGTTGCTGTTGCTGTTGTTTGCATAGCTTAGCTTCAGTTCTAAGTGCCAGGGAAGTCATAGGACAGAGAGGATCTATAACTTAACGCGGGATCCGAACCACGAGTCTCTACATCATCTGTTCATACAGAGGACGGTCGTACAATCCAGCTATGTATACTATACCAAACAGACCCGGTTGATCTTTCGCAAAGCGCTACTGCTGCAATTTGACGACGACGTTGTTCGGAGTAATATCAATTCTTTATTTAATATCATATAATATTTTGTGCAATGGACAGTATTTTGAGGAAGAACTCGAGTACTTTAAAGTTACATTTTTCAAATGAGAATATACTTTACATTTTACTGTAAAGCTTCCGCTCGCAACCAAAACGAATTATGAGTCAAAAGAGAAATTCTGTTTCAGCATCAGTAACTTACTGTTAATAGCTATTCCACTGGATTATATAATATGATTACGAAGTTAATTCCAAATAATGTCAGTTTAGAAGTTTACAAAAGGTAAAAATGTAATTAAAATTCTATTGCGATAAACTCTAACACACACACAAACACAAAAAAAAACCCTAAAGGTTCGGTTTATGGCATTCCGTGCACAGATTGCTCCAACAATTAATTATCAACATAAATACACCAAATTAAAATTCAAAAGGTATGACCGCTTATTCAAACAGAATAAATTTTGAACACAGAACTGAATTTCTAGAAACGAAAGTACAAGTGAACAACGGTGAATAGAGAAAAATTAGCATGCTTTTATTATGAACAATTCAAATAATAATAATAATAATAATAATAATAATAATAATAATAATAATAATATTTACAATGTGCGAATTAGATGACTTTGAATATCGAAATAGTTGTGTCACATTTTTGTCAGTTTTTACTGAAATAAGTTTAATTCTATTTTTGCCTCTGTTGAATTTTAATTCTAGTTTAGATTATTTTAAATTTTATTTCTAGTTTTGACTTTTCTTGCCTATTTTCAATTTAATTCTATTTTTGGTTACTTTAAGGGAAATCATTTATCACCTTTGTTTATATATATATATATATATATATATATATATATATATAACGAACGCGCCTCGGTGGTGTAGTGGTTAGCGTCGCTGACTACGAATCCATCGGCCCCGGGTTCGAGACCCGACGGCAGCCAGCGCGCAGCAAAACCCAGCTGTTCATCCTTCCACACAATAAATAAAGTGGTTGGTAGATAAATGGGTACCCTAGGTTGCCTAGTGGTTAAAACGCTGGGCTGCTGATGGGGCGTGGTTCGGATTCCACGTTAAACTGTAGGTCTAAGGTGGAGTGAAAAGCTTGACCTTCGTCAGAATGAACAGTTCGGGCGGAAGCTAACCAAAGGTTATATATATAGATAGATAGATATAGAAATATATAGATAGAGAGATGAATAGATAGATAGATAGAGAAATATATAGATAGAGAGATAGATAGATGAATAGATAGATAGATAGATACATACATACATAGAATAAAAGATTTACTCGCAGTTTAACCCGTGAAAGAGGAAATTATAGCAAAAGGACATTATATTCCCCTTTCCACTGAGTGCGAGGGCAGATTAAGAGCTAATCTTTATTGGAAACTGGTTTCTGTCCCAAAGCACGACCGCGAAGGCAACAATCGCTGGTCCGATAACATCCGTACCTTAATCCGGAAGCATTTACCCGTTTTATTCACATTTACAGACTCATTATACAATTTATGAGTAAACCGTTCCGTAATTCGCTCTCAAAACGGGAGAGGAGAAAAAAAAAACCACACTCTGGAAATGAACGCCAAGACCGCTCGCATAAATAATTCCCTTTTGGGACAAAAACCGCAAAAGAACGAAAATTACCTGTCATAAATGCCTTAAAAAGCAATTAGAAAGTAGAAGTTATAAAAACAAAAACAGAAAGTTTTTTTTTGGGTTTTTTTTTTTTATTTATTCTTTTCAGCAGAAGAATTATGGATTTTTCTTCTCTTTTCAGGACTCAAAAAAGATGTTACAGAAATTTCTTTGTTTTTGTTTTACTTTCTGCTTTGACAGATTTAATGAGAAGTTAATATGTATATATATATATATATATATATATATATATATATATATATATATATATATATATATATATACAGAGATAGAGAGAGAGAGAGAGAGAGAGGAGGTTGACAAAATTAAGTAGACACCACGAAAATTGTTCTCAAGAGCAAATAACAAATCTCATCAATGGAACTCCTGAACGTATGTCAGCTTCATATAATGCAAAGGGGAAAGCAACACGATTCTAAATATATTTGATTCGATAAAATGGTTATATTTACTGACTTTTGTTATCATATGGAAAAATCAAAGGTGTTCCTTTATTCCTGTCAATTCTCTCTCTCTCGCTCCATATATTAGCATATATATATATATATATATATATATATATATATATATATATATATATATATATATATATATATATATATATAGAGGGTGAAGGGTGGTGAGACAGTTTCCGTCAACATTTTTCCCAAAAGTCCACTGGTTGGATTACGATGAAAGTTACAAGTAATGAGAATTAACTCTATAAAAACGTTTGTATATATATATAATATGGAAAGAGAGAGAGAGAGAGAGAGAGAGAGAGAGAGAGAGAGCTATCGTAGCGTATGTATCTTGTATTTTACTGTTTTGTTTATAAATTTAAAGCATCATTTCACTTGCTGATTTGTATGTATGTGTGTGTGTGTGTGTGTGTGTGTGTGTGTGTGTGTGTTTTCATTTTCACATTTATTTTCGTTTTTGTTATATTTATGCCTTCATTTATTGTTTTATTTATTTCATTCTGCTCAGAATTATCATGTTCCTTCGGACCGATCTTTTTCTTTCCCTATTTGTTGGATCTGAGAAGCCATTCTCTCGGCAGAAAAGAAAGAAATATACTCTAATTACTTTATTTATCATTTCCTTCCTCTACTTCGTTCTCCGTTCAGCCGTCTTTTGTATCCCTCCGTCACACGCATACTAATAATCCCTCCTTATTCGTTTATATATTCGGTGTATCGCGGAGGTATCGCGCCTTTTTCCTTAGTGTTTTGCATTCATTGATATTTCTAGGCCGTTCATTCGTATTCGGTTTTGTTCTTAACCTATTACAGTATTATGTCATGTTTCGCTGCACTGTATTCATTGTTTTTATTTTCGCTTTCGAGGAACATTTGCTTTTGTTTGTTTTCAAAATTGTCGAAAAATTATAATATCATTTAATTTCTTCATTAAAAATCTTCGTATTAAAGGGGAACTCGAAAAGCATGAAAGAAAGTTTGGTTTGATAATGCTTTGAAACTGCGACCATCCACAATCTAACACCGTTCTCGCTTGGCATTGTCTATAAGTCATCGCGTTTATTGCGGTTTTCTTTTACATAAAGTTTGGCTTATTCTCTCGCATATTCCATTTTATTAAGAGTGAATTTTGTAGTAAAGGTCATTTGTAATAAGTGTCATTCATACAAAGCCTGTTTAGCCCTATTTTCGCAAACACATCTCCCTTAAAGCTGAATAAAATAATCTGGCGATAGGCGCCAATATCTTAAAAAAAAACATAGAAGTATTTCCGAGAGTATTCGAGTTTTAATGTACATTTTCAATACTAAAATTCTGATCAATGTACTATCACATTGCTTTGAAGTCAAATAGTAATTCAATTTTTTAACTTTAGCTTCGGTTAGAGGAGGATGGGTTTCTTTAAGTTAGGTGGATATACTGTAGGTTTGGTTAGGTAAAGATCAGATTATGGTTCGTTATAATATCTTATTATTTTTTAACTTATGTAAGTTACGTTCTTTTTGGGTTTGTTTTACACTCAAGATCATCTTAGATTTTTAGAATTTTTTGTTAACCTCATCACAAGGTACAGTATTAGCTCCTTTGCTGTTCATAATAATGATTGCAAATATTAATGCAGATATTAATGGCAGTATTGTATTATGTTTCGCAGATGACACAAAGATATGCAAGGAAATATTGAACGAACGTGACAGAAAAATTACAAAACGACATTGAAACATTATTCCAGTGGGCAGAAGACAACAATATGAAGTTCAACGAAGAAAAATCCCAACTTCTAAGATATGGTAATAACAAGATGCTACAGAATAAAGGGTACAAGACTCTGCAAGCCAAACAGATGAAACCATATCCACTCAGGGATCTTGGAGTAATAATGTCGTCGGATGCAGAATTCAAAGAGCACTAAAATTACAACGGCTAGAAAAATAATGGGAATCATCTGGAGGAGCTTCAGCAGCAGAAAAGCAAACATCATGCTCAAATTACGGAAGAGTCTACTCCTACGATAATTGAGTATTACTCAGTACTCACAAGCCCATACAGTAAACGAGACATTGCGAACATTGAAGCTATACAAAGAAGTTTTACGTCTAAGATAGAGGAAACGAAAGATGAAGACTAAAGGTCTCGACTACAATCCCTAAAACTCTACTCTCTGGAAAGAAGACGCGAGCGGTACACAATAATATACGTATGGAAAATACTCGAGGGCTTTGTCCCTAACCTTAGAAATGAAATAGAAACAAAATGGAATAAAAGGAGAGGCAGATTTTGTACGGTCCCAGCTGCGGCGGAACAAGGGCCATGAAAACGAGGCTGGAAAATACCTTCAGAATACGAGACACAAAGCTTTTTAATCCCCTGCCAAAAGAAGTGAGGAACCTCCAGCACACCGACCTGAATAACTTCAAGAATCAGCTGGACAGATTCCTGTGTAAAGTCCCTGACCAGTCATGCGTGGTTGGCTACGAGGGCAGGAGGAGATCGGAAAGCAATTCCCTCATTCACCAAATCCCGCAAATGAGGCGGAATGCTGCAGAGGGGTCGACCGCAGGTCGATCTTGAACTGTCTTTCAAACCCTCATAAAGTAACATAAAGTAAGTAACAATGTTGTTGGATGAAACCTCGAAACGTTTCAGACTAAGTCCATTCTTGTACACCAATTTCCTTAAATTCTCACCTTAATTATTTGTATGTGATTAGTCTGAATTGATCAATCACGTAATCTCCACCTAAAGTTTAGTTGGAATTTTAAGAGGATTGTTCCCCTTCAAAGCGAGTTATAAATTTTTAAACAGTTATAAAATACTGCGCATTTGTTTTCTCACTCCTTGGATCGTATCCCCTTTATGTATATAATTCCTTTGAAAAAAATATCTTAAAATGTTTCGTTTTATTTAAGTTTAAGGAAAATTATTGTACATTAAATTAAAAAAAAGAATTAATTGTACTATCGAAGCCATTTTGCTAGTAAATCTGAATCACGTAAATTCCAAAACTTGGAACTCAAAACTTTAATCTTTGAATTTTAAAGATACTAGGTCAGGTACCCGGCGTTGCCCGAGTAAGGTTAGGTACCTCACCCCCCTACTACAGAAAAGAACGCAGCCGTTAAAATTTTGAGCTTCACATTGTGTCAAGATTTCTGAATCTGATCAGATATCCCCCAAAACTCCCCTGACCAAATAATTGAACCTCCAATTACTGTCGGTTCAATTATTTGGTCAATAAAACTATAGAAAAGAACACAGTCATGAAAATCTTGAGCTTCACTTTTCTGAAAGTGTGACGGACGGACGGACGGACGTACGGACAGACGGACAGACAGACGGACAGCTCTCTTATTATAGTATAGATTATATAACTATTATTACGAACACTAATGTCTAATATGATTTACATGAACTGAGTTCCAATATTTTTAATGACCGCAGACGCTTTCACTGTAAGCGGAAGTTTTAATTGTTAATAAAAGGAAGGGCTACGTCGTAACACCGCTTCCCGTCGATCAGCAAAATTAAGCAACATTGGGTTTGATCGTTCACGCACGGTAGTGCGTGGACAGTGGACAAATCTTTTTTGATCCCGAGTAGCATTTCGCGGACAGCTCTTCAAAGGGCTATAACTTTATGAGAAGAAACTACAACACACGCACTTTACATTAAAAGATAGAGGACGTTGTCGTGAATAATTTGATGTAAATATGGAATAAATTTGTTCACTACAAAAAAGTTTAGATCAAAATTTGGATCACCTGAAATGAAAATCAGGGCCCCCATGTATTGTTGTTTTTTGCTTTACAGTACCAAATAAAATAATAAATTAAATTGAATACCCGATTAGGTTAACTGTACGCCCTTGACGATTGGTTAGGTTAAGCCGGGATATTTTTGTTAGTTTTAACGAAGATATCATTTGGTAATTGAGACTGGGGGCCCTGATCTTCAGGTGATCCCAAAATTTATTTGGCCAAAATAATAATTAATTTTGTGCATCTTGTCAGACCACTCTTGTATAAAATTTTGTACTCTTTTGTGAAATCGAGGAAAAACAAGTCAGTCCATAAATTTACAAAAATATCACAGCCATACATATTTTGAGCTTCACATCCAAAGCCAATGAGACCAAACTTGTGAAGCTGCACTCCATATGTAAGTGCTTCGTGAGCTTAAAGTAAATGTCAATTTCTCACTGGTTTAAAAATTTCTGTTTAAAAGGTAGGATAAGCGCTAATTTTCAGCAAAATTTGTATTTAAAACTAAAAGGGCTGCTTAAAAAAAATCATGGACCAGCCTGAAAAATGCGTCCTACAAAAAGGCAAATCTTTTTTGTGTGCATAATAATAAATCTTAAAAAGAACAGGACAAGAATAACTCACAAAAAAACATTTGGCGTTAAAAATTCAAAGCTCTTAGAAAGAAAACTCATTATGCACTTTAATGTTGTTTTGCAAACTGTTACCACATGTCACTCTAATACAATGAGACTGAAATTTTTGTCGACATTATAAACGATGAGTCATCAAAACACTCCTGATGATTAATTTGGTCTTTAAAATCATGGATCTTTTCCGTTTGGGGGCTTGCAGCGAATTTTAATGGAAATCGGTATACTAATGTAGTTTTGGTACCTGATTTAAAAAAATAACTTTATTTTTTTTGGAGAAATGAAAAACAAACATGTTAGAGCACTTTAAATAATTAATGTGTTTTTAACGAAAATATCATGACTTAACCTAACCAATCGTCAAGGGCGTACAGTTGACCTAACCGAGCATTCAATTGACCTAACTGGGCATTAATTCTTGATTTTTTTCTACTACTTTTACAGATCTGCCTGGATTCTTCAAAAAACGTATTCTTCGTTAGGGATAATTTAAAGTTGCACTTTTTACCGTTTGACCGACGCTTTTGGCAGCGAAAGAACTGGGTATTTTTATCAAAGGAACACACTTTCCCACACTTAGAGCACTTTTTCATAAACAGTAGCAGTTTGTGACTCTGGCTAAATTTAACACAATCCTCTGTAACCATGATAGTTTAAGCTAGTTAAAACACATATTAATTATTTAAAGTGCTCTAACATGTTTGTTTTCATTTCTACAATAAAAGAAAGTTATTTTTGAAATCAGTGACCAAAACTACATTAGTATACCGATTTTCATTAAAATTCGCTGCTAGCCCCCAAACGGAAAAGACCCAAAAATCATGAACAGTGACTCATGAGGGATTCTTTATATAAACAAATAGAAACAGTATACATATTAAAATATACATACTGAAGCGAATGAGAAAGAGTATCTATATAAAACTCTCTCAGTATGTCTTAGCGTTTTATAGCCGAGTGGATAATGTCGCGGCTCGCAAAATTTGAATTTTCATTGGCATCGGTTCAAATCTCAGTGAGGTGAAGTAAATTTTTTTTAATGTATTTAATCTTAAAACTTAAGTTGTTGTTAGTATGTTTGCTCCTCATTAACATAAAATTGTTATGCATGTAATTACACTCGGTTAATGAAAGTAAACTGAGATGGTATTTAATTGATATTTACTCCAATAAATTGTGCCACCGACTTCGATTAAATTATTTTTAAGGAATCAGTTCCCCGAAAAGTATTTCATCAAGCATCGAAGTTTGATGAAAATGCTGTCATCACCTGAGGGTAGGTACTTGTTCGATCAAAGAATTTCCCACATCTTGATGAAAAATCTAATCTCAGTGTACATGTTAAAAGCTGCCGCTAAATATTTTTTGTTTTTTTAACTTTAAATTTTTAACGCCAAATGTTTTTTGTGTTATTCTTGTCCTGTTCTTTTTAAGGTTTATTATTATGTACACAAAAAAGCTTTCCCTTTTTGCAGGACACATATTTCAGACTGGTAATAATTTGATGGGGAACCATCTTCTGCTTCCAGATTATGTAGCGACCCATGGTTCGGATCCCGTAAAGCTGTAGGTTCCCTTAGTCGTATGACCTTAGATGTTGCGAAGGAGGGTATCCCATCAATTTCATAAAAGGAAACAATTTTCCTTTTTGATATTGTCCCGCATGGTACACTTTATACATAACTTTATTCTAAACTTTGGTGATTGTTGTGGTAAAAATAGACAATAGAAGAGATAAGTCACAAAGTGCCATCGGTTACAAAAGTTGTGATACACTACTTCGTAAGATAAGTGTGACCCAGTGTATCCCGACTTTTATAACCGACTCCACATGACCTTGTTAATATTGTATTTGGAAACGCTTGATTAAAATTAAAGGTATAATCATCGCATTCACAAATAGTTATGAATTGAGATCAAGTTACGTACTACGAGATCATCGAGAGTTCATCTGAGTTCAAATCATCAGAATTCAAACTGGTGTATAACCGAGATGCCGCTAATGGATTAGACAATACTGATACATTCGTATAACAAGTCTATAATTTACTGTTAAAAAACACTCTTTAAAATCTCATTATACGAGACGAAATCGTTATACAGTGTGTTCCTAAAAACGAAAGTAAAGTATGAAATGAGTGTGCTCATCTCGGCTAGACTTTGAATTTGATTTGATTTCATATTTTTGCTTTTACACTATACACTATTCACTAATTAATTGTACAGTGAAATATTTTCATATATGGAATATTTTAATGGTGATGTTTTTGGGAAATGTAAAAGAATACTTTCATTAAGAAAACAAATCTTAAATGAAATTTGAGCTTCTGAGTCAGTATTTTCAATAATAATAATAATAATAATAATAATAATAATATATGTTGTCTCCATGTTTTTAATAAATAATTTAATAAATATACTGGAATAGATACTGTATATCCCATATATATATATATATATATATATAGTTAACTTGCGAAAGGAATCAATAATTATGAGAGCTTAGTTAGTTTCCTTCCAATGTCGGCATTCCCAATTCGGTCTTCGTCCAAAAACGACAAATCCAAAAATAAAAAATTTAGAGGAGCAACTCGTAAAAGTGATAGATTTCCATTCCCACTGTGAGATTTCTTACTGTAAACTGTATTTTGTAATAATAATAATAATAATAATAATAATAATAATAATAATAAAAATAATAATTCTTGCACTTGCAAATGCGTCACAGTCCGATTTTACCTTTTCCAAATCAAGAAACTTTTTTCTCGAATTTGGAATTTCGGTTTTGAGGATTTCCACTTTCGGATCGCGAATTGAGAATGGGAAAGGGGTCAAGTTTGAAGTAATCGGCTCACAAGTGCTACAAAATGATGCAAAGTACTCTGGAAGTCGACGATTTTATTGCTTTCAAGTTCTTTTATCACACCCAGCAGGAAATGGGACGTTTAGTAAACGTCATAAACGTTCCTAAAATATCAATAAAATGTTCAGTAAACGTCATAAACGTTAATAAAACGTCGGTAAAACGTTCAGTAAACATCGTAAACGTTCATAAAATGTCAATAAAACCTTTATGACGTTTACTAAACGTTCTATTCCTTGCTGGGCGTAAACTGTTTACTGATTAGTGAATCTTAAAAATAAATTATGCAACCATCTAATCACATATATTTTATTAAGTGACTTATTATTTGTAGCTCGAAGAACCAGTGAACCATGACTTGTTCTTCGTGGAACTATGATTTACTGGAATCTCTGAGTCATGAATCTTATTATACATTATGTAACTAGTGAATCATGAATCTTACCTCGTGGAACCACTGAATTAAAGAGACGGGCGGATTCGCATCGACGTTGCAAATGAAGTAGACATCGGCTCCTTCCTTGAGTGACGTGCTTTGGAGGGATCGGCCAAAGGAGGCGGTGATGGATGGAGGATCTGTCAAAGGAAACGAAAGAAGTTTATTAAATACGTGACTATTCCATATTTAGCGTTTTAACGAATTTTGGGGTTGAGCCGAAACCTATAAGAGGTCAGAGGGAGAAAATATTTGGTATAAATAAAAAACAAAAAAGTTCAGAAACAGTTAAAAGTCTGCGACAGGAAAAGGAAAAGGTATGAACCAAAATACTTTCTCATCACACGGAATATTTTTTTACGTTGAACGACGGTAAATAAAAGAAAAGCTGTCATTAATATATTCGTACATTAAGAATAAGTGAAAAAGCAGGATTGTCACTGAAGACTCGCTTACGATGATGAAATAATGACTGACACATATTGATGTAATAATGACTGGCGCATATTGATGTAGTATTAATAGATTCGGCATCATTAGTAGTATGGTACTGAAATGGTCGGGGTTAACTTCACCTCAGTCAAAATGTGATTCAGACTTATTTTTTCCAATCTAAAAACTTACATTGCGACTTAGAAAGTTGTAAGAACATGAGAATTGCGTGACAGTAATAGACCATTTTACATATTCCGAACACGATCTGGACGAGAAAGTCCAATTCCGAACAAAATTGAGCGTAGGGGTAAATATCTCAGCAGCATTTATCTCGTATGGAAACTTCGGATATGGAAAAACATGCCTGACATTAGTTACTAGTGAGATAAAACCTCGCTTTATATCATAAATAAAATTAGTTATTAATTAATTATATAAAAAATAGTGAAATGGAAATATCTTTATAATGATTAGGTTGGAATGAAGTTAGATGAGTGCTGAGAATGTAAATTTAAAAAATTCTTTTAAGCCCAACTCAGGAGTAAAAGAGTTACGAGTACGATTAGATCAATCGCTACCAACTGTAATCATTTTAAGAATTACTAATTCGACTCAGAGCGAAAATTCAGGCAAAAGCCCCAGTACACATTTCCAATCACCACGATTTCACATGACGTTCGGTGCGGGTTTACTTCTATATTGTGTGTGTGTGTGTGTGTGTGTGTGTGTGTGTGTGTGTGTGTGTGTGTGTGTGTGTGTGTGTAAAATGAAGCATCAGAGAAGCAAAGGTTTTCATGCTTATTATTGAATATGCAGTATTTAATATGTATAATATATACTGCATATATATATATATATATATATATGGGATGATGATGATGATGATGATGTTATGATGATGTCGCTATGTCTTGTTATTGTTGTTCGTTTATACACGCCTAAACGGCTATGGTAATCTGCACCAAATTTAGTATACACATTAAGGGGGAACCAGGGAAGGTTTTAGTAACACTTCCCCCTCCCAGTCTTCCCTAGGTTGTGTTGTGTTTCGGTGGTTATTTGCTGCGCAAGGCGCAGGGGGCATTCTAGTATAGATATATGCATATGCACCTACATACATATATACATACATACATACATACATACATACACCTATATACTCACATATACTGGGACAGTTAATGCCTTCCTATACGTACGTAGTATAGAACTGCCATTTACAAGCAAATTTTGTGCTTTATTGGTAGAATGGGGTTTTTGACGAATCTTATTAGATAATGCAGAGAAATGAGGTTATTTACATTAATTTTAAAGATACAAGCACAAAGAGAGAGAACGACATAGAGATTATCTGTAATAAGTTTCAGACATAAATCTATATATAATATAGATATTCAACTGAGATTACACATTCTTATTATTTTGCTATGTAAGAAACTAAATATTAAATAGATAATTGAGAAGTTAGACAGACTTATATATATATACACTTTTATCTTTTAATTTATTAGGAATATAGATTAATTTATTATTATGGAAATAAGAAATGAAATACAGTGTTATCTTGTAGTGTAAAATGAAACTCTCTCTTCAAAAGAGAGATTGCTGTCATACACTATCTTATGCGTTCCTGCGTTCCTGAAAAGTTATTCTGATGTGTTCGTAAGACTTCAGCTATTTCTTTTAAGTCATCAGTTAGAGTTTTTTCTTCCTTTAGAGGTCCTACAGTTCATGGGTTAGTTATTTTTGCAAAGGTTAGAAAGTATTCTGGATTTTCACTGATTTGTTTTTCATTTGTTTTTCAGTCAGGATTTTGTGCCATGGTCAGTACTTTTTAGTTTTCCTTTGACCATGTTTTTTAAGTGTTGTCGTAATTGCAGTTATGGTATTTTCGCAAATACTGTCTGTTTCTTCAACTAAACGACGTTCCCTCGTCTTTCATCTATCTTCTTCCTTATTTTTCAGGAGAATATTTTTTCCCAGATACGTCTTTAGCCTTTACTTCTAAGGAGTACATCTCTTCTTACGTTGTTTTATCTTAAAATTTTTTTTCACAATAAACATTTTTCACAACAAAAATACAGTACCAAAAATAAGAAGGTACTACAATATGAACATACAAATGAGATGTTCGTAAAAGAATGAAATTAAATGTTATAAATTCATAAAATCATAAAAGAAAAACATAAACATCAGTTAATTAACATAAATGTTAGAATATGTGAAGATCTTGAAAATTTAGTGTAAAATTAAATAAAAATTAGGTAAACTTATGTTTTAAAATGAGATAATAATAATTTTTAAGTAAAAATTATATTCATCTTTATGTCAGCATAAAGTACCAAGTACTACATACTTATACAAATATATATGCACATATACATGCAAATATACTTTAAAGTTATAATATATTACTGAATTGGTACAAGATAGGCGAAGATTATGTAACATTTGAAGTACTGAAGATTGTATCGTTGTAGTTTCAGAATCCAGAAATGTTTGTGCATGATGCGGTGCTGAGATCACTAAGATGTCTTTTTAAGTGAGATTTGAAACTGGAATGGGATGATGTTCGTCTGATTTGAGTAGGAGGATCGTTCTATACTATTCTAGACCAGCATGAGATCGTCTCGTGCTTGTTCGTAGGTCGTCATTATTTTTTAGCTCCATGTCAAGATGACATTGACGGTTTGAAGGAAACTGTAACATCCATTGAGGAGGGTAGTTGTGCGCAACTTTGTGTTCAAATGTTCAGATATCAAATTACAATTTTAAGTTTCAAGTTTAGCCAACCTAACATTTCTCTGAAAGGAGTTGCATAACCGCTTTTCCTTCTTTTTCAGCATTTGCTGCCAAAGTTTGCACTTTATGAAACTCTTTTAACTGTTCAAATTTACTTGACTTCTTTTTTTCTGGGTGGGTGGGTGTCATCAGATTGTTTTCTATTTTATTAATGTTGTCGTCAATGATAACTATGGAAGTAATTTTTGTTTTATCGATTAAACTGCAATTGCTTTCTGAATACAAGAACTAAACAGTTATTTTTACTTGCATTTTCTATTATTTTTGTTCACATATATTGTATTCATTTTTCCATATCTTTATATTTAAAAAGTAGAAAATTAAAGTCCCTACAAGGTATTGTATTATTGAGTGGAAATTATGAACTTTAATGAAATTATTATTATTATTATTATTATTATTATTATTATTATTATTATTATTATTTCTTAAAAGTATTAGACTGGGTATTTTGAGGTCTGTATACGGGGCTCCAATAAACCTTAGCACCCCTGCCCATGGCCTAAACCATTAGAGGTACAGTAAAACTAAACATACCTTACAAAAGAGAATTTAATCCTGCATTTAATGAGAAACAATTAAAACTTGGTGTTCCCGCCATTGGCTTCCAAGACAGCCTAGATTCGCTTTGGGTAGCTTGCCAAAGGTGACGTGAATAGATCTTGATCGTTACGCGAATTTGCTAAAACAGTTTCAATGTGTTGCGTCATTGTATCCTTCGAAAATCGATTTGCTGCAGGTTCTTGAAACAAGAGACATTCAACCTTGTCCTTTATAACTGATCCAATGTGTTCACAGACGTTCAGGTCAGGAGAATTTCTTGGTCATTCTTCATTTCCAAAGAAATCGATCTCAAGGTTCCGCAACAACTGTTGAGTGGCTAATGCCTTAAAGCAGGGGGCCTTATCGTGCAGAAGTGCGACCTGATCGACATCCATAACATTGATTGGGTTTCTTAGAAAAGGAATGACATGCTGGGATAGAATAATATCACGAAAATACTGTCCATCCCAACTCTGACCATTTGGCTTCAGCACCCACATGAGCTTCTTTGCAGTGAACAAAACAAACACACCAACACAGTCTGGACTTTTTAATAATTCGCGATAATGTTCATTGTCATCGATTTCATCTGGTGTTGTGGCCCACACTCGATCATTTTGGTTGTTAGGCCGACGTGTTACGTAAACAAAAAATTCATTGGAGACAGCTAAATACACGAAATCATCCACATCCCAATCTTCAAGATAATGGGCAAACCACATTCTGTCATCGATGTTAAGTTGAGTTTTTCTTGGCTTTGGCAGTTCATACCAAGGCTTTAAACCTTGCCTATGACGGTACAGTCGAATAATCTCACCACTAACGATCTTTCCTCTCAACACTTCGATCTCTCTAGAAAGTTTAGCACAGCTGTTTTTCCGCTTACGCGTACCGCTTTCAATGATGTCCTTTGTTTCCTGAGAGAGTGGCAAATTTGGGCGCCCAGATTTGGTTGTATCCATTTCACATTCATCCAAAGATTTATTCCAATTTCTTTTGACGAAGTCCTCACTTCTTCGCAACTTTTTGGCAACCCATGAACGTGTTATAAAGGTGGCTCCAGCATCACGAGCTTCCCGAAATGTTATTGCTCGTATGCGATCTATCACACGTTGCCTCTCCGAATCACCAATTAATTGAGAAGCCATTATATTATCACTTTATCAGCTAGAGTAATTTTAATACCTGCAATAAATAAAGAATTTTATATATTTTTATAATCACTAAAAACTATTTCGATATAAGTAAACATGTAAGCTGCAAATAGGGGGGGCTAAGGTTTTTTGGAACCCCTTACAGCTACTAATATTGTGCTCAATTTTTAAATTTTTTTATCGCGGGAAGATATACTTAATTTATTTATGCTTGTTTATGTTGTGTATTTTTCAACTATGTTTTTGCCACTTTCGTCTTGTTGTTCTGTTATTTCGCGATATATTAGTGGTATCTGAGATGTTATATTTCTTTTCCACGGGTGAAAGCTTTACAGCTTTTACAATATGCTTTAAAGTTTTAAGGAGTGCTTTTTTAGTAAACAAATAAAGGCTGCATTTGATTCTCTAGTGATCTCTCTCTCTCTCTCTCTCCTCTCTCTCTCTCTCTCTCTCTATATATATATACACACACCTTGGAAGCTGCAAGTAACCACAATCCAAAAGCGTTCCTACCTGGCACACGGGACAAAACAAGGACAGCTCTACTTTTCCGTGTGAAAGGTAGGAACACTATTGGATAGTGATTACTTGTACAACTTTATTAAAAAGTTAGCGGATTTTATACTTTGCATGTTTCCAGATAACATTTTTACCTTTTCCTTCGGTCGTTGTTTGGTATGAATTCCGAATTTCTTTTCTGCTGTAAAAGCGTATTTCGTTTTCTGCGTATTTCGTTTTCTGCGTATTTCGTTTTCTGTGATAAACCCGTGATTGTTTCTTTTACCCTTTTAAGAGTTGATTTATAGCGTTTCGAATGTACAGGGTGGGCCGTAAGTTTCCATACATAGGAAAAATTAAACGTTTGTTTTTATGTTTCAGATACCCTAAGAATATGCGTTTGACGTAAGATCTTGTTTACTGATGAAGCAAATTTTTACGTCAATGGAGAGGTTAATCGGCAAAACATACGTTATTGGAGTAATGCTAACCCTAACTGGCTGAGTCCGACGAAGATGCAAGGTGCCGGTAAAGTGATGGTGTGGGCCGGGATATGGGGTGACAGAATTATTGGACCAATTTTTGTCAGTGGAAATCTTAATGCCGAAAGGTATCTTAACATGTTGCAAGAAGAGATTTTCCCATCCCTGCTAAACGAGGAAGGTAACTTCCCAGTTTACTTCCAGCAAGATGGAGCTCCACCTCATTATGGTCTTCACGTGCGTCGGTATTTGGATCAGCAGCAGTTTCCGGATGCTTGGATTGGTCGGCGTGGTCCTGTGGAGTGGCCTCCCAGATCCCCAGATCTCACCCCCCTTGATTTCTATCTTTGGGGGCACTTGAAGGCCATGGTGTATCAGGAAAAGATACGAGACATAAATCATCTAAAGGAACGTATCACGAACGCCATTACAAGCATAACGTCAACTGTGCTAATGCGTGTTCATCAACAGTGGGGAACACGTATTGAAATGTGTTTTCAAAACAATGGCAACCATGTAGAGCATATTATATAAATAAAAATGGTTGTCCATAAAAAAATGTTTATTTTTCCTATGTCTGGAAACTTACGGCCCACCCTGTATTCTTTATCTGTGACATCTGGCTACAGAGAAATATTTTGAAGTGAAATACTCCAGCTGAGATGTTTCATCCTACATGCTGAATAATTATATAATATATATAGAAAAGCGGGGCCTCTTTTACAAGATAGAAAGAGCCAAAATCAAGGTCTCCGAGGCTGACAATTCCATTTTATACGAGTATATATATATATATATATATATATATATATATATATATATATATATATATATATACTGCATATATATATATATATATATATATATATATACAGGGTGTCCCGTAAGTCTGGACCCATAGGATAAAATAATAAAATTACAAAATAGTCCAAAAATTTATTTATAATATATTTTTTTATTATTTTTATTATTTTTTATTATTTTTTTATTATGATCTTACTCCGCTGGAGTTTTATTTGTGGGGCCACTTGAAAGCCAAAGTGTACGAGGTCAAACTTCAGAACATTTTCCACCTTAAAGCACGCATTGTGGAGGCGTGTCAAGAAATTTCTGCGACTGTGATTCAGAAAGTGCTGTCGCAGTGGAGATTACGTCTTCAACTATGTGTGCGACACAACGGCGGACACTTTGAACAGATTATGTACTAAATTTTTGGACTATTTTGTAATTTTATTATTTTTCCCTATGGGTCCAGACTTACGGGACACCCTGTATATATATATATATATATATATATATATATATATATATATATATATATATATATATATTTTGAAAAGATTGTGTAATGTGTAAAATGCATGTATATGTAGTGAAGAATAGAGGGAAAAGCGTGTGAGAGCATGTTGGACTGCTCACAGGGTAGATGGGACACGGAAAAGGTCAGCTAAAGAGGACAATGACAAGAAACGGGAGTTCCAGCACTCCCTATCTCCTGCACAACGTCCCCCGCCCTCGGAGTATTTCTCTGGTCGATTGGTGTCTACAGTCTCCTCTTCATATATATATATATATATATATATATACACACACACACACACACACATATATATATATATAAATAATGACGAATATGGCCCTATCACGATTCGAACCTGGAATTTCTTAAGTAAGAGTCGCAAGCGCTACCACCACACTACGACGAGATAGAAAATGAATACAACTTATTATATATTTAAACAACCGAAAAAATGCATAACGCTTTCGCATCCAGAGGTATTTTTCGTGTTACCCTCCTTC
This sequence comes from Bathynomus jamesi, assembly GCA_023014485.1. Lineage (NCBI taxonomy): Eukaryota > Metazoa > Arthropoda > Malacostraca > Isopoda > Cirolanidae > Bathynomus > Bathynomus jamesi. Next base: position 823,851 of record JAJOZX010000327.1, on the reverse strand, counting down.
TTTCTCCGTACTCAAGGTAATGGCAGGATTTAATTCAAATCTCTCTAGTGTAACATTGGGGTTCCATAGATGGAATAACATTCATGATCACGCGCGAATTTTTATGAAACAAAATGTCTTTTCATACGAAACTGTTATGCGTTTCAAAGGTTGTTTAAATATATGACAGGTTGTATCAACTTGTATCACTATCTCGTGGTCGGAAGTTCTACTCATAAGTTCCCGGGTTGGAATCTTAGTGGGGCAGTTTTGTTTCACATAAAAACCGTGTGTTTATGCATATTATTTATTATTATTATTGTTATTATTATTATTATTATTATTATTATTATTATTATGTTACTCTTCCGTCTATGGCCTTGGGTGGTTCGAGGTTGACGGGGTTTCTGGTTAGGTGGTAGCAACGGATTTCTCACTCTGGGGTAGCTGGTACTGTGTAGGGAATCGCAGTAGTTTCTTTTACACTGAACTCCGATTTCTTCTTGTAGCGGATCGGACGATTCTGTGAAAACTTATTAAATTATCTGAGAGTTCCGATTCTTCTTGTAGCGTATCGGAAAAATTATTTATTCTATTTTAAAACTAATTTCTCTGGAGAAGGCAGGACTCAAAGGAGAAGACAAAGACATCCTTTTACGGTATTTTACTGCTTCTAAAATATTACAGGTAATGGCAAGATATTTGAAGATGAAGGCACATTTTTCTCTTAAACAGTATATTGACAGATCTGATGTTATCATGATTTGCCGAATTAACTAAAAATGGAAATTGAAATATGCATTTTATTATGAATTAAAATTAAACATGCATATGAGCCAAAATTAAATGCTTAAAATTTAAGATTAAATGTTAATTTAGAGTTTCGGCAAAATATGACTTCATCTTTTACAACTAAGAATGTATAAAAAAATGAACATTGCAGAATTTAACACGATTACATGATTAAGCTTAATCTAAAAAAATATTAGGTAACTTAAAAAATAAATAATTCATCAGTTACTCAGCAAAAATAAAGTAGAAAGAAAATTAAAAATTTATTTATTTTTCCAAACTTGCATTTTATGTACAGTTAGAGTGTCACGCGAGTTTTGACTTTATATGCAAAAATGAATGTTAAAATTACTCATTTTTACATACAGGGTGTTTCATGACATGTGGGACGCACTTTCAGGATGGATTCAGGAACTGAAAACAATTGAAAAATTTATATAAACACATGCCCGAAATCGCTTTGTTTCCGAGTTACAGCCCGTTTTGTGTTCCAGCAATTCTTTCCGCAAACTGTTTACAAACGCTGCTTGCCGGCAATGTTTGTGAGTGTGTATGAGACTTATTTCATGTATGGCCTTGCCGATTGTAATGTTTCGTACACTCTATGACATGTTTCAATATCGTTGAGTGTAGAGCCATCAGTCAGTCAGAGGTGCATCGCGGTGTTTCACTATTCGTATTCGTAATTTCTTACCGTGAATAAGTGCAGTCCAGTAAAAAAAAAAACCTTAAAAAGTTTTTATGCTATTCAGTGATAGTGTGCATTTGAAGTGAGAATGGAGGCTTATTCAAACAGAGAAATGGCAGACATGCATCTCATGTATGGACTTGCCGAGTGTAATGCGGCCGCAGCAAGACGTCTGTATGCGGAAAGGTTTCCGAATTGCCGTCTGCCAGATAAGATCTTTCAGAGAATAAACGAGCGTCTTGGTGATACAAGATCATTCAACAAGCGAGTTTCAAATGGTGATAGACCAATCAACGCCAGAACTATTGAGTTGGCGGAGCGGGTCCTGAATCGCGTGGAGGAATATCCTGGTGTCAGCACCCGAAGGATAGCAGCAGCAGACGGTGTAAGATACACAATTATGTGAAGAATTTTACGGGAACAACAGCTTTACCCATATCACATTCAGAGAGTACAAGGCCTTACTGAAGCTGATCTCCCACCACGAGAGGCCTTTTCTACTTGGTTCCTTCAACAGTGTGCTCGCGATCCTCTTTCTCTATGCTCCGTGTTGTTTTCTGATGAGGCTGCCTTCACAAGAAATAACGTGATCAATTTTCGCAACACTCAACACTGGGCCGAAGAGAATCCGCATGCCATCATCCAGTCGGTCCTTTTGTTTTGCCTGGAAGGTTAACAGAAGAGTCCTATTCCAATTTTTTAAGGAATGATTTAAGCGATTTACTAGTTGAAGTTCCTCTTGGTGCCCGACGTGGTTTATGCATGACGGCGCTCCGCCTCATTTTAGTCGAGTAGCGAGAGACGATTTGGATGACCATTGCATGGCCTGCTCGCTCCCCGGACCTGAATCCACTCGATTTTTACCTGTGGGGTCATCTGAAATCCATCGTTTACGTGACCCCCATTGACAACGTTGAAATGCTTCGCCAACGTGTAGAACAAGGATGCCAGAAAATCCGAGCAATACCTGGAATGTTTGAACGCGTCAGACAGTCTATGATGAGGCGTGTTAAGGCGTGTATTCAAGCGCAAGGTGGTCATTTTGAGCACTTCCTTTAAGGGTAAGGCGGATACTTGCTGGAACACATGACGGGCTGTAACTCGGGAACAAAGCGATTTCGGGCATATGTTTATACTGTATAAACTTTATTCATTGTTTTCCTGAATCCATCCTGAAAGTGCTTCCCGCATGTTATGAAACACCCTGTATATATATATTATATATATATATATATATATATAATCTATATATATATATATATATATATATATATATATATATATTAGTGATGTAGCGGATGTCCGCAACCGCAATCGCATTTATCAGTGCGGTTATTGCAGTTGTTTGAGGATATCTTCTTACTTGGGCAACCAAATGCTCTAAATGCTAGTGCAATGGCTACAAATGCTATAAACGTCGCCAAATGCTGTTCCTGTCATGCCTCATGCCTTCACTCAAGGGTGCAAAAAGTCCTTGGATGTCCTCCCTCAAGTGTTCCTAGCGAACAATTACTTAGTAGAGCAGGGATCATCTACGATGAAAAAGGAATTGGCTGAAGGGGGACAAAACTGAAAAACTTTTATTTTTGAAGTACAGTCTCCCAGCAATTCAATTTAAATATAAGGATTAAATAGTGTATATATGTATATATTATAATTATATACACCACTTTCGAATGGGCGGTGGTTGGAGAAAGTGGTTGGTGGGATACAAAACGAGTTGGGTCCTCGTCCCAGATCCTGGAAACACTTTTTTACAGTTTAGAGTATAGTCATTATATTGTAGATTGTGAAAAGTGTGGCTAAAACGCGATATTTTATTGTGTCGTTTATTCTTAGGTAATATTATGATGTTATAGGGTACATAACCGCAACTGCAAACGCAACCGCGCGGAGCTCTATTTGTAAGCTCCGCAACCGCAGAGATATGAAAGATGACAACCGCTACATCACTAATATATATCCAGTCATTTTTTACGAATGTTTTTGGTCGGTTTGGGGTTAATTTCTCTGCAGCATTCTACCCTATTTGTGGGATGGGTGAGCGGGGAACTTGCACAAGAACCTGTCCAGTTGTTTCCAGAATGTCTCGGTAAATGGGTGTGTTGGAGGTTCTTCGGTTCTTCAGGCATCACGTTAAAGAGTTTTTGACCTGGTATTGTGAGAGTATTTTTCATCGTTTTCATAGTATGTTGTCATGCCGCAGGTGGGATAAAACACAATCTATTTATCCAATCACTTCAGCGTTTATAAATATATATATATATATATATATATATATATATATATTTAGTAGAAATCCAATGACAAGGAGAAATGTAAATGCCATGAAAAGTCTTCTTTATTGCGCAACGTTTGGGCATGAATTTTTTTAGTTTTACTGATTTCAACTATAAGATGTCTTGTATTAAAACTCTCCTGTTCAGAGGATATAATTTGACCTCTAATTTTACCTTACTTAATGATGAATTTAATAATCTAAGATCATACTTTACTAATAATAGTTTTCCTGTTCAATATGTAGACAAACTAATTAGATCCTTCTTAAATAATGTTTATAGCCCTCAACTTCCATGTATTACAGTGCCGAAGGATATAAAATATTTCTTGGTACCTGAAATGGGTCCCTTGAATAAGGAATTTAAGCTTAAATTTACAAAATTGTTAAGGAAATTTTTTTATCATACTGATTTCCGCATCATATTTATTAATAAAACGTCTTTAGGTAGCTTTTTCTCAGCGAAGGATCGAACCCCTGACTCGTTGCGTAGCGGTGTTGTATATTTATTTACCTGCCCTAGGTGTCTCCTTGGGAATTACATCGGCAGCACTGTTCGCTCTCTCAGGGCTAGATTTTATTCGCATATGGGAATAAGTGGCCGAACAGGTAAAATTTTAAAAACTAAGGAAGCCTCCAGCATACGTGAACATAGCATCAAATGCAAAATTGATGTCACTTTAGACAATTTTAAAATTCTTGGTTGTAATACTTGTCCCAACTCACTAAGAATTTTAGAATCCCTTTTCATTAAAGCATTGTCCCCTAGTCTGAATGTTGACTCATCGTCCGTCCCTCTCAATCTGCTATGATCCCTCCTCCTTCCCCAATTCCTTATAATCCCTCCTTCCCCTATCTCCCTCGCCATCTTTCATTCCCGTCTCCTCTGCTCAAATTAGTCGGCCTCGGATACTGCTGTGTAAGGTAGATAGCTCCATTGTTCCAGTGTACTATTGGTAATTTTTCCAGTGTATTAATTTCACATTTACTACATGTATTTAAAAATAACTTCTTAATTTTGATATGTAAATCTGTATAACTTAGAACTTAACCCTCTTTTCTCAGTCTTTTAAAATTTGTCTTTACGAATAGGTTATAGAAATTTCTGTTTGTTTTTCATTCAATATTGATTTTAATTTCACATTGTTATTAAACAGCCTGAAGATGAGCGTATTGCTCGAAACGTTGCGCAATAAAGAAGACTTTTCATGGCATTTACATTTCTCCTTGTCATTGGATTTCTACTAAATATTAAATTGAAGCTCTGTAGAAGCAACCCGCATAATTATATATATATATATATGTGTGTGTGTGTGTATATATATATGTAAAGAACGACACTTGTGTAGAAGAGCGTCCGCACAAGATGAGGAGAGAGAACGAGCAAATGAAAAATGAGGCACCCCCCCATGAATCGAACCCGGGATCATCCAATTGCCGGTCGGATATGCTAACCACTGCACCAAGGTCCCAGATCAGTCACAATTCGTAATTCTTCTACATACGAGCGGAATCGAATGCCCTGAAGAGGCACCTTCTCATGCCGTACATATATACATTTTAACTGCAAACAACACACAGTATAATTAATGTAAAGAACGATATTTGTGTAGAAGAGCGTCCGCACAAGATGAGGGGAGAGAACGAGCAAATGAAAAAATGAGGCACCTCCCAGGAATCGAACCTCATTTTTCATTTGCTCGTTCTCTCCCCTCATCTTGTGCGGACGCTCTTCTACACAAGCGTCGTTCTTTACATTAATTATACTGTGTTGTTTGCAGTTAAAAAAAAAATATATATATATATATATATATATATATATGTGTGCCTCGGTGGTGTAGTGGTTAGCGTCGCTGACTACGAATCCATCGGCCCCGGGATCGAGACCCGGTGACGGCAGGCAGCGCGCAGCAAAATCCAGCTGTTCATCCTTCCACACAATAAAGAAAGTGGTTGGTAGATAAATGGGTACCCTGGGTGGCCTAGTGATTAAGACGCTGGGCTGCTAGTGGGGCGTGGTTCGGATTCCACGTTAAACTGTAGGTCTAAGGTGGAGTGAAAATATGATAATAAAAACCCACTCTAATAGACAGTTTATTTCCACAACAGTTTCGATGCCACTGGCATCCTCTTTGGGTGGCTACAGAAAAACGAATGAACCAAAAACAAGTGGGAAAAACAGTCCAGGGACCATTAAGAAATTCGCACCTAGGTTAAGATCCCGTTCACCCAACACCGGAATGGCATTTTTTTTTTTTTATTAAAGGGACCCGCTTATAAGTACATTCGCACAAATTTAAAACTATCCTCTTGTTCAATACATACAAATTCTATTTTAATGGTCTCTGAATTGTTTCCTCCTCGCCTTTTCATTCGTTTTTCGGTTTATAATTTCTGTATAATAAACAACAATGTAATTATCAATGTAATAATAAATTTATAACTTCTGTAATAAATAATAATGCAATATTAAATGTAATAAATGTAATAATAAATGTAGGAATTATGTAAAAAAATAAAATAATAGAATCTGTATGTATTGAACAAAAAGATAGTTTTAAATTTGTGCGAATGTACTTTAAGCGGGTTCCTTTAATAAAATTTTTTTTAAAAAATGCCCTTCAGGTGTCGGGTGAACGGGATCTAACCTAGGTGCGAATTTCTTAATGGTCCCTGGACTGTTTTTCCCTCTTGTTTTTGGTTCGTTCGTTTTTGTAGCCACCCGAAGAGGATGTCAGTGGGCATCGAAACTGTTGTGGAAATAAACTCTGTCAATTAGAGTGGGGTTTTATTATCATATTTTGACCTTCACGTAGAAAAGTGAAGTTTTTTGCCTTTATCGTGGAGTGAAAAGCTTGATCCTCCTCAGAATGAACGATTCGGGCGGAAGCAAACCAAAGGTTCTCAAAGGTGTGTATATATATATATATATATATATATATATATAGAATGAATTTCACAATTAAACACGTGAAATGAATGAATGATGCAAACCCACAAGGAAAAAGAAAAATGATTCCAAGGCCTTTCGTGCATTCAGAAGTACATCTCGTCAGGGATTATATATATATATATATATATATATATATATATATATATATATACAGTATGTCAGAAATCTTTTTTATAAATATTTTCTACACTACAGTACTACTAACAATTATTGTTCCAATTATAGCAACCGTCGGTCGTTGCGGGAAAAAGATGGAGGGATCTGGAAGGAAATGAAAGGATCTGGAGGGAAATGGAGGCAGTGGACATAAAAAGCTCGATAAAAACGTTACTTTATTTTTTTTTTCGCAAATCATTCATGGTAGACTCGAATAACTAACTCTTTCTGTTGAATAATTTTTGCGGAGTAACAGCAGGAAGTGAAATAATTACGGTTTGCTTTGCTTTACTTCATCTCCATACGAGCATTTCTTTTTTTTTTGTCTTCCCTTAGAAGAAAATGCGTCTGCTGCATTTTGCACAAATGAGATGCGAAGAAAGCGAAACGAACGGAAAAAGTGTCAGGTTTTATTTCAGTGTTTGGCAAAAGAAACCTTTTTTTTTTTTTTTGAACGCGTAATTTGGCCAATAAAAATAATAATTAAGGAACACTTTTGGTCCCTTGTGTATAACTGCTCGCACACATACATACATACACACATATATATATATATATATATACACACACACACACACTGTACAGTATATGTGTATATATATACCTTTCAAATGTTACGTGCGATGATTCTTCATTTCACGAAGGTCAAGCTTGTCGCCCCTCCTCTCGAGTTGGCCTGGTGAAGTAGTGAGTTGATTTCTTGTACTCTCCACCTCACATAGCCAGGTACGCCCGGCTCATCGGGGATTGTTCTGAGTCAGGTGTCTAATCTTCTTTTGAAGATGTCCACCGCAACACCACTCGTGTTCCTTAGGTGTTTGGGCAGCTGATTAAACAGTTTTGGTCCTCTCACAACAAAACTATTTTCTTTCAGGGTTAAGGATGTTCCCTGTTTAGCCTTTAATTTAGGAACACGACACAGTCTTCCTTTTCTACTTTCCATTGTTTGGGGAGTTACAGGGTTCAGAGTAAGATTAGGGACTAGTTTCTCCATTATTTTCCAAGTGTAATTATGGTGCATCTCTCTCTCTTCTCCTTTCCAGTGAATAGAGATTTAGTTCGCGTAACTTTTCCCAGTAATTTAGTTCTTTGCACCCCTTGATCTTGGCTGTGAAGCTTCTCTGAATCCCTTCTAGCTGTCTAATGTCTTCTTTTTTATATGGGGATGTTAGGACCGACCAGTATTCCAATTTGGGTATGATCAGTGTTTTCAGTAGAGGAATCATTATATTCTTATCCTTTCGTTTAAAGGTTCTCAGTATCTGCCCAGTTACTCTCTTTGCTCTGTTGACTGCCATCTTATTTTGTGTTTCAAATTTCGCATCATCAGTCATTAGAACCCCTAAATCTTTTACTTTAGAATTTCTCTGAATTTCCTGTCCATTTAAGGTATAATATTTCATGGATTTTAGGTCCTCTCTTTTTCCGTACCGGAACAGCTGAAGTTATTTATATATATAACGTTTGGTTAGCTTCCGCCCGAATTGTTCATTCTGACGAAGGTCAAGCTTTTCACTCCACCTTAGACCTACAGTTTAACGTGGAATCCGAACCACGCCGCATCAGCAACCCAGCGTCTTAACCACTAGGCCACCTAGGGTATCCATTTATCTACCAACCACTTTCTTTATTGTGTGGAAGGATGAACAGCTGGGTTTTGCTGCGCGCCGGCTGCCGTCGGGTCTCGAACCCGGGGCCGATGGTTTCGTAGTCAGCGACGCTTAACCACTACACCACCAAGGCGCCTATATATACACACACACATATATATACTGTGTATATATATATATATATATATATATATATATATATATATATATATATATATATATATACACGCACGTACTGTATAGTTGCAATATCGAAAACCGATTTTGCCCTTACCCCCCACGCAATTGAGAGGAGGCGATGCCTGAAACCCATCTGGTAGGAGGTATTGTGCCATACTATGCAAAAGTTGAGATCAAAGAACCCTCTTATGATTTTTCTTTCAGACCACGAAATCAACGCTCTGCACCAGATTATAGGGACAGCAATTTTATGACATTCCCCCTCCAAAGTTTGAGCGATTTTGATGTAATCCCATTTGGACTCTTACGTAAATCCTGCGATGAGAGGCCGTAGGGGACTGTTTCATTTGTCATTGAAAAATAAGAGACTCTCTCGAAATAAATACATAAATAAATTAGTATGTATAAAAGGATTTAAAACTCTAATATTAAAGTGTCTCTACAATAAAAATATATTTAACGTCATTCATAACTCTGGAAAAGTACCAACGCTGATATATGAATAAGGAAAACGGAGGAATGCGTTTTAAGTGCAGCACCTGTACTTCAGTAAGATGAAAGTCAATAACGTGTTCGGTATTCGGTACGAGCGCTGACTCTCAAACCACGTTCGTATCCCACAAGCTCCTAGTCCTAGTTTTCCATTTTATTGCCTTTTCTGTCTAACACAAATCGGAGCGTTATAAGATATTTTTTTCAGAGATTTTAAAATTGAATAACATTTTGCTTATTTTGATGAATTTGCTTCATAAACAGAAATCGTCGAACTTTTAACGATGGGCATCTACTTTCTTAAAATACAACTACGGACCCAAAAATAGAATACACTCTCAAATGTGTTCATGACTTTGATAATGCCTTTAAGTTATACACCTTTATAAAGAATATCGAGTATCTGTGCTGTCATCATTTTTACTTTATCTTTACATTTTTTCTTCCTTTCAACATCTTTTCTTACATTGTTTAACCTTCCTTCTTAAACAGACAGCCTCATAGGGACCAGCCGGTGTGTTGCTGTTTGGTGTCCTTTGTATTCCTTTGTATTATGATAAAAAGAGAACTGTGTGTGCCAGTTTTGAAAAAATAAATACATGTATAGCAAAACTTTATTAAATAGTGAAAAGTTTATGCATAGCGACCTACCAAAATATTAGAATCTCTTGTCAGGTGTTACAAGAAAATATCGAATAAATTCATTATGTTTATTGGATACTACATATATTAAACCTTTATCAAAGACTTTTTTAACTCTGCGTCATAGTATTTAGTTGGTCCACCCTTAGCCTCATTACAGCCTCCAATCGACGTGGCATCGAGTTGATAAGCCTCTTACTTTCTTCTGTAGTTACCGATTGCCAGGTTGTCATCGAACACCTCTTCAGTTCACTAAGTGTTCCTGGTTTACGCTTTTGAACTTCTGCTTAGAAATATTCAAAAGATTTTCTATCGGATTAAGATCGGGAGAATTAGCTGTCCATGGTAGTACTTCAATTTCATGAGAACCAAGCCAAACAGATGTTGCACGAACCACATGAGCTGGAAACAGTTCTTGTTGAAAATAAATGGTTCTTCTCCATCAGTGATGTAGTCGAGACCGAGACCGAAACCGAGACCTAAGCACCCGAGACCAAGACTGAGACCAAGACCGAGAGCAGAAAAAAAGTCTCGAGACCGGTCTTGAGACCGAGACCGAAACCGAGACCATATGCAATTTTTGCATGTATTCAATATTGTGTAACGCCTAATTCCTACGGTCTGTATTTCGCATTCAAGAATAAAGATTCTAAAGAGGTTTTCAAGTGACAGTTGCAAAATCTACTCTTAATTTATTCACAAATTCATAGTTTGTGACATTTTTCAGCAGTTAACTGCCTACTTAAAACAAGATAAGTGTTCTTTGCACTTGAGGAACATCACAGTGATGTAGTCGAGATCACCATGGCCGAGACCGAGACCGAGACCTAAGCACCCGAGACCGGGACCGAGACCTAAGCACCCGAGACCGAGATCGAGACCAGGAAAAAAAGTCTCGAGACCAGTCTCGAGTCCTACATCACTGTTCACAATACAGCTGTTTTGCAGACTCCAGCATGAAGTATTCTAAGATTTATTGATAAATATGACTGTTGACAGTTCTATTTATAAACGCAAGTGACCCCACACCATTTGCACTCATACAACCCCACACTAACACACTCGTCACCTTTACGAAATGGAATTTCGATCACGAAAACAAAAAATTAAGTCGATGTTAAATACGAAGCAAACGAGTTGAAAAAAAGTATCTTTTTATACGAATCAAAATTTTGTGTCATTTGGTGACAAAGATCCGCGAGTTTGGCGAATAAAATCTGAAATGTATCATGAAAGCTGCCTGAAGCTATTGGTCAAATCAGTGTGTTCGTAAGTTATATTATTACATACTGTATACATGCATGTGCAATTGTGCATGTGATGTATGTGTATGTGTATTCTCGTATCTGTCTGTCATGATTTTTATGATTCGGAAGAAATAGAACATGCGAGGGTACAGTTAAACACCCTGTTCAGTGCTACCCTCCCAACTCGTACAGGTAATTCTAGAAACGAGAATACCCTAAACGACATTATAAATAAAGTGTCGACCCTCCGGGATAATGAGAACAATATTACCTTCTACGTTACTAATTTCCATAGAATACCGGTAATCTCTATGGGTGACGTAGACGTCTCGGTGCTCCTCAAACAGTACAATGAGGTACAAAAGTCGATAGTTGAACTAACTGAAACACCAACACGTGGTGTCCAATCAGAAAAATTCGATTTCGCTAGAACAATTCCGGTCAGAGTTGGATGCATTGAAAGAAAATTACAAGTGAACAATGATTGCATATTAATTGTAAACTGCTATTTACCATACAACAACGACAGTAATCTAGATGAATACATTGATTTGCTGTACAAAATTAAGTCATTATCAGATAACCCCAAATATTCTCACTGTATAATAATGGGGGATTTTAACGCACATGTGAACTCGAAATTCTTTGTAGAATTGGGTAACATGTGCGAGTCGGCCAATTTAAGTATAAGTGATGTAGATGTATTAGGGGTAATCAGTAGTAATTTTACATACGTTAGTGATATGAGTGGTACCACCAGGTGGATTGATCATTGTCTCACTAGTAATAATCTAAAGGATCGAATTGTTAGAGTTCATATTTTGCATGATTTCCTTCTTTCTGACCATAGACCATTAGAAATATTAATTAACTTTACCAATTTATGTGCAACACGACTTAACAAGAACTCAATAGGTAAGAATAATCGCGTCGATTGGTCTAATGTTAATATGCAACAGAGAATAGAATACAAAGACAGAACAAGTCACCTCTTTAATAATTTAGAAATTTTGCATCTTGCCTGTAGTAATCCTTGCTCAAATGATTCTCACTGTAAACTCATAGATAGGTATTATAGTAAGATAGTATCCCTGTTAAGAGAAGCAGGAAGCCCCCTGATTAAATCTTACAACTATCATATTAAGATTATTCCTAGATGGAATGATTTTATTGCCCTCGAAGAGGGAATCGAAAGACGCCTATGATTTGTGGTGCTTTCATGATAGACCCAGATCAGGACCAGTATACATGAATATATGTAGAAGTAGGGGTCAGTATAAGGCGGCCACAAGGCGAGTCTATTCGAGCATCAAAAGCCTGTGAAGCTCGCATAAATAACGATAATAACAAATTTTGGAAATTTGTTTAGAATCAAACGGGTGTCAAAAATGTCCTCCCTCCGACAATCGATGGGGTGTCGGGGGAGGATGAAATTGCAAAGCTGTGGAAAAACCACTACTCTAACATTCTTAATAGTGTGAGTAGGGATAATCTTAAGATAGATTGCAGCGAAACGACTGTGGGAGGGACAAGGGAAAATATTTTGATATCAGTTTCTGAAGTAAAGAGGTTAATTAAAGAGTTAAAGACTGGTTATGCGTCAGGGGTAGATGACCTATCGAATGAGCACTTAAAATATACCAATGACGTAATATGTCTGCATATATCATTGCTCCTATCAGCCATGCTTGCTCATAGCTGTAGCCCTGCAGAGTTCATGAGGGTATATATCTTGCCCCTGGTCAAAAATAAGTACGGAGACATTCTGTCCAGCAATAATTACAGGCCTATTGCTGTCGCTTCCTGCTTCTTGAAACTACTAGAAAAATTCTTGTTACTCCGTTTAAATGATTTCCTATGAACATCTAATCAGTTTGGTTTTAAAAGGTCCGACTCAACTGACCTGTGTATCTATGTGCTTAAAGAAACAATAGCTAAATACATTGACAGTAATTCAACTATTTATAGCTGTTTCCTAGATATAAGTAAGGCATATGATAGGGTGAACCACAATATTTTATTTGAAAAATTAGAAGACAGGAAGGTTCCTATGTACATATTAAATTTATTGAAATTTTGGTATTCCCACCAATCTTTTACCGTTAGGTGGGGCAATGTACTATCCGAGTGTTTTGGCTCCTCTTGCGGGGTGAGACAAGGCTCCTTGCTCTCCCCAATGCTGTTTAATGTGTATATTGACGGATTAATTGCTTCACTTAATGAGGCAACAGTGGGATGTTGTATAGATAACACAAGGATAAATAACTTAGTTAATGCCGATGATATGGTGTTAATAAGTCCCTCTGTTAAAGGTCTGGATCGGCTACTAAAAGTATGCGAAGTATATTCGCAAAAACATGATATTCTTTTTAATGTTACAAAACCTAAGGTTATGCAATTTTATCCTAAAAGCTGTAATCAGCCAGCTGATATATGGTTTAAGATGAATGGTGAAGTAATTAAGGAAGTACAAGAGTTTAAGTATTTGGGTCAAACTATTACCAGCTCCTTGAGTGATGACTCGGATATAAGAAAACAATCTCGAAGCCTGTGTGCTAAAGCGAATATGACCATAAGGAACTTTCAATTCTGCACAAGTGAAGCTACAGACACTCTCTTTCGTACTTTCTGCAATATATATACGGACAGCAACTCTGGGTAAATTATAAAAAAGGTTCTGACAGAACCCTAAATTTGATGTACAACAGGTCGTTTAGACTCTTACATAAATTACCCCCGAGATGCTCAGCTTCGCAAATGTTTGCTACCCGCAATGTCCCGAGCTTTCTGGAGGTAAAAAGACGTGCTCAATACAGTCTAATGCAAAGAATTAAAAAATCAACCAACCCGATTATCGAAGCTATCCATGAGTCCTGCCATTTATCCTCTAAGCTATGGAATTCTTGGTACGAAAACGTCTGTCTGTAGCTCCACTTAACTTCGACATTACAGTATTATTTCTAATTAATTGTATATATTTCTATCCTTAGTATGTGAACTGTCACTGTATTAATAATATAGGGTGATCGAAAAGTCACTCCGCAACTATGACTATAAGACAAAAATGCAATCATACAAGAAGTTAGATATTTTAATGAAAATTGTACGATATCGTACACTTCCAGCACTTACTCTAAACAGGTAACAATGATATGTCATTACATTTATAGAATTCTTATATCTCCTTATGTAAAATTTCAATAAAGTAAATATCTTATTACTACTGCGGAGAGACTTTTCGATCACCCTGTATTTGTCATATGGACTATAGTCTGCCAATAAACCTTTTCATTTTCATTTTCATATTTCTTGTTGCACCTGATGTATGTCCTCAGCATGTAAAAATAGAAAAATAAATTTTATTATTATTATTATTATTATTATTATTATTATACAAGCAGAACCCCGTGGTAAAAATACCACGGTTAAACAATCAACAGGGTCAATTTCATTTTTTTTTAAATAATATTTCCCGGAATGAGCACATACACAAACAAAGAAACATTATCCGATTTCAGCTTCATATTATATACTGTATATAGATAGATTATAACTCCGAAAGGAGCCGATAACCCGATGAAACCCCTTCCCGATTGCGATTGGAGTTTGTAAGTGTTTCCCATGAACGAAGCATTCCCAGTAAGCGCAAGTCATCAGCTTGCATTGATTACACTTCTGCCCTTTGTACACACCGCCCGTCTCTACTACCAATGTGTGTATATATATATATACACGGTGAACCAAAAGTAGGTGGACAGTAGGTTGAATACGGTTTGTGTTATATTATATTATAACTATGGTGTTCATTATAACTATGGTGTTTGTGTTTTATTATATTAAATATTATAACTAAATTTATTTAAATTTTATTTTGTATTATAGTATACAAAAAAATTAAATATGTATTCTCAAAATAAACGTTATCATTTACTGTCCACCTACATTTGGTTCACCCTATATATATATATATATATATATATATATATGACAGTACAACAGTTAATGGATTCCTAAACATCCATAACATTGCATGATAATGTACGAGTATATACAGTATATATAATAGACTAATGCTGTGTGTCTGTCCGACCCAAAAACATGGAAACGGTTCCTCGAGAGAAAAAAATAATTGGTAAAAGTTGCTTAAAATTAATCGAAACCTACGGGAAAATAACAGAATATCTGAGGGCATCACAGACTTGTTATTGCTTCTTCTCGCTAAGAAGATGTTGCGACGGACACCCCCCGCTGAGCCCGACTCGCGGGGAACGACGGACCCCCCGTCGCCTGACCAGCCGCGCTAACTTATTATGCGCCTCAGTGGTGTAGTGGTTAGCATCGCTGACTACGAATCCATCGGCCCCGTGATCGAAACCCGGTGACGGCAGTCGGCAAAACCCAGCTGTTCATCCTTCCACACAATAAAAATTGGTTGGTATATAAATAGGTATCCTGGGTAGCCCAGTGGTTAAAACGCCGGACTGCTGGTGGGGCGTGGTTCGGATTCCACGTTAAACTGTAGGTCTAAGGTGGAGTGACAACCTTGACCTTCGTCAGAATAAACAATTCGAACGGAAACAAAAACCAACCAAGGGGTGTGTGTGTGTGTGTGTGTTTGTACACACACACACACACACCACACACACACATATATATATATATATATGTGTGTGTGTACACACTGTATATACAGGGCGTCCCAAAAAAATGTATACACACTTTAAATACTTATAAAGGCAGTGTTTATTAAAATACATTTCATTTTCAAAATGTAATAGAATCTACAGACATTATTTAATTGTTTTGTCAACGCCGGTTTTCAAACTGACGTCCGTTCTGGTCCAGGCACTGCTGATAACGCGAAGCAATGGAATCGCAAACATCACGAAACATTTCGTTTGGTATTTGTGTGCATTCTCGTTCAATGGCTGCTCTCAATTCAGCGACTGTTGCAGGTTTTATAGCGTAGACTTTGTCTTTTAAGTATCCCCATAAAAAAAAGTCTAGTGGTGTGAGGTCTGGTGAACGCGGAGGGTATTCTACGAAACCCCTTCGTCCAATCCACATCCACATCGTGCCAAGTACCACTCGCAATACTCCACTCTTCGGTCCGGATCATCATCTTCATTAATAGCATGGACTAATCTTGGAATGTAACTTTTCCATTGACAGCGCTTCAAAATGCGTTGGACAGACGATTCTGAAATTCCTACCTCACGACTCGCTTGCCGCACAGATTTTCTTGGACTTTGGTGATACGTTTCCAGTACTCTTTCTTGCTTTGTGGGGCTTGTCGATGTCCGTGGTCTTCCGGAACGCTTCTTGTGGACATTCTGAACAGTTCCATCGGCTTCAAACTTATCTCTAATTCGAGTGATGGTAAGTCGCGTTGGTGTATCTGTTTGAAACTCCCTCCTAAACTGTCTTTGCACTTCAACTGCGTTTTCACACTTCCAGTAGCATTTTAGAATGAATTTCCTTTGTTCGAAGCTTAGTCTGACTGCCATTATTAATTCTAATGGGTTTAACTTGGAAAGAAAGAAACATCAATTGAGCTAGCAGCTGTTAAAGTGCGTATACATTTTTTTGGGACGCCCTGTATAGGTGCACAGGAACTTTTGAGACACCTTGTATATTTATTATTCTCTTGTTACACCTCATGTGTATCCTGTACATGTATACATAAAACAATAAAGCTCAAATTGTAAAAATTGAAAAGTACACGTTGTTGAGCAAGTTGAATCACATTCAGCGTCATCTCCTGGCTACGGTAATACTACCCTGATTTAAAGTGTAAGAATAAACCACGCTTTTATATCTTCGGCCTAGCTTTTGAGAAAATCTATTGACCCAAGAGAAATGTCTCGTATTCTGAAGAGATAAAACATTATTTCCTTAAAAGGAAGACAGATGACAAGCACAAAATCACAGAAAAGATTTCGAAAAAGCTTCTGGAAACTGTGACCATGGAATATTATCGTATAAAGTGATAAATGGGATGGACTTTTAGAGGAAATAGAAAAACCAGAATTATGACTTCAAGAAAAACCAGAATTATGACTTCAAGAAAAACCAAAAACAATTAAAATCTAAGACATTTCCTCATCAAAAGTGGAATAACGCAAGGACCAATACTTGCCTCACTAATATTCATTATATAGCTTACCGACATACTAAATAACTAACTAACCGCTAACAGCATCAGCAGATTTAAAGCCGAAAAGATGTAAAGATTTTGTAAACAGAAATAAAACGAAGGGAGCAGCAATATGGAATTTAATATACAGGGTGGTCCAAACGTCCCTATCCATTTTGCTGAAATAATAGTATTTTAGGATAAAAATGTAGTGACATAATTAGATGTATATTTATTTCAAGCTTAGGTCTAAGATTCGACGTGAGCACCATCAGTGTCTCCGCAAATCTCAAATCTGTCCACTGCATTGCGGAACACATTCTCAAGCATCTCTGCGGTTATTTTAGCGACTGCCGCGACAATGCGGGTTCGCAGATCCTGCAGGTCTGTAACTCCTGTTTTGTAAACCTCAGACTTTATAAAGCCTCACGCAAAGAAGTCTAATGGTGTTAAATCCGGAGATCGTGCTGCCCACGGCCTGTTGAGCGATTCCAGCGATTTGGTAAGAGCTCATCAAGGTACGCCCGAACGATGTTTGCATAGTGACATGGAGCTCTATCTTGTTTGAAGAAAACAGTGTCGAGAATGCCATCTGAACGAAGCTAAGGTTCAAGAAACTGCTGAAGCATGTCAAGATAAATTGGCCCTCTTACCGTAGCTTCTGCAAAGAAAAAAGGTCCGTAAATCTTCGATCTTGTCATACCCAACCAGACATTAACTTTAGGAGAATTTCTCTCCCATTCGTAGAACTCGGTTTTATCACTAGCCCAGATACGGCAGTTATGTCGATTAACTTTTCTGCAAGTGTGGAATGTCGTCTCATGTGGTTTAATAAGTTTTCGGTAGGAATTTTTTTCAGTCAATTCTGTGCACATGGCGATTCGTCTTGGATAATCATCTTCGTGTAACTCATGTAGCACTTAAATATGGTAACTTTTCTTTTTTAATGTTGATTTTAAAATCCTTAAAACAGTTGTTTTTGGTATGCTCAGTCCACGTGATGTTGTTCTAGTTGACATTCTAGGATATTTTTTCAAAGGCATCTCTTACCAATTCTAAATTTTCTTGAGAGGTACCTGGACGTCCAGATCTTGCTTTATCATGAACAGATCCTGTTCTTTTAAATTTATTGACCAGCTCGCGAATTGCTTTGTCTGTAAGTCCTGGTTTGTGAAATCTTCTTTCGAATTTTTCTTGAATTTCTTTGCACTTCTTCCATGCGTGAACTAAAAGAAAAATATTCTGAGATAACTTTGAACGATGATTCTAAACACAAAATACTCGTAAAATAACAATAAACAAAGCCCAAATAAAGACAACAGACAGTGAGACCTTTAAATGAGTGAACGATAAAGGAATTAGTCCTCTGGTGAGAAACTTGATAATATCAAAGGAAAAACATTGGCTCACTTTTTACATCGTTACTAGCAAACGGTCAACAATAAACAATAAACAAAAGAATGAAGCAATTCATTTGAAAGGAAACAGAGTTAGCGTAAAAACTTTAATTACGTGAAATTAATCTACATTCCGTTGAAAGAAGGAAACGATACGTTATAACCTTCACGTGGAAAATCTTACCTTACCGCAAACCAAACCAGATAACCATCCGAACATTCGGGAGAACAGAAAAGTTCAACTGTGCCACATCCCTATAAAACTATAGAGTGGGCAAAGAATATTTTTAATGAGGAAATATTTGCATTTGAACGCCTGAAACTTGCCATAAGAAATGAGAAATGCTACTGGTATCGTCGATGTGGACGTATTCAAGCAAAAACTGCACATTTCGCTCGGGACAGTTTTACATAAGCCGTGTGTGACTCGGTATATGAAATGGAAAGCTGAAGAAAGAAACTCTGTACTACACCAAACACCCTCCGGAGACAGCCACGAACCCGTGACCAAACATCTATTAGGTCCATATATATATATATTATATATATTATATATATATATATATGGGATGAATTTCACAATTAAACACGTGAAATGAATGAATGATGCAAACCACAAGGAAAAAAAAATTTAAAAACGAAAACTACAGTATTTTGAGCACTTGCTGTAAATAAACTTTAATAAACTTTAATGACTTTCATTTTAATTGGATCGTCCTCGGCAAAAAATCTCGGAAACGAAGCGATTGCGGATTTATGTTCATAGGAATTATTTTGTTCACTTTGACGTCCTGAACATGTATACTAATTTATGAAACATAATTTGATAACACCCTGTATATGCAGCGTTTAAGATAATATTTACATACAATCTTTTATTATAGCAGAATTCCCATTAATATTAAATAACTTCTAAAATTCACAATGCATACTCAGTAAGAGAAAGGTAAGTTTATGTTGTATACATTAGAAAATCAGTCCATAAATCTCTACATTATCCGTTTCCGCGCGCAACCGGGAAATGAAAATCAAATTAGAGTAAGTAAGGAAGCGAATAAAAACGAGATTTATCCTTTGCTTCCTTATAATTCGAAAGGATAAATCAAAGGTTCCAATTTTGTATCCATAACTTTCCAGGAACTTTAAAAAAAAAAAGTCGCTCCCTGAGCGCAGACACCAAGATTTGAACTTCTCACTCAAGAAACGGAGAACAGTGAGGTATATATATATATATATATATATATATATAAATCTTAATTAAAAAAGAAGAAACAAAAAAATTAACATGTGCAAAATATCAAATTTTAACATGTCCTTCATCTTTACCTTTCGATATTGCGATCTTTCGAAATTGGCGAAAACATGAAGATACTGAAAGGTTATGGTCTTTTTTTTTCTTGAAAGTTCTTCTAAATTTTTCGATTTAGTTGTTCGACACTATAAATATAATCCTTCGACAAAGGTAGAAATCTAATGTGAAAGCGGGTGACTGGGAATGGCACAGCGTACAATCCAGCTTTTTGGAAAGGTCTCTTCAAAAAAGTTTCAGACATTTACAGCATGAGTGGGGTCCCGTTCTGCTGGAAGATCAATTTATCCAAAAGATTTCGACCTTGGAACGAACGAAGTAAACCTGAAACATTTTCAGATATGAGGTACCGGTGACAGATGGGTCATCGAAAAATATGGACTAGCTTCTCTTTTTTTTTTCGTGTAAGAGCACGCCGGTCATTAACCTTGGGATATTTTCTCTCGTCTTCCCTCACTTATAAATGCAAAAAACTTCACTTTTTTCTACGTGAAGGTCAAAATATGAAAATAAAAACCCACTCTAATAGACAGAGTTTATTTCCACAACAGTTTCGACGCCCACTGGCATCCTCCTCGGGTGGATACAGAAACACGAATGAACCCAAACAAGAGGGAAAAACAGTCCAGGGACCGACCGTTAAGAAATTCGCACCTAGGTTAGATCCCATTCTCCCGACACCGGAAGGGCATTTTCATTAAGTACATTCGCACAAATTTAAAACTATCTTCCTGTTCGAAACATACAGATTCTATTATTCTTTTATTTTTTTACATAATTATTACATTTATTATTAAATTTATTACATTTAATATTGCATAATTATTTATTACAGACATTATCCCGAAAGCCGAAATCCCGAAAGCCGAAATCCCGAAAAGCCGAAATCCCGAAAAGCCGAAATCCCGAAAAGCCGAAATCCCGAAAAGCCGAAATCCCGAAAGCCGAAATCCCGAAAAACCAAAATTAAGAGAAACCAAAATTAAGAGAAACCAAAATTAAGAAAAAACAAAATTAAGAAAAAACAAAATTAAGAAAAAACAAAAATTAAGAAAAACAAACATTAAGAAAAACAAAAATCCCGAAACTGCAACTTTTTTAAAAGATAAGGGATCACGCAACGTGTTAAAGACTTTGGTTGGAAATGGGGGGGGGGGGGGGGATAAACGTAGAAACAAGTAGGATTTATTAAACTTTTCCAGACATGTTTGGGTTAGGGTAGGTTAGGTTGGAGATATCTTAATATTGTTTTTTCTTAATTTTGGTTTTCTTAATTTTGGTTTTCGGGATTTCGGCTTTCGGGATTTCGGCTTTCGGGATTTCGGCTTTTCGGGATTTCGGCTTTTCGGGATTTCGGCTTTTCGGGATTTCGGCTTTTCGGGATTTCGGCTTTTCGGGATTTCGGCTTTCGGGATTTCGGCTTTCGGGATTTTGTCCGGCACCCGGTTATTACATTGTTGTTTATTATACAGAACTTATAAACCGAAAAACGAATGAAAAAAGCCGATTAGGAAACAATCCAGAGACCATTGAGAAATTCGCACCTAGGTTAGATACCGTTCTCCCGACACCGGAAGGGCATTTTATTACAGGGTCCGCTTATAAGTACATTCCCACAAATTAAAACTATCTTCTTGTTCTATACATACAGATTCTAATATTTTGACATAATTACTGCATTTATTATTGCATTTACATTTTTTTAACATTTATTATTTACCTTTACCCTAATTATTAAATTTATAATATTACCTTTATTATTACATCTGTTGCATTTATATTTATTTCCACATTTATTACTTCCATTATTACATTTACTAAAAGCGAGTAAGGAAACAATCCAATTCAGAGACCTTTAAGAAATTCACACTTAGGTTCGAACACGTTCCCACGACTCCGTAAGGGATTTTTTGACCAAGAATCTCATTAAAGGGTCTAACTTATAAGTACCTTCGCACAAATTAAAATTATCTACTTTTTCTATACACACAGATTCTATTATTTTTCTTTTGACATAATTATTACATTTATAAAGTACCTTACTTGATTCCCAATCTATAGCATGATTATTTGGCTGGCGTGATAAAAAATGGCATTATTAGTATTACAACTTCTGAAGGCATATTTGTGTTCTTTAATACGGGTTTCAATATTTCTTCCAGTTTCTCCCACGTATACTAAATCACAACTTTTACAGGGAATGCTGTAGACACAGACTTGTTCCTCTTTTGCAACGTTATTCCTAACCAATTTACTTTTCACGGTAGACGAATATTTGAACGCCAAAGCAAACTTAAAATCTTTCGTCAACGGTTTTACTCTTTCTAAGCCGGCAATGTAAGGCAAACTCACATATTGTTTTTGGTTAACTGAAGGTTCCCGAAGGCATAAAAAGATTTTCTGGCTTTAAAATACGCCTTTCTGATAAACCACTCGGGATATTTTAAATCCTTAAAAAATGTTCCAAATCTTTGAATTTTCCGGGTCCAGCAAATGTGGGCTACAAATCCTGAGTGCTCTGAGAAACATGGAAGAAATAATTGAGCTTTTAACTCCTTCATCATGATATGAAAAATAATGAATGTACGAATTACAATGAGTAGGTTTTCTATAGACCGTGAAATTGTAATTCGTACATTCATTATTTTTCATATCATGATGAAGGGGTTAAAAGCTCAATTATTTCTTCCATGTTTCTAAGAGCACTCAGGATTTGTAGCCCACATTTGCTGGACCCGGAAAATTCAAAGATTTGGAACATTTTTAAGGATTTAAAATATCCCGAGTGGTTTATCAGAAAGGCGTATTTTAAAGCCAGAAAATCTTTTTATGCCCTTCGGGAACCTTCAGTTAACCAAAAACAATATGTGAGTTTGCCTTACATTGCCGGCTTAGAAAGAGTAAAACCGTTGACGAAAGATTTTAAGTTTGCTTTGGCGTTCAAATATTCGTCTACCGTGAAAAGTAAATTGGTTAGGAATAACGTTACAAAAGAGGAACAAGCCTGTGTCTACAGCATTCACTGTAAAAGTTGTGATTTAGTATACGTGGGAGAAACTGGAAGAAATATTGAAACCCGTATTAAAGAACACAAATATGCCTTCAGAAGTTGTAATACTAATAATGCCATTTTTTATCACGCCAGCCAAAATAATCATGCTATAGATTGGGAATCAAGTAAGGTACTTTATAAATGTAATAATTATGTCAAAAGAAAAATAATAGAATCTGTGTGTATAGAAAAAGTAGATAATTTTAATTTGTGCGAAGGTACTTATAAGTTAGACCCTTTAATGAGATTCTTGGTCAAAAAATCCCTTACGGAGTCTTGGGAACGTGTTCGAACCTAAGTGTGAATTTCTTAAATGTCTCTGGATTGGATTGTTTCCTTACTCGCTTTTAGTAAATGTAATAATGGAAGTAATAAATGTGGAAATAAATATAAATGCAACAGATGTAATAATAAAGGTAATATTATAAATTTAATAATTAGGGTAAAGGTAATAATAATAAATGTTAAAAAATGTAAATGCAATAATAAATGCAGTAATTATGTCAAAATATTAGAATCTGTATGTATAGAACAAGAAGATAGTTTTAATTTGTGGGAATGTACTTATAAGCGGACCCTGTAATAAAATGCCCTTCCGGTGTCGGGAGAACGGTATCTAACCTAGGTGCGAATTTCTCAATGGTCTCTGGATTGTTTCCTAATCGGTTTTTTTCATTCGTTTTTCGGTTTATAAGTTCTGTATAATAAACAACAACGTAATAACCAATGTAATAATAAATTTATAATGTCTGTAATAAATAATTATGCAATATTAAATGTAAAAAATTTAATAATAAATGTAATAATTATGTAAAAAAATAAAAGAATAATAGAATCTGTATGTTTAGAACAGGAAGATAGTTTTAAATTTGTGCGAATGTACTTAATGAAAATGCCCTTCCGGTGTCGGGAGAATGGGATCTAACCTAGGTGCGAATTTCTTAACGGTCGGTCCCTGGACTGTTTTTCCCTCTTGTTTGGGTTCATTCGTGTTTCTGTATCCACCCGAGGAGGATGCCAGTGGGCGTCGAAACTGTTGTGGAAATAAACTCTGTCTATTAGAGTGGGTTTTTATCTTCCCTCACTTATGTTGAAGATCAAGTGTAGTGAAGAGTTTAACATTTTTCTCGTTATTTACTTTATTACTTTCCTCTTATCATTGTTCGTTCTTCTGTTTACACTCGCTCCGCTGTACTTTATAAACGCGGGTAGCCGGCTTCAGCCGGGCCGCCATTAAGATTTCGAACAGCGAAAGGACCGGGGATAAATTACACACTATTATTACTATTCACTGATTTGTATTTACACTGAAACAGTTTGAACAAATAGGGTAAAGCGAGTACGGACCCATCGTTAACATTTTATCGCGAAGAGAGACAACTAAATATTTTAAATTCACAATGACATACTAATACGAAAATCACCTAACTAGGACACATACCGCCCGAGGACTGAATTGGGGCATCCTTCTTCTCTCGGCCCATTTTAGGTGTTGCCAATTAGTATTTTATATTTTTAATTTCAAACTAAACATTATTAATTTCTGATTTACGTACAAACCATCATTAAATTTCTTATTAAACATTATTATCCTCTTTATTAAACAAAACATTATTAAGTTCTTAGAAACAAAACATCAAATTCCTATTAGACATTATTATCTTCCTTATTAAAAAATACCAATACACGACACAACATACTGTAGAAGATACTGTGAAGATTTTCAATTAGCAATGTATTTCATATTTAATATTTAGTTTCTTATATAACAACAAATAGCTTATATCCAAATCTTAGCTGAACATCTGCATGTACAGTATATGTAAATTTATGTTTAAAACTTACTACAGATAATCTGTGTCTTTATCTCTCTTTGTTGTTACATCTTTAAAATTAGTGTAAATATCATTATTTCTCTGCATTATGTACTAAGATTTACCAAATAACCCCATTCTGTCAATAAAACATAAAATTTACCTCTGAATGGCAGTTCTATACTACGTATCTATAAGAAATCATTAACTGTCCCATTTACGAGGTGTGTTAAAATAGTTTCCGAACTGGTTATGCTGCACGCGCATCACATGACGCGCATGCGCGTCATGTGATGCATGTTGTAGTGTGACTCAGTTTGTGTCCAAAGACGGTTACCGCTTGTTGATATCGTATTTTGTTCTCTCGATATTTACTGTTTTTTGAAGTAATTTTGTGTGTTTTGCCGCATTTGGATAATGGCTACTGTTGAAGAACAACGTGTGTGCATAAAATTTTGTGTTAAGCTGGGCAAGACTGCTTCTGAAACCCATGCCATGTTGAACACAGCATTTGGCAATAACGCCTTAAGTCGGACAACCACTTTTGAGTGGCACAAGCGCTTTAAGGAAGGCCGAACGTCGACGGAGGACGATGCAAGGGTGGGACGACCTTCCACTTCAAGAACTGATGACACTAGTGCTTGTGTTCGTGAAATGATTCGAGGGAACCATTGGCTGACAGTCAGGGAAGTCGCAGACGAAATGGGCATTTCGATAGGATCATGCCACACGATACTCAGAGAGAATTTGGGGATGCGTCGTGTGTCAGCCAAATTTGTGCCACGACTCTTGACTGCCGAGCAGAAAGAGCAACGTGTTGTTGTGTCTCAAGACCTCCTTCAACGTACCAATCCTGATGAAAATTTTCTCAGAAACATCGTTACGGGTGACGAGACGTGGGTGTACGGGTATGAGGTTGAAACAAAACAGCTGTCATTGCAATAGAAGTGCTCGACGTCCCCGAGACCGACAAAAGTACGGCAAGTCCGATCGAATGTGAAGACAATGCTGGTCGTTTTTTTCGATTACTAAGGACTCGTTCATTACGAATTCGTCCCTAGAGGTGAAACAGTTAACCAACAGTTTTATTTGGAAATACTGAAGCGCATGCGAGACGCAGTAAAAAGAAAACGGCCTGAAAGTTGGAACGCAGGAACGTGGATTTTGCACCATGACAATGCGCCCGCACACACACACACACACACAGCGTTGTCAATTCAGCAGTACCTGGCGAAGCACAACGTCGTAGTCTTTCCCAGCCCCCGTATTCTCCAGATCTGTCCCCAACAGATTTTTTTCTTCTCCCCAAACTTAAATTTGCATTGAAAGGTCGGAGATTTCAAAGTGTGGAAGAAATTATTCAAACTGCAACAAACGAACTGAAGGCGGTTAGGAATACGGCCTAACACAAATGCTTTCAAAAGTGGAAACGCCATTCAGAGCGATGTATAGCTGCATAAGGAGACTACTTTGAAGGGGACAACGTCAATTAGATCGTAAGTATTACCAGAAAGTTTTTGTGGGATCAGTCTGTGAACTTTTTGAACACACCTCGTATATGCAAGTATATACTGTAGGTCAGGGGTGGGGAAACCCTCGCCCGCGGGCGAAATTTCGCCCACGAGCTAATTTCAATTCGCCCACTTAGGTATTTATTATTTACTAAAAATTATTTATTTACAGCCCAGCAAATAGCTTTTTAAAATACATCTTATATACAGCGTGTCCCAAAGAAATGTATACCCACTTTGTTCGATAATACCAGCTATGAGGATAATAAATATATTACTTTTTATATGTTTTTTAATAAAGAATTTTCTCCTGAATCTAAATATGTAATTATTTTTATTAAAAATTGAAAAACAAAAACGTTACAGATGTTTAAATTATAATTATTATTTTCGAGACTTCATGTGCGATATTTTCTAATATTTTTGCACGTATACGAGATAAGTTTGAAACCGACGGCACTGTGCAAAACTTACAAAAACAACGTTCTGGAAGACGTCGAACATCTTAGATAAAGTGTCATTTAACCATGGAATTTCTAAATTTTTTGAATTAACTAATAATTAATTACAACATTTATGCTTCAATATCAACACTAAACATAAGTATCTCAAAACAGTCGGTTAAAATATTAGAAAATATCGCACATGAAGTCTCGAAAATAATAATTATAATTTAAACATCTGTAACGTTTTTGTTCTTCAATTTTTAATAAAAATAATTACATATTTAGATTCAGGAGAAAATTCTTTATTAAAAAACATATAAAAAGTAATATATTTATTATCCTCATAGCTGGTATTATCGAACAAAGTGGGTATACATTTCTTTGGGACACGCTGTATATAAGCTTAAAATTTGCCAGACGCCCGCGGAGGTGTTTATGTTATCGATTTTCGCCCTTGGTACTGAAAAGTTTCCCCACCCCTGCAGTGTAGGTGTATATACAGGGTTTTCACAACCGGTCTGCCATACTTTGGGGAGTGATGTCGAGTAAAACAGTTAATACAATATAGGTGCTATTTCCAACCTTTGCGGAGCTACGGACGTTTTAAGATGTGCAACCAACAAATCCCTACTTGTGTGTAATTCGATAGATGGCAGCACTGATGGTAGTTTCGGTTAAGTTACCAGTACTAATCCTCATTTTTTTTCATTTGGTTCTGAGCTGTGGTACGAGACACTGTGTTGCGTTAAGGTGAACAATCAAAATTAATTAACAGTTCACACCCGCTGAATACGCTGATATCCATTTCATTTATGGATTCTGTGATGGTAACAGCAGAACAGCAGTTAAGGAATATCGAAGACGTTTTCCGAACCGCCGAATATCGAACAGGCAAGTGTTTAGTGACAAACACACCAAAGATTAAGGGAAACAGGGACAATTGTTCCACGTAACCAAGAACATGTAGCACGACGGCCCGTTGCTCTGGAGGAGCGCATACTGGACCTAATACAACGTAGCCCAACTACCAGTGTTCGAAGGATTTCTAGACGAATTGGTGAATCCGCATCGCGTGTATGGCGAACCATGCATGATGAAGGTTTGTATCCCTATCATTTGCAACGTGTGCAAGCTCTTCAACCGGATGATTACGATAAACGTGTTAATTTTTGCCAGTGGATGGTTATGCATCGCCAAATTCTTAATGGCATACTGTTTAGTGATGAAGCACAATTCATTCGGGATGGAATTAACAATAGACGAAATTCCCACTTGTGGTCCAACGATAATCTCCACGGTATCGTTGAAGCACACTTTCAACATCGATTTTCGGCTGTTTGGTGCGGTTTAATTGGAGATCAGCTGATTGGACCGTTCGTTTTGAAACAACGATTAACTGCTGATATTTATCTGAACTTCCTGACGAACGAATTGCCGCTTTTGATGGAGGACGTGCCCTTGGAGGCAAGGCGCAGGATGTTCTTTCAGCACGATGAGGCGTCACAACATTTTGGTCGTCAGGTTACGGATTACTTGAATCAGCGGTACGGGAATCGTTGGATTGGTCGTGCTGGTCCAATATCGTGGTCCCCGAGATCTCCAGACCTAACCCCGTTAGATTTCTTTTTATGGAACCTTATGAAAGAGATGGTCTACAAAACCAAAGTACAAACGAGATAGGAACCTTGCGTCTGATTATGGATGCCGCTGCTTATATACGAGAACACCCCGAAATGATTCAATAGGCAGTGGACTCTTGTTTGGAACGAGCAAGCTGTGCATTGAAAACCGAGGCGTACATTTTGAACATTGATAAGGTGTATCTCATAAAATGTAGCAATAAATACATCAGATTAATACTCTTGTTTAATTTTTACCGTGCACCTTAAAACGTCCGTAGCTCCGCAACGGTTGGAAATAGCACCGATGTTGTATTAACTTTTTTACTGGATATCACCCCCCCAAATCACCCCCCAAAATATGGAAGACCAGTTGTGAAACACCTTGTATATATATATATATATATATATATATATATATATATATATATATTATATATATAATATATATATATATATATATATAACGTGAAAATAGAATAATAAATTTCATTAGTTATTATTATTATTATCGTTCTTATTCTTATTATTATATTATAGTCCGGTTGCACGGGGTGGGAACCCTACATTGTTTGTTATAAAGCAAATCTTGACATATTTTGAAAGCTTATACCACCCCATTCAAGAATCCATCGGATGTAAACCTGACCCCCGCTTGGCTTTTTCAATATGGCCGCCATTTTCCAAGATGGCCGGCGAAACTGAAAAATCCCATATCCTGGTCAATACTTGATGGATTTTGATGATCTTGGTGTCATTTCTAGGGTTTTTTAGGATGATGAGTCGATCTGAAGGGGTTGTAGATACTTTGGGAGTCGTTTTGACCCACATTCGTCAATACCCATGGTCATTGGAGGTCAAACGCCCCTCGAAATAAGGAATATCCCATATCCCGGGCAGTCATGGAGATATTTTGGTGATCTTACTGTCGTTTTTATGGTTTTGGGCGAGACTGAGTAGTTCTATAGGCACATGATAACAGTAGGATATCATTTTACAACTCCATGGGTCAAGTCAAGGTCATTTGAGGTTAAAGTTTGGCCTTCAAATATGATAATGCCACAGTTGACATCACTGTACAGGGTGTACATGAAGTCAGGATCTATTTTTGTGAAGCACTTGGAAATTATATGGAATTCAATCATAAAATGATAAAGTGGTAACATTTATTAAATAATTAAGAGTAGGATTCGACGTGACGCCCATCAGTATCCCTGCACAGCTCAAATCGTTTCACAGCATTTCTAAACACATTCTGGAGCATTTGCGGGGTTATGTTATCTGCAGCAGTTCGTATACGTGTACGTAAGTTTTCAAGACTCGTAATCTTCGTCTGATAGACGTGCGATTTGATAAAGCCCCATGCAAAGAAATCTAAAGGGGTTAAATCTGGTCATCTCGCTGGCCAAGGTCTGTTGCTTCCGCGTCCGATCCAGCGATTTGGAAAACGTCCATTTAGATAATCCTGAACAATTTTGGCATAGTGACAAGGAGCACCATCATGTTGATAGACGACGGGGATAGGATTGTTAATACCGTCGTCTATCAACATGATGGTGCTCCTTGTCACTATGCCAAAATTGTTCAGGATTATCTAAATGGACGTTTTCCAAATCGCTGGATCGGACGCGGAAGCAACAGACCTTGGCCAGCGAGATCACCAGATTTAACCCTTTTAGATTTCTTTGCATGGGGCTTTATCAAATCGCACGTCTATCAGACGAAGATTACGAGTCTTGAAAACTTACGTACACGTATACGAACTGCCGCAGATAACATAACCCCGCAAATGCTCCAGAATGTGTTTAGAAATGCTGCGGAACGATTTGAGCTGTGCAGGGATACTGATGGGCATCACGTCGAATCCTACTCTTAATTATTTAATAAATGTTACCACTTTATCATTTTATGATTGAATTCCATATAATTTCCAAGTGCTTCACAAAAATAGATCTTCACTTTATGTACACCCTGTATTTGCTTTATTTCAGTGACAATTTCTACAATCTAGCTAACTGCTGAGCACTTAACATCTTTTCTGCAGATAAAACCAGATCATAATGCTTAAATGACATAACCCACATTATATGGATATGGATATTCGGATATAAACCACAATTTATGCTGAAGTGCAGGGCACATGCATTCTATGGAAGGTTGCAAAGCTACAAGATATGACCTCTTAAGCAAAACAAAGCTCATATCTAGCTGGGGGATTGGCATTGACAACTTTGATGCAGTTATTCACATTAGGTAACCATTTATTGGGGGCAAATATCAAAAGATATCGTTGTGTCAGGATCGTCAGGATCATCAGTCTGCTCTTCGTTTGCGTTTTGGGTTAATGGATTGTTGCAATCCAAGCCGCTGCCACATACACAGAACATTGTGTAAGGGATTCCGCGTCCCATGCAGCCGCAGCGACTCCCCCTGCATGCTGATTGTGATTCACACCCACGTCTGATTAGCTTCAGAACTTCATTTGGTGCTAAGCACACTCCTTCACCAACTGTTTTTGGGATGAGAACTCTGTTTGTTTCGTCTCTCTCCCACCCATAATGCACAGGATCAAGTGGTGGTGGGTCACACTTTAATGCATCGAGCCAGTTCGTCACAGTGTAGTGGGCTTTGAGCACATTTTGATGGAAAGCTTCAGTTGTTGGTGGTAGAGAACATAGTTTGGGTGCAGCAGTTCCCAACTTCCCTGTCTTCTGAGCCCATACTCGCTGACAACACTCAGTAAGAGATGAGGATTTCTTATCCCCATAGCATGCAACAATGAACGGTTGCCTCTTTCTCGATATGGTCAAAGCATGCATCAAGGGACCCCAGCTTGTCTAGCTTCCGACCCTTCTTGGCTGTGGCAATGGCAGTGGCTTTGCCGATGCCATGTATTGCTGCAACTGTGTCACAACCACTCAAAGCGTGTAGTTTGAGGATTTGTGGGATGATGTCTTTGTGCTGGGTTACAGTTGCTCGGATGTCCACTGATTTTCTGCCACGCACTGGAGACTCCATAATCATGGGACAGCCTAGTTTCTTAAATTTATAGAAGTGAGTCAGCATGGCAAACACGTGTGTGTTATCACAAATGATGGAGATGCGGGCATCAGAATCTTTCTCAGCTTGTGCGATAGCGTGTTGTGTTATTATCACGTCAGCCTCTTCATGAGATGATGAGAGCTCCAATGCTGCTCGACCCCTGCCTCGCACAATGGAAGTCGGTATGGTCTGCCATCCTGCAAGCACTAGCTCATGGTCTTGGGTTACAGTTGCGAGATACTCACTGTCAGCAAGGATTTGCTCACAAAGCAGCCTGTTTAGTTGCTCCTTGTTCGCGGTGCACGTGAGAACAGCGTCTCTTGTAGGCAATGGGGTGTCGAGGTCCAGCTTGTGAACTCTGCTGCTCTTGCTTCTCATTGCCAGAGTGCTTGATTTCGGAGAGAAATCATAGTAGCGATCAAAAGCTAGTACTACAGATGCATGAGAAAGATGTTTCGGTAGCCATACTTTGAAGGTTTGGATAAATGTAGCAACTGTGCCATTACCAGGCCAGTCGACTGCCCACAAAACAGCTGACACATCCATGATAACAACTGTTGGTCGACCCCATGTTCGAGAGGATGTTTCCACTCCCAAGTGGTTGGAACAGTGCTGGTGGGTATGCCGCAAGCTCTGTTGAGAATACATGAGTCAAGTCAAGTTCGCGTTCGCTCATCAGCAAACCGATGACGCGTGCATAAATCGCTTCTTGGTCCATAACCAAGTGGGCACCCACCTTGATATGTTTCGTTTTACTTGCAAAGGTGATGACATGTTTGAAATAGTGCCATAAAAGCCTTGTGGCCGTGATGACTCGTACTGTGCCAGTTGCGTCTTTTCCAATACTAACAGCTCTATCGGCATTGGCATCTGGAGATGCAAGCTGCCCTGTCTGAATATTGTATAAGTTGCCTCCTGGATGTGACTGGATCCATTGGGTCCATACACTTAGAAAGGGAATCATGAAGTGATTGGCGATCTTCTCCATCATGTTTGATGCGACCTCCTGCCTCCTCTTTGTGGTACAGATGGAATGTTTCTAGGTGCTCACTCATATCTCACTCATATTCCTCATAAGAGGAATAATTAGACATATTGGAATTCACCTTAGCATAGGGAAAATAATCCCTGATTTCATTTTAAACCCTATAGAACTACTCAGTCTCGCCCAAAACCATAAAAACGACAGTAAGATCACCAAAATATCTCCACGACTGCCCGGGATATGGGATATTCCTTATTTCAGGGGGGGCGTTTGAGCTCCAATGACCTTGGGTATTGACGAATGTGGGTCAAAATGACTCCCAAAGTATCTGCAACTCCTCCAGATCGACTCATCATCCTAAAAACCCCTAGAAATGACACCAAGATCATCAAAATCCATCAAGTATTGACCAGGATATGGGATTTTTCAGTTTCGCCGGCCATCTTGGAAAATGGCGGCCATATTGAAAAAGCCAAGCGGGGGTCAGGTGTACACCCGATGGATTCTTGAATGGGGTGGTATAAGCTTTCAAAATATGTAAAAATTTGCTTTATAACAAACAATGCAGGGTTCCAGTAAAATCAGGGTCTGTGCTACCGGACTATTAGGAATACACCAACTGTCGCACTGTCATATGTACAGAGGGTTGACAAAAGTAAATAGATACCTTTGGTTTTTCCATAGTGATTGATTTGATAATAAAAGTCAATAAATAATAATAATTTATTAAATCAATATATTTAGAATGGTGTTGCTTTCCCCTTTCCATTATGTAAAGTTGACACACGTTCTGCCATTCCATTGATGTGCTTTGCCATTTGTTCTTGAGGATAATCATTGTGGTGTCATTTACTTTTATCAAACATCTGTATGTATACAGTGACGTTGATAATTATTCGTACAGAGAAATATTTCAGTTATGTTCGTCATTCGTCCTTATCTTTTGTACCATGCATAGGATAGTTATGAAAAGTTTACCGTTTGTTTGGAAAATTTTAATAAATAAAAACATTAGTTTACCTTCAAAATATAATGTAAAATATCAAAGAATTTGAGGAAAATAAAAAAGTTAAAATGCAAAAGTTTTCGTACATTTACTTACAAAATTATTTAATACCTTTTGTCTGAATGACTTCAATGATTCGTTTTGGGTATTTTTTCTCAAGGTTTCGACATTTCTTAGTAGAAATTTTAGTTCATTCTTCTAAAGAAAATTGTTGCAATTCATTCAGATTCGAAGGGTTTGAAATCAAACCATAAATTCTCGATTAAATTGAGATCTGGGCTTTGACCGGGCCACTCGAGAAGCTTGAAATTCTTTTGTTGTTTATGTTTTGGATCATTATCTTGTTGCAGTACCCAAATGCGACCCATTCGCAACTCCCAAGCTGAAGGCAATACATTTTATTCTAAAATTTACTGATATTTCTTCGAATTCAAGATTCCATTGATGACAACAAGCTTTCCTGGACCAGAAGTAATAAAGCATCTCCCAAAGAAGCAAACTACCACCATCATGTTTAACCGTGGGAAGGATGTTTTTCACATCGCATACAGTATTTTATTTTCGCCAAACATACCTTTGCTCGTTGTTCTCGAATAATTCAATAATTTATCTCGTCTGTCCACAGAACTTTCTCCTAGAATGCAAATCCATCATTTTGATGATCTTTGGGTGTACTTTAAAAGAGTTTCTTTGTGTGCTTTTCGTAGCAGAAGTTTTCTTCGTGCAACTCTTCCATGCAGACCATTCTTTCTCAATGTACGACGTACAGTAGAGGGATGGACATCAATCGAAGTTAGTCTTAATGATTGGCAAATATCACCAGCAGTCACTCGTGGATTCTCAGCAACCTTTCTAGATGTACGTTCTGAAATGTGGCAAGGTCGTCCACACTTTGATAGAACTTTGTTGTTCCAAAGCCTTTCCATTTCTTTATAACTGCAGCAATCGTCGTAAATGGAATTCGAAGTTCTTCTCCTTTCTTCCTATAACTCTCCCCAGACTCATGTGCAGCAATAACAGAACTCTTAAAATCTGTAGACAGCTCTTTACCACGATTACCCATTGCTTATTAATAGCTTGCACAGTCATCCGTCTTCCATGAAGATTTACAGAGAAAATGCTAGAATTCAGAACTGGCAACAGTCTCTAATCAATAAACAGTCAACTACTGAAAAAAATTTAAATTCTTCAAGCCTGAGTGGATACATAATAAATAATTTTGTAAATAAATGTATGAAAACTTTTTCATTTTAACTTTTTTATTTTCTTCAAATTGTTTGATGTTTTATGTTATATGTTGGAGTCACCTAATGGTGAAGTATTTTCAGAGCTGATACACAAAACCGAGTTCATCGATGAAATGAAGGTTGTCTGGAGGGAGGAATCAAAGTGTATTTTCCGAAAATGTTGTTCATTGTTTTTGAGGGTCAAATGAGACTATATAATAATGAACTTCGTGACTTGATAAAGGGACGTTTCCTTTGCTGGAAGTTTAAATAAGACTAGTATGTTTTTTTCGATTTGCCCAGTGTTACCTCTTTGGCACATAATCAACTCTCAGAGTTACAGAACAAAACTTTAGAAAGGCCCTGATATAATTTTTACTTGTTATCCAACAATTTCTCCGTAATTTACGCCTACTTTTAATTTTGAAAAGCAGAGGCTCGCAGCTTTTCAATTCATTATAGTTCCGCTAATGACCTCCGTGAGATCAAAGGTCACTGATAAAAACTCCAACCACGTTACCAAGTAGTGATAATTCGCATAAACTCATACAAGCAGCCATCAAAAAAGGTACATTTACTATTAAACGTACACAAGTTTCTGCAAATGTTTTCCTAAACTCTTCATTGTTTGGAGGGTAAGAATAAATTCATATATAAGTCAAATATGTGTCAGATTATTTTTTCCCCTTCGAAATATTCCATCTATTATTTTCTCGATCAAATGCGTCGGGCATTTCGATAATTCTCTCTCTCTCTCTCTCTCTCTCTCTCTCTCTCTCTCTCTCTCTCTCTCTCTCTCTCTCGATTTATTCTGATTCAGAGTCATTTGTTTGCATGAATTAAAAGCTAATTCAATGACTTACTCCAACCGTGCATTTGACTTCAATTGAAACGAAATTCGAAGCGAAACAAATAAAATGCCTTATGTCATTATTAATTAGTCTTGTTTTATGCTTCAACTTTCATCTACGAAGATGAGTAGAGAGATAGGTGGAGAGGTAAATAGAGTCAGCATGAGAATAACAAATGAGGTTTTAGACAACATTTACACAATACTTAAAAGTAATATTATTTCCTTTTCATAAGTATATATGTGCTCAAAGGTATTTTTTCTTTATAAAAGTTTCATAATTTATATGGCTGTCATCAGTCACTCAGACTCGTTTTATCGACTGATGTTTATCATCAGTCATATAGACCGGTTTCATCATGACTGAGGCCGTCATCATTCATAGAAACCGGTTTCATCATGACTAAGGCCATTATCACTTATATAAACCGGTTTAATCATGACTGAGACCGTTATCAGTCATATAAATCCGTTTCATTGACTGATGCCGTCATCATTCATACATACCCTCTTCACCATGACTGAGGACGTAATCAGTCATGCAAACTCATTACATCCTGACGTGATGCAAGTCTACAACTACAACTTAAATTCTTTCAAGGCAAAGCACGCAGGGAAAAGATCTCCAGATTTCTTCGAAAGCTTCACTTCATTATTTTCAAGTAAGAAAAATATTTTTATAAACTGGAGGAGTTGAAGGGGATGGGAAGAGGGGGAAAGCGCTGAGAAAAGTTGCTCACTTGGAATTTGTTTCAACCATGATGCTTTTATCTTCGCCGAGTGGAAGGGATCCCATGGTTTCAATCGACACTTTTGATCGATGGAAGGACAAATGGTAACCCAGTGAAGTATATGTTTATTCTTCTCAAAATCGTACTAAAGGCTTTGAACAGTAAACTCAGCTTCTCGTGCCGTGAAGGAGGAGGAGGAGGAGGAGGAGGAGGAGGAGGAGAAAAGACGTTTCTCATTTTAGTAGATAAAAAAGTGAAGCGAACACTTTAATCGTAAATGTTTTATTGAAATAAATAATTACGGAACAAAGCGGTACGCATTTATTTATTTAAAAATCCATCAAACCGAAAGATACTCTCCCCTTTAAACTTAGGACCTGTAAATGTTTTTGAAACTGTACATATACTGTAAATTTTTTATAAATAATTAAAAACTGTTGAAGTTATTTTTAGAAGCTTATAATAAATTCGTAAAAAATTACAAAACTCTTCTAAAACTATTTGACTTCTAAGGTTGACGGGTTTTAAATGTTTTAAATGAACGTCACGTTTCAAATGGAATTTATCATTTACCAAATGTGTTTGGAAAGAATAAGGAAGAAGGAGCGAATAAATAATAAAAGTAGGAAAGAAAAAGAAGGATAAATAAAAGGAAAAAAAATACGAGAGAATAATTATTTATCGGAAAAATAGACAGAAAGTTACATCAGAGTTCCGGGAAATAGGATCGAATATATTGTGCAGCAGCATCTCTGATGAATATATGTTAAGCGTAAAGAATAATGGAACAATTATATGTTGAAAATAATGATGCTGAAAATGATGATGAAAATGATAATGATAAATATAATAATAATGATACTTTTTTGCAGACAAATAAAATACTTTCTCTCTTACACTCAACAGGGAATATGAAATAAGATGTGGTTAGTTTCGTTCTTACGTTATATTTAAGGATTTTGATTTGCATATGTCATACAGTATATTTAAGTTACGGTACAGAAGTTACATGACAATAGTGACTTTAAGATTCAATCTAGTATTAAGGTTATTTATTATAATATTGGGAGGCTTTTGATGGAGTTGTTTAACCTCCTTCGCAACATCTAAGATCATATAACAGAAGGACCTTCAGCTTTACGTAAGGTCCAAACCACGGGGTTGCCACATAATCTGGGCGCGGAGGACAGTCTCCCATATAACTTCTCTCCAGACCCAATGTCGCTTAACTCCGCTGATTGACGGGAAGCAGTGTTACAACATTAGTTACGACGTAACCCTTGCTTTATTATACACCAAGACTGCTGTATAAAGAAAAGGTATATACAAGATACCCTACATACATCTTTAAACTTACCTACTTGCTCAACATATTTTATTTTAAATGCAAATAAATTTTGCAATTTATAAATTGTTTAGAAAGCTAGACCATAATTTTTATTCTACCGACAGTAGACACGCATTCAAATTTTCAGGTTTTCTTCATAATCTTCACAAAATATTAATCTTCCCAATTTCAAACAAAATTCTTGCAGTTACTCTTAAAGCATAACGAATTTGATTTAAATATGTCTTCTATTTGAAGGAACCCGCTTCAGACCGACTTAAATTCGCCTGTATACCACAATAAGCAAGCATCTGCATTATTTACATGTCACATTATAATACTAGCAAAAATCAACAAAAACATTTCCTAATTTCCAAAACAAATGAAATATACATTTGAAGGACATCTGAAATTATTTACAAGAAAAATATTATACATAGCAAATGTACAGCAATAACAGCTGAATATGTGGATATATTCAAGATGTTCGTGAGGTATGAGATTGAGGCCTAAGGTACAACTCCGGACCGAAAAAATAGAATACTGTCTCAAATGCACTCATGACCTTCATAATATCTTTAAGTTATACACCTTTATGAGTAATATCGAGTAACATCATTATAATAAAAAGACGCCTCTGTGCGCCAGTTTCGAAAAAAAAAATTTAAAATATAGCAAAAACCTTATTAAATGGTGAAAAATTAGTGCATAGCGACTTACCAAAATATTAGGATATCTTGTCAGGTGTTACAAAAAAATAGAATAAATTCATTGTAATTATTGAGAACCGCCAATATGTTAAATCTTTATCAAAGACTTTTGAACTCTGCGTCTTAGTATTTAGTTGGTCCACTCTTAGCCCTGATTACGGCCTATAATCAACGTGGCAGCGAGTCGCCAAGCCTCTTCCATT
Source organism: Bathynomus jamesi (assembly GCA_023014485.1). NCBI lineage: Eukaryota > Metazoa > Arthropoda > Malacostraca > Isopoda > Cirolanidae > Bathynomus > Bathynomus jamesi. The sequence continues at coordinate 785,470 of JAJOZX010000327.1, read as the reverse complement.
CTTCTGTAGTTATCGATTGAGAGATTTTCATCAAATACCGCTTCAGTTCACTAATTGTTTCTGGTTTACACTTTTGAATCTTCTGCTTAGAAATATTTAAAAGATTTTCCATCGGATTAGGATCAGGAGAAGTAGCTGGCCATGATAGTATTCAATTTTATGAGCATCAAACCACGCAGATATTGCAGGAGCCGCAGGAGCTGGAGCCAGATCATGTTGAAAAATAAATGGTTCTTCTCCATACAGCTGTTCTGCAGACTGAGAACCGTAGTTAATTGCAGAATTTGACTACGTTTATGTACGTGTTATTAGGCCTTATTTTCTAATTACGAATTAAAATTGTGCTTTCTCTCTATGACAAACAATGATCCAACACTAAGCCCTCAGTGCTGAGCAGGTGGAAGTAAATGTGTTATGTCCGAACGGCTGTGAAGGCGGAGGGAGGGCTTTAGCGGGAGGACGGCCTCGATCGTCGTGGTTCTTTCATGCTGTCGGATTCACGTCTCCTTCTCGTCAAGCTTGTGTGGTTGCCGTTGGCGTTCCGTTTTCCCCACGTTAAAAGAAATCACGCGCAAGCTTCTGCCGAGGGTCCCATCATCATTTGGACTTCTTAGCCATCTTTGGGTTCACCAGTGATCCTTGGCGGACGTCATCCTTGCATCGAGGGACCACCCACGACGACGATGACGACAACAACGACGATACCACAAATAACATACCATAATGAATATACGATTCTTAAATATCTAAAATAAAAATTCAATGTTCTAAGTCTGAGCAAAAACTGTATTAGTAATGAAAGTTGTATTCATCCTTCATTTCTTTCATTGTTTTTGCTTATGTTTTCATCGAATCGACACTTAAACCCTAGCTGGAAACTGTTAAAATTGTTTTATTTAAAAATGTATTCGATGCTCCAGATTTGGAGTACTGACTAACAAATATAATGTATTTGCTTCTGTTCAGCTTAAGCCGGCTTAAGTGGCTTTGCCAAATAAATGTTTTAAATACTCGTATTTTATTGTTACACACACACACACACACACACATAAATATTGTAGATATGTACTATTATATGTAAATGGAAGTGTATTTGATATCATTTCACATGCATCTACAGTTTGATTAAATTTGATCCTGAACAATGAACCCTCTCGCACAGAGAAAAATACTTTGATCCAAATAAATATATAGTTAAATATTTGCCAAACAATCCAGATGGTTAATCCAACCACTTAAAATTGCAATAAAAAATAAAAAGAGAAAGCATCACATAGTTGAATTAATCATAATTAATCATACTCCTGTATTTGCTTGTTGTAGCCAAGTACTTTCTTCTCTGTGTTCATTTCTACAGCGCTGAAAATGTTTTCAGGAAAAATACGCAATTTGTCCTACATTCCGAATACACCTGTTATTCAACTTAAGAGTTTCAAAAAAGGGTTACACAGCTGATCGCGTGTGACAGATGTGCCCGCCAGAATACAAAGCAGTGTTTTCTAGCCGGGGTGCCACGAAATTTCATGAAAATGACAAAAAGTAATTGAAAATGTAAAAATTTACTGAACATAAGGAAATTTCATATGAAACAAAATATTCACCACTTAATACGTCCATACGGAGAGTGTATAGGATCAGTTTGAAGTTACGTGGTGTTTGGGGGTGGGGGCTGGATGTTGACCAATGGGAGACGAAAATCCTCCGGGGTGTCGCGAAACAAGAACAGATGGCATTTGGGTGTCCTTAGCCAGAAAAGGTGACAATCACTGACATATAGTATAACGAAGTCGCTGGCGTTTATTTGAGCTCCCAAAATTAATTAAACTATTTGATGTATTTCATTACATGGTGTTTACAAAACTGCTCTTTCATTCATGACAACATCTATATGACATCTTTTAGTGAAGACGTTCAAAGAATCGCTGCTTACCATTCGCCCTGGCAAATCACTTCAAAAATGCTACTGGGAAAACCCCCTTAAAAGAGCTTACGTAGATCTAATTCACACTGGTCTTCTCTCTCTCTCTCTCTCTCTCTCTCTCTCTCTCTCTCTCTCTCTCTCTCTCTCTCTCTCTCTCATTTACACCTAAGAACATTTTGTGAGCTTGTATCGCACTTCCTTTGAGACATTTTTTCAAAGAAAGCTGGCACCCATGCTAAATCAATGTACCTGTGTGTGAGGAATAAAATGCAGGTGGATGACATTCTCGCTTTTAGCTTTGAAGGTCATTTTCGAGGTCAAACTGTGCAAAAAAATGATATTTTCTAATTTTAATTTTAAAAAAAATATTCTGAGCCAATTGGTTTGACCAAATGTTTCATTTTCCCACACTTAGTGATAAAGAAGTATGATGACACGTTTATTCCATCCAAATTACCAACTCAAGGTCAAATTCAAGTTAATCACGACCGAAATTGTGCTAAAAATTTGTGATTTTTTATTTTAATTGACGAAAAAAAACATTGAGCAAGTCTGTTTTGTCAAAAAAATTTATTTTAACATGATTAGTGCCTAATAAGTTTGATGGCATGAATTAAGTACTCACAGTAACAGAATTATCACAACTAAATCACAAAGCAGTAAATATAGCCCCATAACTATAGAGTTTACAAGTTAGTAACATCTACAAGTTCACGTTTCTTGATGAACACCATCGAAATGCTGCATTGACAGTCACAATTGTGTGGATTGCAATCACTTAAGAACAGAGTTATTAGTTCCTTACAGCACATTCCAGCTTCTCTCGATTTCAGCCCGGAAGAAAGACATAGATCTACTGTTCAGCTGGGTTACAGCAACGGCTGTCGTTACAACCACAAGCTGTCGCTGTCGTACACTTCATCCTTTTCCTGAAGCAGTTGCATCTAGCTGTCTTGCACTTTTTCTTGCAACCACAAGCAACAAGCTCAAGGCAGGCTTCAGGGATTGGAGGAAGTCTTGTCCACACTGGTAGGAGGCTCCCATCTTCCAACTTCCAGGCTGAAGTGTCCAACGGATCTTCAACATCTACGTGCTCTTTGTCAGCCTGGAGCCATATTTTGGCCTGATAGTTTGCCCGCTTGGCGTGGAGCTCCAGGGCATCCTTTGTCGGTGGGAGCATTTCCAAAGTCTTCTTGGCCTTCCCAAAAAAGGTGAACTCTGGCGTCATCAACTGTGTGTTGTTCCGGGGTGCCATACGAATGACACACAAACTTCTCAACATCTGCGATATCCCCATCTCTACCAATGGCGTTCAGCAGGAGTGAGTGGTCACTGAACACCTTCCAACACTTCTTTTTTCCATGACCACTGAAGGACGAGACTGTGTCACACCCGGTCAAAGCGTGGAAGCTGACCAGGTTGTCCCTGACTGAGGGCGACAAACTCTTGAATACATCGTGCACGGCATAGCATTTTCGGTTCTTGGCCGTTCTGCACAGCATCCACACTTCAGCGACCTTGGTGCAAACGAAGTGATCAGCAGCACCATTACATCAGTATCTCTGCACACTACCAGTATTCGTTCACAGCCCTGGGACGCTGCATGACATGAGTGAAGGATGAGCCTGGTGTCCGCCTCTTCATGGTTGCTATGCAGTGGAACGTCATGTCGCCTGGTTGACCGTACTTCAGTGGCTTCAGAGAAGTCACCTCCTGTCACCAGCTAACATCTTTCTTGAAGATCTCTGCCCTTCTCAGTGATGACGTTAGACAGAAACAAGGCTAGGTCAGCCTTGTTTGCATCCAGGGCCATGAAGTTTTTCCACACTTCAGGCAGTAGAACTTGTGGGCCATCAATGACTTTCCGAATAGGTTTCTTCTTGCTTGCACGCTTTGTCCTGGTAACTGCTTTGATCGATCCTTCCCCTGCGTACCGATCAAAGATGACATCAACTCTTGTTGTGTGTTCATTGAAATAACTCGTCACGGCCTTGAAGAACACTTCAGCATAGTCGCCGAATGTCCGACAGCCGCCAGGCTTGCCAAGAGCTTGGATGAGTGCATGGCCATCTATCATCACTCAGGTCTTCAGATAAGAGGTTGGAACCTCTAAGCTTATGATCTGCTGAGCCATCAGGATGTTCATCAGCTCAGACTTCGATGTCGAATTCATCTCTCCTCCTGCCTTCGCCAGACTAAATGGCACTGGGGACAGTTCATGCTTCAAGACGTTGACCATCTTCACCATGCGACCTGCGGTCGCGGCATTCAGGAGCAGCTGTAGTAGCTTTCTGTCAGCTTTGATGGTCTTCTGCATGTTCTGCTTGGTGAAAACTGTAGCTTTGTACACATCAGCGAAGGTTTTCGACCGATGTTTCTTCATCGTTTCATGGAAGCCTACTATCTGTTCAATCAGTCTCCCCTTCATGAAGCCGATTACATGCTACTTTCCTCGATCCTAAGCTGTCAGCAGGTTCTCCACAACATCTGTGGGTGCAGTGTCTTTGGTTGCCAGTGAAACAAGTGGATGTTAGTGGCGGCATATGTATCTCCTGCTTTACTCACGTGAACTCTGAAGACGTCAAACTGCTTCAACTGCTGAACTAGCTTCATAACATCATGAGCGTCACGCCTAGTGCGAGAAGGCAGACTGTCAACCCGAGTGAAGGTGGCTTCCCCATCATCATCTTGAAGATTGAAGGGGCATCTTGTGTCTTGAGAGATGCGTGACCGCTCTGACCATGTGATGCAGAACCTATCCCTTGCTTGGTCATTCTTTGTGATGCCGATGATACCATTGTGCATTTTGCATGTACGATTTATCCATTCGGTTGCCTGATCAGCTGGAACTTGGTTGAAGCGCTTCGCCGTCCTCTTGACGACAAAGTTCCCATTACAGAACTCTGCATGAACTTCTGGTGCTGACTGGTCGCCGATGCACCCATGGTCTGCTGCTGACTTCGCAGCCTTTTGAGTTTGCCTTCAAAGGTGAATAAAGAGTAGCATGATTTACGCCACTTGAGTTCCAATGCATTGAAATCATCCTTGGAATGACTTTCCAGTCTTTGAAAAACATCAAGATAGTAGGTATCTCCCAGGTTCCTTCTCTCATCGCCCACAGTCATAGTTCTTGCTTTTCCTTCTGATGATGCTGTGCACAGGTCACCAGCGCTGCTTTGGCAGAAGAAGCAACAATCCTCACTGACATCCTGACGTTTCCTCTTGCGCTTGATGACAGCTACAGGGTCCATTGCTGATAAGCTCCCTATCTGCAAAGACAAGTGGGAATGGCAGTATGTACTGTAGTAGCCACAGATATATTGAAACAATTCGAAGCATACCTATCCTTTAGCAGTATTATTATTATTATTATTTTACCAGCTGGCACTGTCTGCACTCCTTTAATTGCATATACTAAACCAATGTCTGGCCAGCCACTGCACTGAAAATATTCAACATGTGAAAGTATGCTATTACTTGTACTATGGTAGTAGTAGGCACATGCGCACCTCACCCAGCATGCCAAATGTAGTTTTAATGGAAATAAAGACATCCAGAATCATAATTACATTCAATTATTATCCATAAAATCACAAAAATATGCTTTATGTGCTAATGATACACCTTTAAACGTTGTTACATAGAGCCACCACTGAAATTAAAAAATTCGGAATTTTTCAGAATTTGACTTTTGTAACCTTGTATGGGACCTTAAAACCCCAAATTGAGAGTGTCATCCACCCACATCTTGTTTGGCATCCTCAATACTACTTATCTAAGGTGGGTGCCTGCTATTAACAAAAAACGCCGTTAAGTTTTTTTTCTAGAGGACTTTTCAATTTTTGGCCGGCCCACTATCAGAAAATAGGCCAATAAAATTGGTTAATTAATACGAAATGAGTAGGAAATAATAAAAGTATTGGGATCACCTGAAGATCAGGGCTCCTAGCCTTCATTAGTTAGCCTTATAAGGCTAACTAACGAAAATATCACAACTTAACCTAACCAATCGTTACGTCAACTGTACGCCCTTGACGATTGGTTAGGTTAAGTCGTGATATTTTCGTTAGTTAGCCTTATAAGGCTAACTAAAGAAGGCTGGGGGCCCTGATCTTCAGGTGATCCAAGTATTGAAATCATGTATTAATTCCTGTCTTTTAAGTTTTAAGTTCTTAAAAAATTATAGAACGGATAAACTACCAAGCGAGAGTGGAACCGCAAAATCTGAAGCAAGAAAGAGGCCACGCAACACAAGAGACAGACAGATAAAGACAGAAGGACAGGGACAGAGAGTAGGACACAGTCAGACAAAGTCATCAGAAGCAGTTGTCAGTCTTAAGATTGTTTTTTCTTCCCTTGTTATTTTGTTTCCAATTTTTTCTCTCCAAGCCCGTGGGAAGTAGTGGTTATATTAAGATGAATACCTAACAGAAAAATTAACTTCATTGTTGACTAGGGATCCCGAAAGAATCTTCTATCCGAGCACTAGACATTTTATTCATGTCACGCGCGAGGCCATATCATTTTAAAAGGCCTACTTTATTTTCGGTCAAGGCTTAACCTTATATTTTTAAATTGTATAACGTAAGTGTAAAGTTAAATTAATTTGTGAACATAAGATTAAAAGTATAAACATTTTGGTGTTTCTTAATAATAAAACAGTGTGTGTATATATATACGAGTATTAATGGTAAAATTCTGAAGGTATTAATTATTACAACGATAAAAACATTCATTTATGTAGTTTGTGGTTTGGTGCGGAAAAAAAAAAAAAGTTAAACCAAAGTTGAAGATAATTGGAACTAGTAAAAGACGGTGTAACTAATTATCACACCAGACTTCATCGGACCGCACCGGGACAAAATATTAATAATATACTCATCAAAATCAATAATAAAGCAATGTTATATGCATTAGATGTATTTTCATCTGATTATGAGTATAAATTTTGGCAAATTTTACAAGTCTACAGCAGCTATCTGATATATATATGTGTGTGTGTGTGTACTGTGTATATATATATATAACTGATATACTGTACCTACCCAATCGTCAAGGGCGTACAGTTGACATAAAAGGGCATTCAATGAGGACGATGCTATTTTCACCGTACGGAGATTCTTTTGAAATTGTCATCAACACAAAATCGATATCAAAGTAAGAAAATTAACCTCTGATCGGCTAAAATATTTGTTCAACTTTATGTGTATACAGTAATCTGTATATAAACCTTGTTTTGCTTCAAATCCAACGTCATTGTTCACTGCATCACAGTCGAGATAGATAGATATTAGATTGATAAAACTAATACTAATATTAGATAGATAATACTAAAAAGCATGTACGTTTCTGCATTGATAAAGATTACTACTTTACTAGGTACTATTATTATTATCATTATTAAAACAACATCACATATTGAATTAACCGTACGGTGAAAATAGTCACTCCGATTTACAATTATTACGGCCCTTCAAAACCTAAAACGAATTGTTAACAAATTTAAAATTAAGAAATTTTATTTATTATTTTATTATTAATGTAAATGTAGATGAAGATTATAAATTTTTTTTAAAAACAATACAAAGCTCCCCAAAACAGTCTATATATGCTAAATAGCCTGAGAGACTATTTAGCCAATGCTGGTCAAATAGCACATCTACTGTAAAATGAGTGTACAATTTAGGCCGGGTCGAAAATGGGAAATTTTTTTATTTCTTAAAAAGTACACTATGTGAGAAGTTTCATTTTATCATCATAACAAAATATTAAAAAATCAAGCATGTGCTACTCCTGCTACTCCTAGCACATACCCCCTCCCCCTTTTTTACCCTCATATTTGCATATATTTAAATGGGAAAAAAATTTTATTTCTTAAAAAGTACGCTATGTGAGGTTCTTTTTATCACTTTAACAAAATATTAAAAAATCAAACATGTGCTACCCTACTACCCTTATCACATGCCCCTCCTCCCTTTTTTACCCTCATATTTGCATATGTTTAATGTTGTTATATGTTACATGATGAGGTGTTTGTTTCATGTTTGATATTTTTATGTTTCAGATAAATAGAAATAATTTTTCAGATAAATAGAGATAATTTGCATTTGCTTTAATTATAATTTGAATTATCATAAATTATAAATTACATATAATTTGATTTTGCTTCTGAATATAAACTATGATTACTAGAAGCAAGTCCTCAAATGCAGCCTTTGGATATCCTACGGAATTCCCAGCAGCCATGACTCCTTCAAAAGCAGATGTTGTGAGACATTACCTTTTTGTGCGCCGTCGTGAAGAAGCTAAATCAAAAGGATCAGCAATTGTTAATGATTGTCACAGGGTTGTTGTAAAAGACATTGAAGACATTTGGATGAAATTTTCTTTTCCTACGATTAACACCAAAGGTATCTATCTTAAAGTCAGTCGACTAATAGAAGAAGTCTCAAAATTGAACAAGGTGCCGTTACATCGAAGAAATGAAAGTTTTGCCTTAAAAGTAGCTCAGTATGATGAAATGTTTGATATATCTTCTTGCGAATGCTATGATAAGGGAACTGATAGAAAACCTTGCAGGTGTAAGGATAAAATATCAATGGCAGAATGGGAGTCTTTTGTGGGTCAAAAACAAAGAAAAAATCAGTTAGGACCAATTGATCGCATAGCTAGTTCAACAAAGAAGAGATCTTTAGCAAGAGCCCAAGAAATACAAAACCGTCAACTAAAAGCACAAGAAGAAATGACTGGATCCACCAATGTTTTACCATCGGAATTTATAGAAAATACCGAAGAAGACATGGATGTAGATTCAGAGAGTCAGGATGTAGATTATGAAGCCGATTTAGAATTGACTGAGAATATTCAGAACAGGCACTCCTATGAAAACCTATCATTAACAGCAGATCGTTATCGAGTAAGTTGTAGAGCTGCAGCTGCAATAGTCAATGCAGCTTTAAAAGATATGGGGATCCTTAATCACACCAACATGCTTGACAGAAAGAAATTAGAAAGAGAAAGAAATCGCATGGGTGAAACAAATACTTTTAGGTCTAAATCCGAAAATCTGGCATCTATGTAGACCATGTCACACCAGATAATGGAACTGCTCGCTGCATAGCAAAAGAGTTGATAACTATTATTATAGACTCGAACAGTACCGATACTAAATGCAAAAAACTTCACTTTTTTCTACGTGAAGGTCAAAATATGAAAATAAAAACCCACTCTAATAGACAGAGTTTATTTCCACAACAGTTTCGACGCCCACTGGCATTCTCCTCGGGTGGAGGATGCCAGTGGGCGTCGAAACTGTTGTGGAAATAAACTCTGTCTATTAGAGTGGGTTTTTATTAGCACAGATACTATCAAAGCTTTACTGTGTGATGGTACTCCTCTAAATACAGGAAAAATTGGTGGAGCCATAAAACTGGTTGAAATTCATCTTACAGACCAGTGCAGTGGTTGGTGTGCCTCTTGCATTTGAATGAGCTGCCTTTTATGCACGTATACAAAGCCATTGATGGTAAAACAAGAGGTCCAAATACTTTTGTGGGTTCAATTGGGAATAAATTGAAAACAGATTTAACAAAATTGGAGGTAGTCAAATATTCTCGCGTAAAGGGAAACATTAAAGAAATTCCAGAAAATGTTGTGAAGGAGCTAAGCAGTGATCAAAGATATCTCTATGATATGTATCTGGCAGCGCAAAATGGAGACACTTCTTAAGATCTGTCCACTCGATCTCCAGGTACCCTTCACCATGCTCACTGGCTAACTCTAGCCAACAGGGTCCTTCGATTATATATCTCAACGCCAAATCCAATAAAAACCTTCAAGATATAGTCAAGATTATTATTTCTATGCTCCAGGGTGGTTTTGGATAAAATCTCATCCTAATGCAACTGATGGTGCATATAACTTTTGGCATTTAATGTGCTTGCTTCGAAATTTAGATGAACAACATAGCTCAATCATAGAACCAGTATTAAAGAATAACGCCTACTTTGGCCACCCAGAAAATATACTCATATCAATGGTAACTGACAAGAGACTAGAAATTAGGGAGCAAGCTATTCAGAAAATCATCCTTTCAGGAACAGGATTTTCAGGTACCAGAAACTTTGAGTTGCCTCGAACCCTCAATTTCCAATCTACTGACTACACCAAGATGATCGATTGGCAAAAAGAGATCATTACTCCACCGCTGCTAAACAATTTTAGCGACGATGAGCTACTACAGGCTTGATGTAAGCCACTGGAGATAGCTTCTTTTCCATGCCACAGTCAAAGTGTGGAAAGGGCAGTGAACCTACAGTAGTAACAAAGGCATGTCAGGAAAGAATAGGATATGACAACCGTCAAAAGTTTATCTTAAACTCATTAGAATCAAGGCGAAAACTGCCCAAGTTTGAATGGAAGACCCAATGGAATGAGTAAGAAACATATGAAATAAAATTTCCTAATGATATTGAAAATTTCTTCCCTTTTGTGTGATGAGGAACAATGAAAAAGTGAATTGAATTTTAGCACATTTATTATGCCTCTAATTTTTTCTTCTGAATATATTGTTGTACTTAATTAATTTTCCTAATACTGTACTTTATTAAATAAAATATTATACGTTAATAAAGATTTATGTCATCAAAAAACCTGAATGTAAAGTGTCTCGTATAAATGGAATATTCTTCAATATAGGTCAAAAAGTAAAAAATTGTGCCAGGGGTAGGAGGCTTTAAACAGCGAAAATAATTTATGAGGGGGTTCCTGTGTTCCATTCAAACCCCTCACAATACTTACCTTTTCAATATAAAATTTAGACCCGGCCTAGACTGTACATCTAATACATATAACATTGCTTTATTATTGATTCTGATGAGTATATTATTAATATTTTGTCCCGGTGCGGTCCGGTGTGGTAATTAGTCATACCGGTAAAAGATCATTGGTCACGTTACCATACTGAGTGGGGGGAGGTGTAAAAAAGTTAGGCACGCACTAATCCACGGACGAAACAATGGGCGGTTTACCAAATTATTATCGAACCCCGAACATTCTATGGGTGGCATGATAGAACGCTAACCACTACAGTACATTGTTAAAAACCCGGGGACCCCGAACCCTTTATTGATGACATGATGGTGGGATAAAACGGTAACCACTACATATTCGCTGGAACCCCGAACCCTTCACCTGAGGAACTGCGCTTTTTGCACATTTCCATTTTGATTCATAATAGTTTAATATTACTCCGTTCCCAATTCTTCAACTATACTTCCACCCAGTTAAAAACTCTCCTGAGCTAGCATGAAATGCAAAGTCTGCCGTAAGGGACGGTGTCAAAAACTTCCCTAAAATAAAAATAAATCATGTCAATTCATCCCCGTTTCATTTACAACAGGGTCCTTTTCAACTTGTAGAAAGAAAGAGAGAGAGAGAGAGAGAGAGAGAGAGAGAGAGAGAGAGAGAGAGAGAGAGAGAGAGAGAGAGAGAGAGAGAGAGACTAAATGGGTCATGAATTATGCTCAGGTGAGTCATTGAAATATTTAGCTTGTCGGAAAGCTAGATTCGACATTACACTTTCGATCTGAATTCTTCAAGAAAGAAGGAGGAAAACATCAGCGAAAAGAGTGAAAGACGAATGCAAAACCTTACGGCAATCCGCTAACTTTGACTAATGAAGAAATGAAATTTATTTTACCCTTACTCATATTTATTTATTTAACATAAGCTTCATTTACACATTCAGGTATTAAACGTTGAAAAACGCTGATCATCAAGATCAGTAAGAACAAAATTAGGAAGGTCACAAAAGCTTGGTGAATACATTTAATTAAATGCTAAGACAAATATATATATATATGGGATTGAACTCAGCATGGTTCCCTGAGGTTTTTTATGATACACACAGACTGTGCATGGAATAAGGAACTCTTCTGGGAAAATGTTATGTGCCTTGAAAAGTGGACACTCGATTCTGCCAGTTGAAGTTTAAGTTTTGATTTTTGGCTAAAAATATAATAGTTACCCCCTTTTCTTTGATGTATTCAGTCCGACGTGAATGCAACGAGTCTTTTTCTTATATTGAGGTCCTAAATATAGCGAGGCTAGGCTGCTTTAAACCCTAGATCCTGTCCCAAATCTGGATCCTATCTGCTTTGCAGATAGCTGGTGAGGGAAGCTAAATTTTTGGGGCCTCTTTGCGATTGACCCGTTGCCCACGTCGGGCTAACATCATGAAAAAGAAAAAACTATAGTGTTTGTCATTTACCATTACTTATTCGGGCTATAGTGGATTTAATTTTCCCAGAAGAGTTCCTTGTTCCATGCTCGGTCTGTGTGTATCATTAGGGTGTGTCAATTTTAGTAAAGTCAACAATTCAAAAAAGATACTAGTGACCAAATGATGCATTTTTATGTGCTAAATCGAAATATGGCTTTAAAATCCAGATTTGACCACTCCTAGCTACTTATATTTGAAGTTGAAGTTTACGAAAAATCAGCAATTTTTACAAGTATTTTTTTATTGTATATAACTACATTTTACATACATTACATACAATTAAAGACATTTTGATTGTATTTCAATAATAAAACTTAGAAATATATATAGGTTTCTTGAACTTTGCCAAGGATGCCATATATAACTACATTTTATATACGTACATACAATTAAAGACATTTTGATTGTATTTCAATATTAAAACTTGCAAAAATTGCTGATTTTTCGTAAACTTCAACTTCAAATATAAGTAGCTCGGAGAGGTAAAATCTGGATTTTAAAGCCATATTTCGATTTAGCACACAAACATGCATCATTTGGTCACTAGTAGTTTTTGAATTGTTGACTTTACTAAAATTGACACACCCTAGTCTAGTGTATCATATATATATATATATATATATATATATATATATATATATATATATATATATATAGTGAATGGATTTTAGTTCAAATTAAATATTTAAACAGGGTCATCGATTTGGCTTTTCAACCAAACAAAGGAGATAAAAAGGGCTTTGTAGTTTTGGCTTAATTAGCAAAAATAAATGAATTTGTTTAAAGTGATTAACAGTTATTTGTACAGAATTGTGCAATATTATAAATGATGATACTTGACAAGAAGGAGTGATTTTACACAGGTCAAGAACTAAATAATACAGTGGTGTTAAGAACAGTAATTAAGGTAAAAATATGCGGTATTCAACACGCAACAATAAGCCTACTTGCGGGCATAAATACCTAATTCGGTTAGGCAGAGTTTGTTTGCGTTACAGGCCTTGTAATACGAATAGCTTATCACGACGTAGTAAAAAACACTGTAGGCCAAGTGAGTTCGGCCTATGCAAAAGGTTTACAGACCTGGGTTTTGCGGATGAAGATAGGTTATAGAACGTGAGAGCCTATGAGCCGGCAGAATGATGTAGACTTGAAGCCGGATTGAATTCTGCAGGAGTGGAGGTGCTTACGACGTCGGATAGAATAATTGTAGGCCTGAAACGGTGATGCACTTCTTGCAGGACCAAACTGAGAGTCAAAGGTCGGAAGGACGATTGCTTTTGAGTGAAACAAAGGATCGTACGAATGAGGCCAAGTGGTCTTGGGATCGTCGTCGAGAAAGAGAGAGACTTCAGTGTTGAAAGCCGGAGAACAAACTCAAGTGGAGGAGGAACTGAGGCTGACTGACACTTTATTTGAGCTCTCAAAGCGTGATGCGTTTAGTGCGAATTCTTGGATCCATCTGGAAGTCTGTATTCTCCATGCGTTTCAGCATACGGGTTCGGATTTCACCACTTTGTTTATTTCTACAAGCCGTGAGAAAGGAGGCAAGGAAAAGGAATTTCCGATGTGCCGCTCTATGTATATATATATATATATATATATATATATATATATTTATTTATTTATTGGATAAATTTTTAAATATTAAAATTACATCTGTGTAGGTAACTAATGGGTGCATTTAGATTAAAGCTTGGCCCTTTACGTCCGACTTTTAAGTCGATAATTCCCGTTCAGAAGTTGAGGTTCGTTCGGCGTTAAACATGCAACTGGAAAGGCCATCGTGAACCCAGTTTCCGCATTACGTTCAATAATTAACCTGAAACGCTAAAAAGCGTCGACTCACGCACACACACGCGCGTGCTTTGTCCTTCTTTCTGTTCAGGCTCATTTTGCTTTAATTACAACTAATATTACCTCTATCTATCTATCTATCTATCTATCTATCTATCTATCTATCTATCTATCTATCTATCTATCTATCTATCTATCTATCTATGCGCCTTTATGCGCCTCGGTGGTGTAGTGGTTAGCGTCGTTGACTACGAATCCATCGGCCCCGGGTTCGAGACCCGACAGCAGCCGGCGCGCAGCAAAACCCAGCTGTTCATCCTTCCACACAATAAAGAAAGTGGTTGGTAGATAAATGGGTACCCTAGGTGGCCTAGTGGTTAAGACGCTGGGCTGCTGATGGGGCGTGGTTCGGATTCCACGTTAAACTGTAGTTCTAAGGTGGAGTGAAAAGCTTCGTCAGAATGAACTATTCGGGCGAAGGTTAACCAAAGGTTATATATATAAAGAAAGGTTATATAAAGAAAAGAAAGTATATATATATATATATATATATACACACACAGAGGGTTGACAAATATAGACAATTAGGTTTTCCATAGTTTTCAATAACTCGTAACAGATTTCTTGAATTAATATATTTAGAAATCGTGTTGCTTTCCTCTTTGCATTATGTAAAGCTGAAACACGTTCTGTCATTCCATTGATCGTGAGGATAATCATTGTAGTATCTATTTACTTTTGTCAACCCTTATATACTCGTATATATATATATATATATATATATATATATATATATATATATATGATGAATAAAACCACGAAGGAAAGGAAACACAGAGTGGTGCTCAAGCGCTTTCGTCTAATGACATCCTCAGGAACACTGAAGTAAATAAAGAGTTGAAGACTATATATAGGTTACAAAAGATATATATACACTGTGTATATATATATATATATATATATATATATATATATATATATATATATATATATATATATAGAAATAAAAATTGTGGGAAGAGCATACAAATTTGTAAGGAAAACTACCAATTTTAGCACTTTGCCCGAATTCAACACAAGATCAAATGGATTGTTTACAACCAATTTTATAGATAATGCCTGAATGATATATAGGTTACAAAAAAAATAAAAAATAAAAATAAATTGAAAAATAAAAATTGTAAGAGGAGCATACAAATTTATAAGGGAAAATTACCAAAGTTTTAGCACTTTGCCCTTCTTGTCTAAATCCGTTCTGAACGAATTCAAAACAACGGGATCGAGTTGAAAAAGACCTTTGCTCATGTTAAAGTTATTTGTAAGTTGGACAATAGCAAACTTAAGAATATTTCTATTAACAATGTTGCTAGAGTGAAACAAAACTAAAGCATTATTCCAATCAATACAATGGGATAACTATGACAAATGGGCAAAAAGGGCACTGGACGACTGTCCCATTCTAACGGAATATTGATGCTGTTTTACACGCGTGTGCAAATCCTTTCCCGTCTGGTCTGACCAATATAAAAGGAATCACATTGTTTACAACCAATTTTATAGATAATGCCTGAATTATTGGTAGGGCTATTTTTTACTATGATATTTTTCACAATATTGTTATATGAAAATACTACATTAATATCCAAAAGTTTAAGTACATTAGCAATGCCTAAAAAGCCCGGGAAAAATGGAAGTACTAAAATATTCTTTGACAAAGTGCGAGTGTTATTATTCACACGATAGAAGGTTCGTTTTGCTTTGTTAAGACAAGATTCCATAAACGCACGTGGGTAGCACAGATCACTTCCAATACCGTTGATTTTTTCCAATTCGGCATCGAGGTATTCCGGACTGGCGATCCTAAGAGCGCGGAGAAACATTGAAGAAAATATGGCTTTCTTAATGGGGGTGTCATGTCCAGAGTAAAAGTGTATGTAGGACAAATTGTTTGATTTTTTCCGATAGATACTACAGTAAACTTAAAACCTGGACTTTCCCTATGTACACGCACGTATTTTGTGTATCTGGCTCATGAATCGTGACCTGGATGACTTCCTCCTTCAGTTAAATGATCAAGTCCCCTCCATTAAGTTTACCTTAGAAGTGGAACAAGACAACTCAATCCCGTTTTTGGATGTGCGTGTACATAGGGAAAGCCCAGGTTTTAAGTTTAGTATCTATCGGAAAAAAATTTTTTTTTGTCCTACGTACCCTTTTACTCTAGACATGACACCCCCATTAAGAAGGCCATATTTTCTTCAATGTTTCTCCGCGCTCTTAGGATCGCCAGTCCGGAATACATCGATACCGAATTGGAAAAAATCAATGGTATTGGAAGTGATCTGTGCTACCCACGTGCGTTTATGGAATCTTGTCTTAACAAGGCAAAACGAACCTTCTATCGTGTGAATAATAACACTCGCACTTTGTCAAAGAATATTTTAGTACTCCCATTTTTCCCGGGCTTTTTAGGCATTGCTAATGTACTTAAACTTTTGGATATTAATGTAGTATTTTCATATAACAATATTGTGAAAAATATGATATCATAGTAAAAAATAGCCCTACCAATAATTCAGGCATTATCTATAAAATTGGTTGTAAACAATGTGATTCATTTTACATTGGTCAGACGGGAAAAGACTTGCACACGCGTGTAAAACAGCATCAATATTCCGTTAGAACGGGACAGTCGTCGAGTGCCCTTTTTGTCCATTTGTCAGAGTTATCCCATTGTATTGATTGGAATAATGCTTCAGTTTTGTTTCACTCTAACAACATTGTTAATAGAAATATTCTTGAGTCTGCTATTATCCAACTTACAAATAACTTTAACATGAGCAAAGGTCTTTTTTAACTCGATCCCGTTGTTTTGAATTCGTTCAGTACGGATTTAGACGAGAAGGGCAGAGTGCTAAAACTTTGGTAATTTTCCGTTATAAATTTGTATGCTCCTCTTACAATTTTTATTTTTCAATTTATTTTTATTTTTTATTTTTTTGTGTGACCTATATATCATTCAGGCATTTTCTATAAAATGGGTTGTAAACAATCCATTTGATCTTGTGTTGAATTCGGGCAAAGTGCTAAAATTGGTAGTTTTCCTTACAAATTTGTATGCTCCTCCCACAATTTTTTTCCTATATTTATTTTTATTATTATACATATATATATATATATATTTTTTTTTTGTAACCTATATATAGTCTTGAACTCTTTATTTACTTCAGTGTTCCTGAGGATGTCATTAGACGAAAGCGCTTGAGCACCACTCTGTTTCCTTTCCTTCGTGGTTTTATTCATCATAAATATTTTTCACGTGTTACTTTCGTGAAATAATTTTCATATATATATATATATATATATATATATATATATATTATATATATATATATATGAAATGAGAAAAAGAGAGGAAAAATGTGTGTACCAGCGAACGACACAATACCAAAACCAAAACTTTGAGATGGTCAGCATGGCAAAAACTGAATAACATAAAATACACCAACTGGAAAAGGTCAAGTCTACCCTCCTCACCCTCATTTCTCAAGAAATTGCATGGGTCTTGCGACCTTAGGACCAGAACCCAACGATACAGAAATCAAACCAAGTAGAGCCAATGATACTGAGGCAAATCCATGATAATCCTTCCTTGCAACGTTTGGACTAAATTTCATAAGCTCAGAACGGTGGCCCAAGAGTAAAATTAAAAACCACCGCAGTTAAAATTTACGTTTTCCTACTTCAAGAAGGACGGACGAGAACTGAGTAAAGTATTAGGTACCTAACTTCGCCCACAAACACTGCGTTGAATTGCACAACAACCCAGCCATAGTTCTTCTTGGCCAGCGACCGTAGCTCAATGGGTAACACCGTTTCCTTCTAAGCGAAGTCAAGACACTGTGGTCACCGCATCGAACCTGGTGATGCTGGTAATACTAATACAGGAATTAAAATAATAGGCCTCACCAGTTAGCCTGAGCGCTGTGCCAGTTTCTGGCTCTCGTCACTCATTATTATGAAGGTAAATTTCGTTAACTTCTTCAACGGACAGACAATAACACTGGCATGCAACATATCTGATGTCTCAACATACTTAACTGTTTTTTATCAATTCAGGTGTGCTAAATCCAAAAATCACATCCATTTTTTTCTCATCACGTACAGTTTTCTGGCAAATACCTATCACCCATTTTGTTTGGGTGGTATATAGACATTCACCTAATTATGCAATATATGTGTACAATATATGTATAATAGAATGATTTATTCATTATATTTATATGCTGATACCATATATATATATATATATATATATATATATATATATATATATATATATATATATGTGTGAAATGAGTAATCATCGCGCGGAACATTTGATAGGTTGAAAGGAAAGGTATATTTGAAAAACTAACTGCAACACGAGTCTAAAGGTTCACTTCTTTCACTCGCATTTGGACTATTTTCCTGAGAACTTGGTAGTATGAGTGAGGAACAAGGAGAAAGGTTCCACCAGGATATCAAAACTGGAAAAAAGATACCAAGGGAAGTGGGATGTCAACATGATGGCAGACATGATGGCTGGTCTCTGAAACGGGAAGGCTCGGAAGAAATGCAACACAAGAAGCGAGCAAAGCAACGACGATTTTATCCTACTGATCAATCATGATCGATCTATTATATATCATTTAAGTATCAAAGATGAATTTACTTTGTAATGTATTGTCTTTGTATTTCTTATAATTTTGTA
Source organism: Bathynomus jamesi (assembly GCA_023014485.1). Taxonomy (NCBI): domain Eukaryota; kingdom Metazoa; phylum Arthropoda; class Malacostraca; order Isopoda; family Cirolanidae; genus Bathynomus; species Bathynomus jamesi. Next base: position 766,717 of record JAJOZX010000327.1, on the reverse strand, counting down.
CTCTTGGAAATTTAGTTGTTTAATACATACTATGAATATATCTGACTTATATTTTGTGAAAAACCTTGACGTGACACATAAAGATGGTTGTGAAATTTGAAATCAGCATGGCAAAATTGTATAAGATCACGTAATAGAAATAAAACATCTTGTACTTTTGTTTGAAATGCAGACTTGGGTAATTAGAGAAGATCATAAGATCATCCATGTATTTATAAGGATATTTAAAGAAACCATCACCAATAATCAATTTACAAAAATAATATTTAACACTAATGTAAATAAATATTAGCTAAGAGTGGTGAATAAGACTCCCCTTGAGTAATACCCTTAACTTGTCTATACAGGGTGTTATCAAATTATGTTTCATAAATTAGTATACAGTCATACTCAGGACGTCAAAGTGAACATAAATCCAGAATCGCTTCGTTTCCGAGATACATTGCTTTTTTGCCGAGGACGATGGTATTCTCTGTACACCTATTGTATGCTTTCTAGATATATCAGAGAACAATAAAATTATTATTATTATTATTTTTTCCAAGTTATGAAGAGTATTGCTTCTATCTTTTCTTGTATGTAATGCGTCAGAAATGAAATGGCTCGTGCTTGTTATAATCGAGATAAAAATCCTGTCATAATACTAAAGATAATAATAATAATAATAATAATAATAATTTTATTGTTCTCTGATATATCTGGAAAGCGTACAATAGGTGTACGAGAATAGCATCGTCCTCAGCAAAAAAAGCAATGTATCCCGGAAACGAAGCGATTGGGCAGTTATGTTCATATGAACTTTTTTGTTCACTTTGACGTCCTGAACATGTATACTAATTTATGAAACATAATTTGATAACACCCTGTATATAAAGTACTGTTAAATGAAATATAGAATTAGCTAATGGAAATTTCCAAATAACCTATAAAAAAGAATTACATAAAATTTCATTTTTATTACTGTGATATATGCAAAAGTCCTCAATAATAACCCTATTTTTAAATATATTATTTAAAACATCGATTAAAGCTGAGTAGGGAAGAGAAGTATAGAGGTTTGCGAAGTTACAGGTTAGCATTTAGCATTTAATTTAGCTTCATTACTGTTAAGACTGATATATAAAATGGTTGTATTATTTTTAATAATCTAAATGTCATCTAACAGTCTAAATAATAAGACTAAATTTTACTGGAGACTTTATTTTTATACATACGTCATAATTGCGTCTTTTATACTGACTTTGTCGCTGGTGGTATTCAGTATCACAATTTGATTTTCTTTTATTCATATTTTATCATATATATATATATATATATATATATATATATATATATATTATATATATATGAAAATTATTTCACGAAAGTAACACGTGAATAATATTTATGATGAAAATAACCACGAAGGAAAAGGGAAACACAGAATGGTGCTCAAGCGCTTTCGTCTAATGACATCCTCAAGAACACTGAAATAAATAACAAGTTCGAGACTATATATAGGTCACAAAAAAAAATTAAATAGAAAAACAAAAATTGTAGGAAGAGCATACAAATTTATAAGGAAAAGCTACCAGAATTTTAGCACTTTTGCTCCTCTTGTCTAAATCCGTTCTGAACTATTTCAAAACAACAGGATCAAGCGCGAAAAGGCCCTGGCTAATATTGAAATTATTTGTAAGTTGAATAGTAGCAGACTCAAGAATATTTCTATTAACAATGTTGCTTGAGTGAAACAAAATTGAAGCATTATTCAAATCAATACAGTGGGATAACTCTAACAAATGAACGAAAAGGACACTGGACGACTGTCCCGTTCTAACGGAATATTGATGCTGTTTTGCACGCGGGTGCAAATCCTTTCCCGCTGTCCAATGTAAAAGAAATCACATTGTTTACAACCAATTTTATAGATAATGCCTGGATTATTGGTAGGACTATTTTTTACTATGATATTTTTCACAATATTGTCATATGAAAATACTACACTAATATTGAAAAGTTTAAGTACATTAGCAATGCCTAAAAAGCCTGGGAAAAATGGAAGTACTATGAAAAAATATTTTTCGACAAAGTGCGAGGGTTATTATTCACACGATAGAAAGTTCGTTTTGCCTTGTTAAGACAAGATTCCAAAAAAAGCAGGTGGGTAACACAAATCACTTCCAATACTGTTGATTTTTTAATTCGGCATCCATGTATTCCAGACTGGCGACCCTAAAAAATTCCATGGATCTTACTGAAAAACTGAATAATATATGCACTGAAACCAACGATAGATTGATCAGTTTCGACGTGTTTTCATTGTTTACAAAAGTGCCGATTGACGATATGCTTGACTTTCTCTCCCGAGAATTATATAAGTATGACCTGCCACTACCTGCACATATCGTTTTTGGAACTCATTAAACTTTGCATCAAAGACTGTAAATTCACTTTCAGTAGCGAGTATTGTCAGCAGGTTTTTGGGATGGCCATGGATAATCCCTTGTCGCCCCTCCTCTCCAATATTTACTCTATATGGAATTTTTCGAAATCACTTACATTCCGAGAATCCTGGAGGTTAGCATCCCATGGTTTTTGTGTATCTGGCCCATGAAGAGTGACCTGGATGACTTCCTCCTTCAGTTAAATAATCAAGTCCCCTCCATTAAGTTTACTTTAGAAGTGGAACAAAAGAACTTAATCCCGTTTTGGGATGTCCGTGTACTTAGGGAAAGCCCAGGTTTTAAGTTTAGTATTTATCGGAAAAAAAACAGTTTGTCCTACGTACACTTTTACTCCGGACATGACACCCCCATCAAGAGAGTCATATCTTTTCAATGTTTCTCCACGCTCTTAGTATCGCCAGTCCGGAATACATGGATGCCGAATTAGAAAAAATCAACAGTATTGGAGGTGATTTGTGTTCCCCACCTGCTTTTTTTGGAATCTTGTCTTAACAAGGCAAAACGAATTTTCTATCCTGAAGGAGGCGGTACATGACTGGCTACGCACACAGCCAAAAACATTCTTTTGTGATGGCATTAGGAAGCTTGTAGATCGCTGGACTAAGTGTATTGAGAAACAGGGAGACTATGTTGAGAAGTGATGTGTTTATAATCTATCAGATGTGAAAATAAAAAGTGCGGATACTTATTGAATTACCCTCGTGTGTGTGTGTATATATATATATATATATATATATATATATATATATATATATATATATATATATAAAGTTGGTCAAATATTTTATTCAGTATGGCAAAGAGTTCAGCTTAATTGGTCTGCAGTTAAGCCCCCTTGTATTGTACATACTAACTTTCCTTTCATATATCTCCTGACTGAAACCATATTTCAAAAAACTGTTTTTTAACTTTTGAAGTTTTTTTTTTTCACTTCATCGCTCCATCGTCACATTCGATAGCGGTAGAGGTTGAAGGGGTTATAGTTTGGATAGGAAGAAAATACCCAGGTCCTGATTATTTCAGAATATAATCGAGATACTTTAGTGAAATTTTATATTTTTATTTACGATAAAAAAGTAAAAGAGGTGCCAGAATTTCATTAAAATTGAACAATAAGAAAGTTATGAAAACCATCAAATTATCTCCAGTAAAGAAGTACAATATTTGTTGAAGACCCTAAACTCGCCGTCAAATTGTGGAGGATGACCTTTTTTTTTTCCCGTCTCTACAGGAACCAGACATTTAGCCATCGGGTCCTTTATGAGATTGGATTTTGGTCAAGCAAACCAAAAATTAAGCCGATGTTAAATGCAAAGCAAAAGAAAAGGTGACTATCTTGGTGCAAAGAAAGAATTTCATGGACTGCAAACGAGCGGCAAAAAGTGCTGTTTTCAAACGCATCAAAATTTTGTGTCATTTGATGACAGAGATCCACGAGTTTGGCGAATAAAGTCTGAAATGTATAGTGAAAGCTGTCTGAAGCGATCGGTCAAATTTACGACGAGTGTGTGAGTGTGGTGTTGCATGAATACAAATAGTGTGGGGTCACTTGCATTTGTAAACAGAAATGTCAATAGTCACGTTTATCAAGAAATCTTAGAATACTTCATGCTGTAGTCTGCAGAACAGCTGTATGGAGAAGAACCATTTATTTTTCAACATGACCTGGCTCCAGCTCATGCAGCTCGTGCAACATCTGCGTGATTTGATGCGCATGAAATTGAAGTACTACCATGGCCAGCTAATTCTCCGATCCTAATCCGATAGAAGATCTTTTGAATATTTCTAAGCAGAAGGTCCAAAAGCGTAAGCCAGGAACACTTAGTGAATTGAAGAGGTGTTTGATGGCATCCTGGCAATCGACAACTCCAGAAGAATGCAAGAGGTTTGTCGACTCGATACCACGTCGTTTGGAGGCCGTAATGAGGGCTAAGGGTGGACCAACTAAATACTAAGACGCAGAGCTCAAACGTCTTTGATAAAAGTTTAATATATTGGTAGTACCCAATAAACATAATGAATTTATTCTATGTTTTTGTAACACCTGACAAGATATTCTAATATTTTGGTATGTCGCTATGCACAGAGGCGGTTTAAGACACCTCGGGGCCCCGGGGCAATGAAGAATATGGGGACTCTTTTCTATAGCTTTTTATTAACAATACATGTACAGTACATAGTACATTTACACGAATTATATGTATGGTGTTCAGAACTTAAAAGAACCTTAACACAGTGTATTTTGCCGTTTGCCAAAACCAAACATTATTAAACAAACTTTACTTTAGGGCCTATAAAACATAAAATAAAACAGGGAATTTGTCAGTTTGTGTACTCTGTCATATTTAAGCAAAGAAGTTTGAGAAAATCTCGAATTATATCATCGAAACTCAGTTGATTGGGGGTGGGGCCCTCAAGCATGGGAGCCTGAGGCTTCAGTCTCAATAGCCTCAGTGATAATCGCCACTGGGTATGCATTAACTTTTCATTATTTAATAAGGTTTTTGCTATGCAGTATTTTAATTCTTTTTCAGAACTGGCACACAGAGATGTCTTTTTATCATAATAATGTCACAGATACTCGATATTCATTATAAAGGTTTATAACTTAAAGGTATTATGAAGGTCATGAGCGCATTTGAAACAGTTTTCTATTTTGTTTGGTCCGGAGTTGTCCCTAATCGAAAATAACTTTCCTGGTCGCATGGGTTTCAAGGGGAGTCAATCTCCACTATGATGAAGACAGTTATAAAACAATTTTGGGCCCTCAGCTTAAAATTTTATCCAGCGTTTTTTGGTTATTAATTTTCAAATCAGTTTAAATCAAGCAGTTAAATAAAGCAAGCCACATACTAATATTATTATATAATCATATAATATACGTATATTATATAATCAGAATATCAGAGTTATTCAAAGTTAGGGTAAATTTACAACCAACTTTAACAGAAAAGTTTCTCAAAATTTTCGTAGATTGTTTTCATAAACAAATTCTCAAAATTTATCAAAATTTGAAGTCACCGTTTTGAAATCTTAATTTTCTTGTAAAACTTAAAAATATGAAATTTTTATATATGAAATCAGCGGATTGCATGAACAATGTTCAGTATTTTAACTGAGAGTGATTAACACACATATACATTTCACATTTTAAATGAAAATGACTAACCTAACTTAACCTAACATAAACCAATCGAGCATAATGTAACTAAACCTAACCTGACCTCAGTGTTGTGCCTGCTAACTCCTAAAGTTAGCGCCGCTAACGTTAACGCTAACTTACATAAAATTTAGCACCGCTAACGCTAGCATTTCAACAGTTAGCGCCGCTAACGCTAACGCTAATTTTGTTGCAAATTTTTTTAAACCACCCCAATTTATATATGCTCTACCTTTCGTAATTTACTTATATATATTAGCACACACCTTGATATAATTTGTTGCTAAGGTACAAAAATGTGACGTTATAGTCTACGAAAATGAAACCATTTTTAAGTAAGAGTCGAGTTCCTTTCGTATATATTAATAGGGAAAACAAACTAATGGAAGAAGAAATTCTATTGAATTTATACAAGTGATTTTGGAAAAATTAGCGATTGAACTTCCTCTGAAAACTTAGCGCCGCTACTTGTTTCGCTAACAATTTTAAAAATTAGCGGCGCTAACAGTATCGCTAATACCAGCACTGCCTGACCTAACCTAATTTAAACTAACTTAACCCTTTAAGGACTGAAGGTACAAATTGCTAACGTTTCAAATACAAGCATTCATAACTTAACCCTCCAAAAAAATTCAGGGCTTAAAGGGTTAAACAAGAATTGAACTGATACACATAAAGGGCAAACTCTTCGACATTATACATGTTTAGAGTTTGGTGTCGACATTATGCAAGTCGATTCGTCCCTCTACGTCAGTGGTTCTCAACCTTTTCTAGACTAACGCCCCCGTATGTCCATCAATATTCGCGTGCCCCCTCATAAAGATAATAATATAACAGGATAAGTGATAAGTAATTTATTAATAGAAGGTAACAATTTTAGTTTTTTAACGCCCCCCCTAAGATTCTCAAACGCCCACCTAGGGGCGGTGAGCCCACGTTGGGAACCACTGCTCTACACCAAACCAGCCACTGAGGGGATACTGTCATTTTACCCTCAGTTTTCCAGCTCAGGACAGTAGAAATCACTTCTGCAGCGATTTAAATATGAAGAAAAGATAGGCAGAGGTAACTAAAATTTCGACTGGATTATAAGTAGAATTATTGATCCAAAATAGAGCGTAGAACACTTAAACAGCCCGTTAAAATTTTTATGTAAAAAAGTAATGATTTTAATTGTATAATAATTGAGAAAACGTAAAGTGATATCTAAGAGTGATGAACTCGCGTGGTCATTATCTATGGATTTTAATATAAAATATTACACAAAACTTTATGAATCATTTTTATAAGTATATTATTCAGCATGAATCAGTCCGAGAACCGAAATAGAAAATAATTTATAAAGTTTTAAAGCATTTAAAGTTTGCTAACGATGATATGAATCTTCATATCTCATTATTGTTGTTTTCAGCCATGCTTGCTCAAAGTTATATTTTTCTAGAGTTTATGAGGGTATATATCACATCCCTTGTCAACAATAAATATGGAGACATTCTATTCAGCGATAACTACGAGCCTATTGCTGCTGTCTCCTGCTTATCAAAACTGCTCGAAAAACTTTTGCTACGCCGATTAAATAATTATTTATGGACGCATCCTTATCAGTTTGATTTTAAAAGGTCCCATTCAAATGATCTGCGGAGTTATGTTTTTAAGGAGATTGTATTTAAGAATATTGACAGTAATTCAACCATTTATAGTTGTTTCTTGAATATAAACAGAAAATACGATAGAGTGAATCACAATATTTTATTAAAAAAATTAGAAGATAGGGATGCTCCGCAGTATATTTTAAACAGTTAAATTTTGATACACTCACCAAACCTTTATGGTTAGATGGGGCATGCTTTGGTTTCTCATGCGGAGTTAAACAAGGTTCCTTGCTCTCCCCTCTGCTGTTTAATGTGTATATTGATGAATTAATTACTTCTCTTAATGAGGCGAGAGTGGGATGTTGCATAGATAACATGAGGATAAATAATTTGGTCTATGCCGATGGTATGGTGTTAATAAGCCTTTCGGTGAAAGGTCTGGATCATCTTATAAAAATTTGTGGATCATATTCACAGAACCATGACATTAATTTTAATGTTACTAAAACTAAGGTTATGCAATTCCATCCCAAAAGCTCGAACCAAACAGCTAATATTATTTTCAAATGAGAGACGAACCAATAGAGCAGGTACAAGAATTTAAGTATCTGGGTCAAATTATCACTAGCTTCTTGAGTGACGGCTCAGACATAAGGAAACAATATCGAAGTTACTGTACTGAGGCAAACATGATTACAAGGAACTTCAGAATCTGTACAAGCGAAGCTAAAGACACTTTTTTTCGTACTTTTCGCACTAATATCTACTGGCAGCAACTGTGGGCTAATTTTAAAAAGGGTTTTGGCTTCATAAAAGATCTTTTAAACTGCTACACAAATTACCTTTAAGATGCTCAACTTCTCAAATGTTCACTAACCAAAATGTCTCGAGCCTACCGGAGGTATCAAAACGTGCTCAATGTAGTCTGATGCGAAGAATTCAAAACTCAGACAGTCGAATTTTCCAACCTATTCATCAGTCGTGCTTTATGCTTTCTAGAGTCCAGTGCTTCTCAACCTTTCCAGATATTCACCCTAAACATTTTTTTTTAAAAATTCACTCGTCTCACTTCGAATACAGTGGAAAAAGTAATCTTTTTAATTGTCACTGCTCATTATCAAGGTTAATTTTTAGTTATCACACTACAGACTACAAGATGAAAACTATTTACTGGGGAAGGAAAAAATATTCACTGCTTTTAATATCTAATGATCAGTAATTGCTTCAAGAAAATAAAGTGTACATTCTTCTTTCACAATTTTCATTCACCCTGATTTTGATCTCATTCACCCCTGGGTGAACCATTCACCCGGTTGAGAAGCACTTTTGTAGACTATGGTCTTCTTGGCACGAAAGTGATTGTCTGTAGCTCCACTTAACACCTTTTTATTACGTGTACTTTTTGTTCTTAATTAAATTTTTACTTTTTACTATAAAGTTTGGGTAGTTTTTATTATTAATTTTATTATTACTCGTTTCATTACGTGTATTATTGTTATTTCTTCTTCAGTCCTCATTTTTCAGTTTTTAATTTTACTTTTTAATTAATTAGTGGTATCGTTATTATCTTGAAGAATATTGTTTTTTATGAGATTTATCTCCTGCCAATAAAGGTTATCGTTACCATTATCATATATATATATATATAATATATATTATATATATATATATACACAGTCCCCTAAAAAATCTGATCAACAATATTGTTGTTTTATGAAAAATTACGAAATAGCTTTTTATGTGGCAACTCCGAGTCTCTTAAAATGTTTATGAGCGAGAATTTTTAATTAGTGCAGTCACAGTACCTGTTAGAGGAAGTTGTTACATTTTAAAATATCGTCATTTTTTATATTTTTGTTGTAAAAATCAATAAATTGGGAGCATCATTAAGCAATATAAAAAGCAGCTAACTCCAGATATTAAAGGAAAAATTATTGCACTAGCTCAGGAAGGACTATCTCATCGAAATATCGTCATACGCATAATAATGTATTGATTCGGACAATTCGTTATAGACTTTAGTAAAACCTTAAAATGCCCTCACAGCGACTTGCTAACCAAGAAACTGCGCATCAGCAGCATAAATTTCTGTAAGAAATATGAATACTGGACAAAACAATAGTGGAATCAAGTAATGTTTAGTGACAAATCAAATTTTAAAACCACTTATCGTCGAAAATGAATAAGAAGACCTTTTGGATCGAACCATATGGATCTGAAGTACAATGAAAATACGTAAAACATCCTTTAGGACTCATGATTTTAAACTGTTTTACAGGTTTTGGTCGGGGAGCGTCTATTCTTTCTTCCTCAGAATGTCATTATAAATAGTGGCCGTCATTTAGACTTGTTAAAAACGTAATTTCCACTGTTTATGAGCCTACACAATGCCACGACTTTTCAACAAGATGGAGCATCCTGTCATAAGGCAAAAATGTAAAAGATTGGCTACGATATAACAACATTGAACTTCTGGATCAGCCAGGAAATAGTTCAGACTTAAATCTCATTCAAAACATGTGGAATCTGATGCAAAACAAGCTCCATGAGTATGGCACTGGATCAGTTCCGAAGCTGACTGAAGTTCCCAAGAAAATGTGGTGCACAGAATATTGGAAAATGCTTGCAGAATTAATGCCAGGCCGAATTAAAACAGTCCTTATGGTTAAAGGACACAAGACGAAATATTAAGTAACATTATTATAAAATAAAACAATACTGTCCCAATTTTGTTTCATTAGATCTTTTTTTTTGGCGGGCACTATATAAAGTATATATGTGTATATATGATGAAAAGAACCACGAAGGAAAGGAAACACAGAATGGTGCTCAAGCGCTTTCGTCTAATGACATCCTCAGGAACACTGACGAAAGCGCTTGAGCACCATTCTATGTTTCCTTTCCTTCGTGGTTCTTTTCATCATAAATATTTTTCACGTGTTACTTTCGTGAAATAATTTTCATATATATATATATATACAGTATATATATATATATATATATATATATATTATATATATATATATATATATATATATATAGTGTTAATATACTGTAGTGCGATACAGCGAAAACATTTTGTCATCTATCAAATGAATTTTTTTGATTCGAACCTATGTAAGGGCAGAAAATACCCACACTTACACCCGTACCCCCCTATATATATATATATATATATATATATATATATATATACGAGTATATATATAAAAAACATTTCATGAGCATAGGATTAAAGTCGGTAAATGTGGTCGGTAAATATGGTCAGTGAATACCACTGACCATATTTATCTTTTATGTAAAAAATGTTCACAAAATAATTGAACGCATTTACAACCCAATTAATTAAAAAGAATAAACGCAAAATTAAAATAATAATAATAAATCATGAGCATTTTTGTATTTAAATCACGAAATTTTCGAACAAAGTTTGATGGAAAATTACTAAAAATTCTGAATTGACGTCGTTATAAAATTTCAGTACCTGTGAAAATGTAAGAAACTCTCTCTCTCTCTCTCTCTCTCTCTCTCTCTCTCTCTCTCTCTCTCTCTCTTTCTCTCTCTCTAATCAGAGATAGGCACATGAATAAACATAAAGCCAATTTGCACAGATTTTAGCTTAAACTGGAAGTAATTTGTCGAAGTTGAGTATCTACTTTGTAAATTTTTGCTTTTGAATTATTATCATTATTATTATTATTATTATTATTATTTTATATATGTGTGTGTGTGTGTGTGTACACAGGTCAACTAAGGCGGCCCATTGCTCCAACTCCTGCATTATTATTATTACCAGCATCATCGGGAATCGAATCCCCCGATCTCAATGTTTTCACTTTGTTTATAGGAAAACGGTGTTGCCACCGTTTTACGGATGCTGGCTACTTTGAACTATTTTAAAAGTAAAAAAGCTTAAAATAAAATATGAAACAAATGGACATATTAAAACAAAGTTTTTACTTTTTTAACTATGTCATGTTCTTATTATAAACTTTACTGAAAAAAGTTTAATTGGCAGCTGGGCACTTTTTGAGATAATGAAGATAAATGACGAACGTGAAGCGTAATTCTTCAAACTCTCGCACGTTCTCTGAAAGTGATTATATTTGTGGGTGTCAAGGATTTAAACTCGACTTCCGGTAGTTAAGATAAATTTAAATATTACATTGTTTACTCCGAACGTACAGGACGTACCAGCGGGTTTTTAAGAACTACAGAATACGTTCTCAGTAATCGTAATAAAATTCGTAATTATAGTTTTGATGTTTGAAAATATTCACAGACATACTGAACTACTAATAAATATTACGGTTACACGAGACTTTTACCCAAAATTACAAGAGAAACACGAATGCGAGATATGGAAACATATGAATCATGTAGTGTACAGCTTCATTTTCCTTCACGATCTTTGGAACCATTTCAATTGTTTCCTGTTCTTAAACGAGCGTCATAAAATTGTGGAAAAACATTGTCTACGATTAAACATGAGGAAAATAAGAGAAATTTTAAATAGTCATCAGCTATTATGATATAAAATATAAAAATAAGAGTAACTCGGATTCACCGTAACTCAGTGCCGTTTCCGAGGCAAAAATTTCTATTTAATACGTGTAGCGTGAAATCTTATTCAATTTTTACTGTAGTCATTGAATTGTGGAATAATTTGCCAAACGAAGTGAATAAAGTAGACGCTCATTCGACCTTATTAAAAATAATTAAACGTTACGTTTATTATAGTTGTGAAGTTTTTTAATTAAAATTCTCTCTCTCTCTCTCTCTCTCTCTCTCTCTCTCTCTCTCTCTCTCTCTCTCTCTCTCTCTCTCTCTCTCCGCAGGGGGTATAAAGGTTAAGCACATTTTTTCTGGATGTCGTAAACTTTATACTTGGGGTGTGACAGCCCTCCGGTCCCGAGTCGTGGGATTCTAGAGAAATTGGCTGCCAGTTCCTTTAGGTTCTCTGTCTCTCTCTTTCGGGAGGGCGGGTGAAGTATTTTGTACAATCCTGTCCCGTGGGTTACTAGGACCCCATCCCATCCCTACTCTGTTCTTTTGGCTTAAGTTAAGGATGTTCTCCTCTGACTGGAAAAAAAAAAAACTTTTCTTTTAGTATTAAGTCTTTTTCTCTTCTTTTACTATTAGAACCCTACTGCTACCTCATGCGTGGGAAGAGAGGCTTTGGAACCTCTATAAATAACGCCATTTAACGCTCGTAGGTTGTGAGAGACTGGGATGGAGAGGTCCCAGGCGTAGGGGCGCGATGAATGGAGTGTGGCTAGTGTCCCGTTAAGCCCATTCCTAACGCGTAATGGCCTGACCAGCCCCCTGCGACCGTTCTTTGGTGACCAATTGATGGTGATTGGCTGTACTGCTCTGATGTGAGAGAGCTTTACTGCCCAGCTGGCTGCCAGGCCAGCGTAAAGTCTCGGGCGTAGCCTCTGGGTTTGGTGGGATATCCCTTGAACACTGGATTCTAAGAGTCTGGCCGCTTGTGAGTGACTAGTAAGACTTAGTAAGGGCTGCATCTCGCTGTCGCTCCTGGCGGGAAATCCGTGACGCCTGCGTCGCGAGTGTTTGTCAGTTGGTAGCTGCGACACGTTTGGGACTGTCCTGCCCTAGGGAGACCTTTGGTCGGTGCGGCAACAGCGAGAGGTGTAGTCTTCTGGAAGGGATGAACGTCACTTGCAAATAGGTGGATGCGTCTACGCGCGGGAAGAATTCACCCCCCTCCTTTTTTATATACTGGTCACAACGTTTTTGATAGTTTTCATTGCTAGAACGCTTTATATTATTCAGAGTATTCAGAGTTCGAAAAAAAAAAAAGTTACAATGACTGGACCGCAGAAACTGAAGGCTGAATGTGCGAGGTGTGAAGTAAACCAGTGGGTGACGAACTTCAAAGAAGCCTGCTTCGCGAAGATCAACCACTCCAGCATGTGCCGCTTTTGCGAACTCATGCGGTTTTACGAGAAGCTAGAGGAGAGGGTCCGGCGGCTCGAGTCGTCCAGACCGGCTGCTGGAGGTGCGGCGGTCACTGATGCGGCTGCGCCCTCCACCCCGGAGCTCATTGATAGGATAGCTTCCATGGAAAGGCGGTCCAGCGATGGACTGGATAGGGCTCGGGACCGCGGAGAAAGGGTAGAGGTGCAACCGGGGACTAGGGTACAAAATCAGTGTGAAGAATCGCCAGCGACCCACATGGAATGCACGGAACCGCGGGGCAAGGTGGAGGGTGTAAAGAAGGGGCTGATAGAGAAGGGTGGGAAGGGGTCGAGAGAGAAGGGTGGGAAGGGGCCGATAAAGAAAAAGGGTGGGAAGGGCCTACTGATGGCCCAAAGAAACAGAAGGATGTAGCTGCCGGTCGGGGTCGGTCGGGTGGTGTAACTGCGTCTATGGGTGGCGACGGGTTTCGAAAGGTCTCGGGCAAGAAGGACTGAGGACTCGCAGATCAGGGGCCAGGAGAAGTACTTTGCTTCTGCAAACCGGGATGGGAGGAAGGTAAGGTGCTTACCTGGGCGGGTAACGGCGCACTTAAGGAAGGAGGTAGAGAAGGTGCGCGTGGCTAGTCGGAGGAGTGCGATCGTTGTCCACGCTGGTGGCAACGACCTGTTCCTCAAAGGCGGTAGGGTAGGTCTTACAGAAGGGATCATCACCGAGATCATGTCTCTTGCGGATGATCTAAAACTGAAGACAGACAGGGGAATGTTAATGGGTATTTTACCGCGAATGAATGCCAGTGACCACGCACTCAGTAAGGTCATTGGCATCAACGAGAGGGGGCAAGACTTGTGCGTCCCGCTGGGCGTGAGGTTTATTGACCCCTTCGACGCATTTTCGGGTAGGTGGGACCTTTACCAGAGGGATGGTGTCCACCTCAATAACAAGGGTAAAGGTGTGCTAGGCGCGCTGCTCGACCGGCACCTATACAAAATGGTGAGGTCGAGTCCGGGGAGAGATGATGGGCCCCCACCGGGGAGGGATGATGATGAGCTGGTGGCGGACGTACCTTCAACTGAAGGGTGCGTCCAGGTACAGGTGGGTGACCCTCCTTCCACGTTGGAAGGGTCTCTGGCTCCTGCGGAAGTTGCCCCCTCGTTGGTGAGGGGCTCTTCAACTCCCGACAACCCTGGCTGTTCGGGAAACGGGTCGTGCTAGGGGGCGGTCAGAATAGGGAAGGCTCCCTCCGTGCAATGCTTTTTAATGCTAGGTCGATTAGGAACAAGTTTTGCGAGCTACGGGCGCTCTTAGCATCAGAATACCAGGATATCGTTGCTATCACCGAGTCCTGGATTCATACTGAACGTAGGGACTACGTTGGGGAGTTCGAAATTCCCGGGTATAGAATGGGGTACTAATATACGTCAGGGACACGTTGAGTCCGGTTGACTGCCAGTTCCGGTCGGAACGGGAGCTGCTTGGCGTCGATCTGAACGTGGGAGGGACGAACTATAGATTAATCTTGGTGTACAGACCTCCGCATCTCGTCCTCGAGGAGGATACAGCCCTGTACACCGAACTCCGTAGCCTGCTAGGGGATAGGGTGTGTGTAGTTTTAGGAGACTTCAACTGTCGCGGCATAAAGTGGAAAGACAGGACTGCTGATGCTGAAGGTAGGAGGCTAGTTGACTTTGCTGATGAGAACTTCCTCACTCAGTGGGTCAATGAGCCTACACGAGGCGAAAGCGTTCTAGACTTAGTATTCACGACCGAAGACAACCTCGTCACTGGCCTCACCGTTGACGAATCGTTGGGCGGGAGTGATCACGGTCTGATTAGGTTCCGTGTGTGCGTCCCTCGGGTGAAGCGTAGTAACTCGAGAGGCAGTAAGCTCGATCTCCGGCGGGCAGACTTTGTTAGCCTCCGGGATAGCGTAGGTGAGATTGGGTTAGAGGTCGGCGGCGATGTTGAGGGAGTGTGGAGTGCATTCCGGGACGAGTTTATGGTGCTGCAGTCTGCTGCCATACCCTCAAAACCGGTCACCCCTGCTTCAACGCAGCCTAAGTGGTTCAATCGTGACATCGCTTCGGCTATCCGAAATAGGAAAGTAGCGTATAGGAGAGCGAAGGCCAATCGTTCCCATGAGAACACTGAAGCGTATGTCCGCCTGTGTAGGGAAGTGAAGGCGAAGGTTAGGCTAGCGAAACGTAATGAAGAACTACGGGTGGCAAGCCTCTGCAAGGGGAACCCTAAGGAGTTCTTCAGTTATGTTAATAGTAGAAAGCCCATTAGAAGCGGCGTTCTCCGGACCTCCGACGCGGACATCGCCAATGTGCTTAATGAGTACTTTGCGGGAGTGTTCACCAGGGAGGACACCCGCATCATCCCCGAGCCAGGCGTGAGGCACGAAGGTGCTGGCCTGGATAGTGTTCGATGTACTGCGACAGTCGTTGCCAATAGAATAGACAAACTGAGCGCGTTTAAGGCTCCTTGGCCAGACCAGTTTCTCCCCAGAGTGTTGCGGGAGGTGCGCGACCAGGTGGCTCCCCACCTGACTACAGTCTTCAACAAATCGTTGGAGACGGGCCAGGTGCCTGGTGACTGGAGGGAAGCCAACGTGACCCCTATCTTTAAGAAAGGGGATCACGAAAGTCCAGGGAACTATCGTCCCATTAGTCTCACCTCAGTTGTAGGTAAATTATTAGATGGGATAATAGCGGATAGGATCGTTGACCATTTGGAATCCTACAAGCTGCTTGGGGACTCCCAACATGGGTTTAGACGGCATAGGTCGTGTCTCACCAACTTGCTCGAGTTTTGCCACGTCATGTTGAGTGAGTATGATAAGAGTAGGGCGATTGATATACTTTATCTCGACTTTCAGAAAGTCTTTGATAAGGTACCTCACTGCCGGGTAATGGCGAAAGTGCGCGCGCTGGGTATCGGTGGGGAAGTAGGTAGGTGGATTGAAAACTGGCTGAAGAATAGGCAGCAGAGGGTTGTAATTAAAGGGCCTAGTTCGGGTTGGGCCTCGGTCAGTAGCGGGGTTCCTCAGGGTTCCGTTTTAGGGCCACTGTTGTTTATCATTTACATAAATGATATAGACGGTGGCATCGTCATTCGGATCGCCAAATTCGCTGATGACACCAAGCTTGGGGCCAATGTTGGGACGCCGGAGGCAATCGAGCAACTGCGTGCGGACCTAGGTAGGATAGGAGAGTGGTCCTAAAAATGGCAAATGCCGTTTAACTTGGGTAAATGCAAGGTGATGCACATTGGCTACGTCAATCCCAAGTCGGACTACTCGATGATGGGGAGTAATATCGAGGTGACTGATTTGGAAAAGGACTTGGGTGTGCTAATTAGCAGCGACCTTAAGTTTACCAAACAGTGCGTAGAGGTGGAAAAGAAAGCCCAGAAGCTGTTGGGTTATATCAAGAGACAATTTCAGTTTAGGAACAAGGAGATTGTGCTTTCTCTGTACAATTCCCTTGTTCGGCCGCACCTGGAGTATGCTGTGCAGTTCTGGTCGCCCACCCTCAGGAAAGATATTGAGAGGCTGGAGCGAGTGCAGGCGAGGGCCACAAAGTTAATCCCTTCCGTTAGGCATATGGGCTACAATCGACGGTTACGCGCCCTGAACTTGTTTTCGCTGAAAACTCGGAGGCTGCGCGGTCAACTGATCGAGGTTTTCAAGCTCTTACGCGGGTTCAACGATGTCGATTTTAGAAGCATGTTTAGTTTAAATGATAACCCAACTCGCAACAATGGTTGGAAGTTGGATTTGAAACGATTTAGGACTAGTGTGTGTGCGGGAATTACTTTACCTATAATATCTGTGACACGTGGAACAGGTTACCTACAGAAGTTGTGAACAGTTCCTCTGTGGATCAGTTCAAGAAAAGGTTAGACCAAATCTTGCACACTATTTGAGGGTGTAGAAAATTTTCCCTGGCACCCGTTGCCATTGGTACCTCCTCGGTATGGGCCGCAAGGCCTTTTGAGGTACTTCTTTTCCTTGTAACTCCTTGTAACTCTCTCTCTCTCTCTCTCTCTCTCTCTCTCTCTCTCTCTCTCTCTCTCTCTCTCTCTCTCTTCTCTCTCGTTTGTCTTTACTATTACACATTAAGGTAACCAGAATTTAATAATGACGCAAATTAGGCTAATTAATTCACTGTTTAACATTGTAACAAACTTCTTGCAGTTAACAATATCTCAGATCTCTTTAAATTTAAGTTGTGATGTTATGTCAGTCTGCCTAATATTAATGATACGAGTTAGTGTGTATGTCCTTTAGCTTGTCCTTTAGTATTTAGGCTTTGTTCTTAAAGTACAGGGTGAACCATATAAAAGCGGCTCGAAGAAAATATTTCATATTTCTTTTTGTGTAAAATTTTTTGGCGCCCCTTTTATGTGGCTCACCCTGTATTTAAAAACCACACCATGCAGAAACGGATTTTTGCCCTGTAAAGCGTTTCTGCTTCTCGAAGCCTGTTTACAAATGCTCACGGTCAAAATATTGTAATAGTAAAATTATAATATAGGCCTACACAGGGGCGGACTGACAGCAACCTGGTCCCTCGAGCATAATGAGGTCCTGAGCCCCTTGAAATCCGATTTTTTTCATATTACAGTTCGATTTGACACTTGATCCAATTGCGAGCACTCTCCCGACTGTTTTATGATGACTGCGGGCCTCGGCCGCCGAGCCCCCTAATAGCCCGGGCTCTCGGTCCATGCCTGATTGCCCGATCGCTCAGTCCGCCCCTGGGCCTACAGTATATTCCTGTCTAGATGCTCTGTATATTTTTCTAAATAATTTAAATTAAAAACTGATTCTATAACAACGCATGATTTGATTTTACAACTTTATCACTTTATATTGTCCTAATAGTAGACATGTTAAGTGCAGAAAATAGGGTGTCCACTTCAAATCATGATGCAAAGGTCCCCTTTGGTATGGAAGTTCTTTATGGCCATAGGAAAGAATTTATCCAAAGACACAAGTTGTATCTATGCACAGACATGCTTAATTTTATGCCTAATCAGCATAAATTATGCTAATGAGCGTATTTCTAACTTTTGAACCAATTAACTTAGAAACGTGTGTGATGACTCGTTTTCAGCTAAATTCAGCATGAGAAATCCATTTCTGAGATTATTATGGGGTTTGGAGGTCATTTTGACCCCCAAACTCAAATATGGCCGCTGGCCGCCTTGTTGAAATTGGGGATTTTCCGCAGTTTCCAAACTGACGGAGTGAGACACCCCAAAATAACCTGAAACCCCAAAATAACCTCAGAAATGGCTTTCTCATACTGAATTTAGCTGAAAACGAGTCCTCACACATTTCTATGTTCTGTGACCTTTAGAAATTCAATTTCATGTTTCAGATTCACAATGATTAATCCGAAATGAGTAACTCTAAAAGCACGCCTGCTATCATGGACATTCACGACTGGAGCTTATGCTTCATATGTCAGTCAGGCGAAAGCTATGAACCGACTAAGAATCCTTCATCATCTGTGAAATTGAGAAACAAACCTGAAAGACTTTCAGCCTCTTATAAAGAAGTTATGGACAACATCCAGGAGCTCAAGGAATTAGGGGAGTTGCCTGACTTTATAGTCGTAGATGACATTGGTGGCGGTGCTGGTGGGGTGCTCAGAATGTAGTGCAGCTGATGATGTCTAATCAAGTAGTGTGGCACAAAAGTTGCAGGAATGCTGTCGACAATCAAAAAGTGCAGAGGGCGAGGAAAAAGCATCAAGGGCACGAGTCAGTTAGCCCGGTGAAAACTCGCCGCATGAACAGTGGTGCCAGGTCCATCACACAGGCCTCACCCTCGCCCTCTACATCTTCGAGCGAACCAGTCGACACTCCATGCCTCTTCTGTGGCGAAGTGGGCAATAAGAAAGAGCTGAGGAAGGCCTCCACTCTTGGCTTGGATAAGAAAGTCAATGATTGCGCTCGAGTGTTAGGTGACAAACGTCTGTTGGCTAAACTTTCTGCAGGTGACATGGTCGCTATTAATGCCGTCTATCATCGTGTGTGCCTGACTCGGCTCTACAGGCGACGGTCGGATGTGACACGACTGAGAGTCATGCGACTCAGGTGATCCGAGCACATGTTCTCAACGAGTTACTTGACTTTATTGAAGATAATCGTGTCTCAGGGACGTCACTGGCAATGGCTAACTTGACGGCCTCTATGACAAGCGCCTCGCCGCTCTCGGTTTTCCCTACATCAAATGCAATACAACACGCCTTCGAGAGGATATTGAGCGCATGATTCCTGACATCAAGGAGATACCAATGAATCGTTGCTGGTTTCTTGTTTTCGATGACGACCTAAGCAAAGCTGTAGTTGATATGGAAAACAATACATCAACTGAAGTCTCCATCCTCCACAAAGCAGCCAAGATCCTCCGGCGAGATTATGTCCACATGAAGCAGGCTTTCACAGGCTCCTTCTCAAACTCATGTGAAGCTGAATCCATCCCCCCCACGTTGAGATCATTCTTGCACATGCTTCTTGATGAACCAGGTATCGATGAGCCAGCACCTGATTCTGAGAAGTTCAAGGTTGCAACATCCATCGGGCAGCAGATCATTCTCAACTCTGTTGGACGCAGATCCAAGAAACCTGGGAGTGTTCCTCGTCACATCAAGGAGAGGGAAACACCAGCATCGCTGTATCTGTCTATGAAACTACATCTTCAAACTGGCCGTGAATCTCTAATCGATGCTATGCATCAACGAGGACTGTGCGTCTCGTACGACCGTTTGAGTGTGTTGAGCACAGACATCGCGAATTCAGTCATCGGTCACTGGGAGCAGGTCGGTGTGGTAGTGCCGCCTCAGACTGTCAAGGGCGCGTTCACCACAGGCGGTTTTGACAACATCGACCATAACTTCCTCTACGACGGCAAAATCAGCCCTCCATGGAACATGTATCAGCATTCAGCAGCACTTCTCTTCAGACAGCCCAGTCAAGAATCTCGCCGACATCCTCAATCCAGCTGAGATGGGGAAGAAGGCTTTGAGGTCCTTGCCAGCTATCTACACGACCATGGATCTGGATGTCTCGCTGCCAAACGATGAGGTGCTGCACGTTCCTGCCCTGAAGACCAATAGTCATCCTCTTCCGGCTTCGCGCTCTCTCACCAGCATCATTGAAGAAGGCTACGGGTGGTTGGAGCGAGTCAGAAGCCTTCTATCCAAACAGACCCTCGAAGCCGTGAATGGATCTCATGGGCCGCGTACTATGCCAGCATCACAGAGCATCCTGCTATTCCCCCAGCCAAGTCATACATGCTGCCTCTGTTCACCGAGTCTCCCAACAGCCTACCATGGTTTGGCATGGATGAAAGTCATCCGCCAGGCGATCAGCTACATCAATCCTGGTCAGACACCAGTCATGGTAGCCGATCAACCCCTCTTCACGCTGGCCAAGAAACTTCAGTGGAAGTACCCCAGACAGAGCATGGCGAGGACTCCTATCTGGTGTTGTTGGGGGCGATGCATACTGAGAAGATGCTGTGGAGTGTGTCTGGTGACTGGTTGGACGGTAGTGGGTGGACTACAGCAATCACCAACAGCGGTATCTCGACCAGCGGCAAAGCTCAGTCCTTCATTGGCGTCCATCACATCTGCAGAACTCGTACATGCATCAGGTGTCGGTAGCTGCTCTCTACGTGCTTATGAAGAAGGCTTATGATAAGTATGTGGAGAAGGCGACGAATGCTGATGATTATGATGGTGTCTCTGCTGATGCCGAGTCGAATGACCTCATCGCTCTGCCCTTTGACGAATGGCTCAAGCATGTGTGCCTCGCAGCCCCAAGCAGATTACTGGTTCAAGTCCATGGAGCTGGATCTTCTCATTCTTCAGGTAAGACAGGTTCTTCATGTCATGTTTTTGTCTCACTCGCTAACGTACTACCCTTAAGCAACGCATGCAAGGCTCATTCATGTTTTGTCTCATTCTCATTGTTAGCTGAAGACTATGATACATTCCTCCACAAAATCCGAGTGTTTCATATGGGTCTATTCATGTGTTTTTCAGTTTGTCAAGTCGTGTCGCACAGCTGACTTCTCGCTCTACATGGAGACTTTGATTCTCTGATGCCGTGGGTCTTCGCGCTGGATCATACCCACTATGCTCGGAACCTGCCCATCCATCTCCGTGACATGGCAACACTGGAAGAACGCCATCCCGCGCTGTATGTGGAGTTCCAGCGTGGTCACTTCATGGGACAGAAGTCCAGGCGAGCATTCTCGAAGATCCCGCATGACCAGATGCACGAGCAACTCATCGATTGGCTCAAGAATGTGGCTGGCGTCATCGAGAACCTGGATGACCCACGCACAGTTCGCCGCGAGCAGGTCGTTCGCCCTGAGATGGCTCGCCTAGTCAGGGAATTTGAGGGCACAAGGAGTCAGATGAACGGAGGCACCATGAACAGTACCCAAGTTCCAAGCCGACTACAAGGTAACTTTCTAATAAATTGCAAATTGAGAGATACCCTCATCATTTTCAGTGGTATGAATATGTATGATTCGGCAATGCCTATATATGTTTCTTTTTTCCAGTCTGATGTGCTGGCGCTGGTGGATGCCTTTGAGGAGCTGGCAAACCCTTCATGGAGGACAGTGGCGAGCTGCTCGACCTGGACGAGTCAATCATCATGCCTCCAGACGTGGTAGACAATGTGAGGAAGGTGAAGGACATCGGATTGCAGAGCGACAACAGCGAAGTCGACAACGTCAGCTCCCAGGAGGAGCGTTCACTGCTCCGATACCCTACACCAAGCTGAAGTTGTCCAACGCTTCGCTTTCTCAACCACGCCGGAAATCGGAGGTGGCTGTCGTCAAGGTCCAACAAGCAAGGTGACACAGCTTTTGCTTGCAGCGCATTCTGGTTGCAACATCAACGAATCGGTGTTCTCCCATGAGACCTCTGCCCATCCTCCCTCTCTTTCTCGGAAGGGACACATGCACCATGGAACCAAGAGCGAGATCCTGGACTGCATTGTCCCAGCGGATCTCGACAATCGCAGACCGGTGACGACCGCATCTGTCCTGGATGGTGCTGTGCTCGTTCAAATGCTTCGTCCTGGAAGTGCCGTGACCATCGGAGACTATTTCACAGACGTGTTTTTTCCATACATCCTCTCCTGGTTTGAAAGAAACGACCGGATTGACATTGTCTGGGATGTCTACTCCAAGACGAGCCTGAAGTCAGGAACTCGGGAGCAAAGAGGCAGCGGAACGCGGAGGCGGGCTACTCTCTCGACCAAAGTTACTGGCAATTGGGCTGCCTTCCTACGTGTGGACCTGAACAAGCAGGAGTTGTTCGTGGAGCTGGCCAACAGCTTGAAGCTCATGACGCTTCCACAGGTTAGCTGAGAGATTGTTGCGAGCTACTGACAGAAATTAATATTTCTTAAAATATCCTGTCTCTAGTATATGCTGAGGAAGTCAATTACATTGATTTCCTCAGCATATCCTCAATTACACTGACTTCTTCATTTCAGGGCAAGCAGCTATTCACCATTCTCAGTGATTGTGCGAGTTCACCGGCTGACGCTGATGCTGGTGCAGTTGCCCCCTGCACACACGAGGAAGCCGACACTCGGATGTTTCTGCATGTGGCTGCAGCTACCTACGCCGGTCATCGTCGGGTGATCGTCCGTCTCCACTTTTGTGGCCCTCGGACAGAGGATTAATGAACTCTGGATTGCCTTCGGATCGCGGCGTCACTTCAGGTACAGTCATTTTATTGAGTGTCTTTAAGCCAGGTGTCTGCAGTGTACCGATAGCTTTTAGATCATGAGGCCATTGTCTAACTCATCTCTACATTCCTTGC
Organism: Bathynomus jamesi; assembly: GCA_023014485.1. Lineage (NCBI taxonomy): Eukaryota > Metazoa > Arthropoda > Malacostraca > Isopoda > Cirolanidae > Bathynomus > Bathynomus jamesi. The sequence goes on along the minus strand of JAJOZX010000327.1, from coordinate 743,712 downwards.
CAGGTACATTCCAGCGTATATCATCGCCCGCGGACTTGGACCATCCAAGGCAATGGCACTGCCGGCGTTTCATGCGTTAACGGGATGCGACACGACCTCAGCGTTCTATGACAAAGGCAAGAAGACGGCCTGGTCAGTGTGGCAGTCCCTCCCTGAACTCACCTTACCTCTCGAACTGCTCTCCTACCCTAACCCCACCCTGGAGATGATCAAGACTCACACATCCACGCTCCAGAGATTCGTCATGCAGCTCTATGGCGTCTCTGAGGAGGGCATCACAACCGTCGATGCTGCTAGACTCTCCCTCTTTCTCCACAAAGGACGCGACTTCAAGCACAATCCTCCAAGCAGCGACGCTCTGCATCAGCACCTCCTCAGAGTAGCCTATTAGTAAGACAGCATTGCATGGATGGGGACATCACTCATGCTTGAAATTACTGCATGCAGTTGTATTTATAGAAGTGTTATTTCAACTAAACAGTTATTTCTCTTGTGATTTCAGAGTGGACATGTGTGGGGTAATACGCTCATCAAAGCTCCAGCTCCAGTCTCTCCAACGGAATGGAGATGGCAGCAAGAATTCCCCGAGTTTGCGCCAACTCCAGTCTACACCACAACTCCAACCATTTCGCGGGACATATCAGAGTTTGCCATTTGCCAGTGTAAGACAGACTGTGAGGCTCCTTGTAAGTGCTACGTGCAGGAGCAGCCCTGCATGTATCTCTGTAGATGTAAAGGTTCGTGCAACCACACTGGTAAGATGAGTGAGGTACAGATAGATGAGGAATCAGGTTAGTGCTGAACAAACGAATGTCATGAATGTGCTTACATTGTCACAACATTGTGTGATGATATATTTGAGTCGGCTAGTTACTGGTCGCGTATAGTATGTATCAATTATACTATTTAGATACCACAGAACTTGTAAATTTATCATTCAATTTGCAATTCTTGCTTCCATGCCTCTAAATTCTGTTTTCATAAATTTTATCAAAATGTCAACTTTGTGTATCATTTCCCGGATTTGACCTTTAAATGCATTCCAAATGTAAAATTGATGCCAGACATGAGTTCAGCGACCTCAAATTAGCTGAAAACATGTATCATAGTAGTTTCTATGACAAACGGTTCTTTGGCTCTGAGTCGGCCATGTTTTCCAATATGGCCGACGGCGGCCATCTTGGATTTAAGATACAACTTGTTTCTTTTGGATAAATTTTTTCCTATGGCCCTAAAGAACTTCCATACCAAAGGGGACCTTTGTATCATGATTTGAAGTGAAAAGTCACTTAGCATGTCTACTATAAGTGATTATGTAAATTGTTTCCATATTGATAAAAATCGATCACTAAATTTTGCTCGAAGAGAAATATCATTTAAGAACTTAGGAAAGCTTCTTTTCATCCATAAATAAATTATAATTAGCGAGGGGAGCCAGAAACTGTCACGCTCAGTTCAGCTAATGCTGTCCATTGCGCTTACTTCTAGATTATTTATTATTGACAGCGCTATCAAGAGTGGAAATACCAACCTCAGCTTCTTCACTTCGATTATAGGAAAACGGTGTTCTCAATGACGTATAGACGCTGGCTCTTTTCGTGCATAATTAGTACATATGCTTTTATGCCTTAGTTAAGCCAAGGGAAAGGCATCTTATGCCTTAATTTGAGCTTGGCGTGTTCAATGCAATGCGTGAACAAACACCATGATTCAATTTGAAGGCACTCTTCTCACGCCTTAACTAAGGCATACAAACATTTGTAATGTTTACATATTAATTTTACAAAGAGTGTGTAAAGAATGAAAACTCAAAAACTCCTTACAGACACAAAACCAAATTGCAAATGTACTCAGTTTTTAGATGAGTAAGATGAAGATTAGTGGATGCCCCACGCCATCTTCTGTAAGTACGACTCCACAGAACATTAACAGATGGCGCGACGGAGTTAGGGACCACAGTAGGTGGGACAATTGCTTCATTCTCCTCTTTGTCTCCTCCGCGTTGGATTTGTGATGCTCTTAAATTCAATTTACAGGGATGGAAGCACTCGGATACAGCGAGGGCGTGGCATACGAAACAACTTCAAGTTTCAATTTTTGTGGATATCCACTCTTTCTTCCTTTTCTACTAACTACTAACCAACTTAACTTTACACAATGCATTAATATTGGTTGACGAACATCCGATCAACCCTTGCACACTCTTTGTACCCTATATACTCGTATCTCTCAACATCTCTTTACTCATTAACACATAATCTATCATACGCTCTCTCGCGCATCTATATATCCAGTATATATATGAAATTATCTCTCTTGGTGAAATGCAATAATGCATACATATATATATATATATGATAATTTTGGCTCTGCTTCCCCTTCAGTATATGCGAAGATTCCAAAAATAGGTGAGATGAAAAACAAATTAAAATCCCTCGAAAAATATCTTCAGAATTAAATAAAATAAGTATTTTATTTACTTCCTTTTTTTTTCTCATTTTTCAAAAATAGAAATGCAGTTTGATGTGGCCAAGAAAGTAGGCTTACTATAATTTATGAATTAAATTGAAATTAATAATTAGGGGTCACTAGCTTGGGCCTACAGCCCAAACAAACAATATTTAATAAGGAGAGAGAAATTATTTTGTTGTTTTGTTTAATTAGGAAAATAAATCAATTATTTGTTCACAGTGATTAACAATTCTATAACGGTATTTATACTGTTAAAGACGACTGATTAATAGCAATAAGAAATGACTATACAGTTAATTGTTAAGTAAATACACTAATTCAGGTAGGCTAATGAGATATGCAGAGGTGAACACAGAATAAGCAATTAAGCCAATAATAACTGAAATAATGAAAGTACGGTATGGTACGTACAGTAAATGGATTATGTCGGTAAAAATGAAATGCATAAAAGAGCACATAAACAATCGGATGCAAAATAAGTAAGTTAAATGAATGAACACAATCACAAGGTGATACAAAACTACGGTATTGGTACAATACTTGAATAGGCCTACTGCGGTCTTAACGGGAGATTTAGTTTGAACGGTATTGAAGACACCTTTTAGGGCCTACGCGATTAGGCTGAGTTTGTGTACCTTTGAGCTTTGAATCGTAGATAGTCTAGCATGATGTAACAAAACACTGTAGTCCGAGTGAGGGCCGACAAGAGGCTTACCGACCTGCGATTTCGACGTGGATAACTCTGGAGACTGAAGAAACCTACGTGAAGGTTTACCGTCCTGCGTTTCGACGTGGATAACTCTGAAGACTGACGAGGGCCTACGTGAAGTTTGACCGTATTGCGTTTCGCCGTAGATAAATCTGAAGACGTGTTGGCTCGAAGCCGAGCTTCGGCTTCGTTCGAAGCTCGTTCATCTTTCTGATGTAGTCCACTTTGTCCATAATAACTATGGTGTTAGCCTTGTCTGCTTTAGTGATATGGAGCTCACCATCTTTTTTTAATTGTGAGAGGCTCAGGGGCGGATCCATGAATTTAAGCAGAGGGGGGTCCAGTCTTGGTGGGGCTCGTTACTGATATGTCCTCGGCCTTCGGCCGAGGACGCGCGAACGAAGCGAGCGTCAGGGGGGGTGCCCGAGGAGGGTTGTCCCCCCCCTCGGTAGGAAATTTTCATATTTGAAGATAGCTTTAGATGGATTTGAAGTATATTCCCGTTATGAAAATCCTGCTTGTTCACACACCCAGGCCAGGTCTGAAATGTCTCAGGATCGGACATAAACTTTTTTTTCTTTATTCTTTTTAAGGAAATTAATTTTGTGGCAACCGGGATACATGTACCTTAAGCCATTTTAAGTCTTCAGGTCTTATTTTTCATATATAGGAGCAAACAAACGCAATCGAAAAATCGTTGGTCACCGTGAGCAGGGGGGGGGGGGGGGTCCGGACCCCCTCGACCCCCCCCCCCCTGGATCCGCGCCTGAGGCTATTGCGAAAACGTTTACGGTCTTATTAAAATCATCAAACCTGGCAACCCTATGCGCCCTATTATTAGCTCGGTGGGCTCTATCACTTATAAACTCTCCAAATGGCTTGTGAAAGGCTTGTCCCCCATTCTCGGAACTATCTCTGATTCACATGTAAAAAATTCCATGGATCTTACTGAAAAATTGAATAATGCACGTACTGAAACCAATGATAGATTGATCAGTTTTGACGTTTGTGCATTGTTTACAAAAGTGCCGATTGACGATATGGTTGACTTTCTCTCCCGAGAATTACATAAGTATGACCTGCCACTACCTGCACACATTGTTTTGGAACTTATTAAGCTTTGCATCAAAGACTGTAAATTCACTTTTAATAATGAGTATTATCAACAAGTTTTTGGGATGGCCATGGGCAACCCTTTGTCGCCCCTCCTCTCCAATATTTATATGGAGTTTTTCGAAATTACTTACATTCCGAGAATCCTGGGGTTGGCATCCCATGGTTGCGGTACGTCGACGATATTTTGTGTATCTGGCCCATGAATCGTGACCTGGATGACTTCCTCCTTCAGTTAAATGATCAAGTCCCCTCCATTAAGTTTACTTTAGAAGTGGAACAAGACAACTCAATCCCGTTTTTGGATGTGCGTGTACATAGGGAAAGCCCAGGTTTTAAGTTTAGTATCTATCGGAAAAAAACAAACAATTTGTCCTACGTACACTTTTACTCGGGACATAACACCCCCACTAAGAAGGCCATTTTTTCTTCAATGTTTCTCCGCGCTCTTAGGATCGCCAGTCCGGAATACATCGATGCCGAAGTGGAAAAAATCAACGGTATTGGAAGTGATCTGTGTTACCCACCTGCGTTTATGGAATCTTGTCTCAACAAAGCAAAACGAACCTTCTATCGTGTGAATAATAACACTCGTACTTTGTCAAAGGATATTTTAGTACTTCCATTTTTCACGGGCTTTTTAGGCATTGCTAATGTACTTAAACCTTTGGATATTAATGTAGTATTTTCATATAACAATATTGTGAAAAATATCATAGTAAAAAATAGCCCTACCAATAATTCAGGCATTATCTATAAAATTGGTTGTAAACAATGTGATTCCTTTTACATAGGTCAGACGGGAAAGGATTTTCACACACGTGTAAAACAGCATCAATATTCCGTTAGAACGGGACATTCGTCCAGTGCCCTTTTTGTCCATTTGTCAGACTCAGAGTTATCCCACTGTATTGTTTGGAATAATGCTTCAGTTTTGTTTCACTCTAGCAACATTGTTAATAGAAATATTCTTGAGTCTGCCATTATCCAACTTACAAATAACTTCAACATAAGCAAAGGTCTTTTTCAACTCGATCCCGTTGTTTTGAATTCGTTCAGAACGGATTTAGACAAGAAGGGTAGAGTGCTAAACCTTTGGTAAACTTGTATGCTTCTCTAATAACTTTTATTTTTCAATTTATTTTTATATATATCGGACTTAGACAAGAACGGCAGAGTGTTAAAACCTGGGCAGATTTCCAGTATAAATTTGTATGCTCCTCTTACAAGTTTTATTTTTATTTTTCAATTTATTATTTTTTTTAATTAACTATAACATTGGTTGGAAACAATTCATTTGATCTTGTGTTGGATTCGGGCAAAGTGCTAAAATCGGTAGTTTTTCCTTACAAATTTGTATGCTCCTTCCACAATCCTTTAATTTTTTTTTTATATCTCCGTTTATTGTATATATATATTTTTTTTTGTAACCTATATATAGGCTGTAACTCTTTATGTACATCAGTGTTCCTGAGGATGTCATTAGACGAAAGCGCTTGAGCACCATTCTGTGTTTCCTTTCCTTCGTGGTTTTATTCATCATATATATATATATATATATATATATATATATATATATATATATAAGAAACAACAAAACTAGTTCATATGCAAACATTTAATATTCTAAGCTTTTGCTATTTTCTAATGTCATCATCAGAAACTATAGGCGATATATAGTTAATTAAAAGCCAAATGTAAACTTTAAACAGTTTTAAGTATTGATAGATCCAAAATATTACTAATTAAAAATTAAATCATTTATGAAATTAATTATTAAATAAATAAGATTATAAAATAATTTAGGGAGATGGAGAACATTATGGACAGATTAAAATATAAAACATTAAAATCTATAAAATCTTAAGAGTAATAAATCAGGTACAAGTTAATTAATCACAGACGTAGCACAGAATAAGGGACTGGAAAGATGGATAGTTTGTTGAAGGACGTGTTAATTTGGTTGGATGGTGAAACTATTTACTGAAGGATATTGAGATTATGAAATGGGGTATGATGACTTATATCTGGTTTATATTTGAAAATGAGTATTGTTTGTAAGAGGGGTAGGTCGTATTTATTAGTTTTCGCGATTATTGAAAAGTAATTAAAGTGAAAACCTATCCAATTCTAATTCTCGCTCTTTCTGGCATGTAGTTAAAAATCTCTCCAACAACTTTACTTCCTCTTCTTTCCCTCCTATTTTCCATTCCGACGGCTCAATTGCCGTCTCTTCTCCTGATGAAGCTGAACTTTTCGCTCAAACTTTCGCCTACAGCTCAACGCTGAACAATTACGATGCTGTTCCTCCATCTCCTCCTCCCTCTGACTGAAATTAGAATATCTTCCAAAGATGTTATTGCTGCCCTATCTCGGCTCAACTCTCGTCGCCAAGAAGGCGTACGGTCCTGATGGTGTCCCTCCTGTTGTTCTCAAGAATTGTGCTTCTGTGCTGACACTAGTGGTATACCGATTAATCGTCATCAGTATCGGCTATTTTTTGGCATCGGTATCGGCCAAATTTAGCCGATTCTCTTACCGATTCTTTAAAATTTTAAAATTTTCATTACAAAACAAATTCTATATTTATAGAAAACTGAACAAACAAAAAACACTATTTATGATAATTTATACTCATTTCAACCATCTAGGACGTTTTGGCGCTGGACGTTTTGGCGCTGGACGTTTTGGCGCCGCCTTTTGAGCGCCACCGTTTGGGCGCGGAGCCGGTTTTGCGCCGCCGTTAATTAGTATTAAGTATTAAGTAGTAATACTTGGTTATTAACCTGAAGTGCTGTCTGTCTTTTCAGATAAGTTGTGTTGTTGCCCTTAATAGCATAAATGTCTGAAAATATATCAAGTAAGAAAGGGAAACAGAAGTTTTCACATAATGGATATTTGTATGTGTTTGATAAATGTAGCAAGCGCGACCCTTCGTTACTTTTTTGGCGGTGCGAGCAAAAGAGTCAGTGTATTATAAGGTGTATATATAATATAGGTACTTTTCCGTTATCTGCCCCATTGACGATTGGTTAGGTTCAGTCATGATATTTTCGTTAAAACTAACAAAAATATCACAACTTAACCTAACCAATCGTCACTGCCCGGTTAGGTCAACTGTACGCCCTTGACGATCGGTTAGGTTAAATCGTGATATTTTCGTTAGTTTTAACAAAAATATCACGACTTAACCTAACCAATCGTCAAACGGCGCCCAAACGGTGGCGCCCAAACGACGGCGCCAAAACGTCGGCGCCAGAACGTCGGCGCCAAAACGTTCCATTCCGTCATTTCAAAGTGTAATTATATAAAAATATTTTACATTCACAAAAATGGCAAAGCTTCATAAGTTAGGTTGCCCATAAATTTACATTTTCTCTAACTAGCTAATCTCTAAATATTATAAACTATTGTAATTTCCTACGCTATATTAATAATTCTATATCAAATTATAGGGCCTAATTTATAATTTATATATTAAACCATCTTATTATGTTCACTTATTTTAAGTATTTTAATAATTTTATAAACCCAAATTATATATCCCTTTTTTTATTCAAATTGGCCACCAGGGACTTAAAATTTTAATGAAAAATTTATGTTGTTGTTCACATTTTTTAAGAAAGAATATACTTCAACAAAAGGAAAAACAATTACTTTAAATATTGGTATTTCAATTTATAAAACTAAAATAAAATTATTTTATCATTTTACTGAGTAATAAAACTTTTTAACATCATTTTAGCTGCGTTATATGAGTAAAAAATTCTGGTGCTGTATATTGTGGAGTGAGCTAAGGAAAAGCGTAGTAACAAATTTAAAATTTTAAAATACAAAAATTGAAAGGTTTCACATTTGATTAGTAAAATTTATGAAGGAAATTCAATTTTAAAATATAGGCAAAGAATCGGCAAAAGAATCGGCATCGGTATCTGCATCTGCATCGGCTCAATTGTGGAATCGGTACATCACTAGCTGACACCCTACCTAGGCAAACTCTTTCGACTTTGTCTTTTATCTAGTACTTTTCCTTCCTACTGGAAGTTCGCTTTCATTCAGTGTGTCCCAAAGAATAACGCTCTAACTATTGTCTAATTGCTTTGGTTTCTTGCCTTTCGAAAGTTTTTTAATCTATCCTCAGCAGGAAGATCATTAAACACCTCTTTTATCACAATCTTCTTTCAAATCGTCAGTATGGGTTCCGCAAGGGATGCTCTACTGGCGATCTTCTTGCATATTTCTCCGACTCTTGTTCATCCTTTTTTCGAGAGTTCGGTAAAAACTTTGCCATTGCACCAGACATATCAAAAGCTTTTAGTAGAGTCTGGCGCAAAACTTAATTTCCAAACTACACTCCTTCGGTTTCTATCCTTCTATCTGTGCTTTAATCTCTAATTTTCTTTCTGGCCGATCTATAGCTGCGGGTGTAGATAGCCACTGTTCTTCTCCGAAAGCTATTAACAGCGGTGTTCCTGAGGGTTCTGTCCTGTTACCCACTCTGTTCCTCTTATTTATCAGTGATCTATTAAGTCGTACTTCCTGTCCTATCCACTTCTATGCCGATGATTCCACTCTTCACTTCTCCACCCGCTTCACAAAGCGTCCCTCTCAACAGTCACCCCATGCTTCGCATAGGACGGCTCTGGAACACTTGACCTCAGATCTTTCTACTGTCTCTGATTGGGACAGGGAAAACCTTGTGGCTTTTAATGCCTTAAAAACTCGGTTCCTTCATCTGTTTACTCGTCGCAATCTTCCACACGACTATCTCCTTACTTTCAACATTACAAAACGCAATCCTTCCTCTTCTCTTAACATTCTAGGTGTTTCATATATTCTCTTTCATATACTCTCTTTCCAAATCAGCTTCTAAGAGGTTAAGTGCGTTGTACTGGCTCCGCAGTTTCTTCTCCCCTACTCAGTTGCTGTCTCTGTATAGCGGTCTTGTCCGCCTCTGTATGGAATACGCTTCTCATGTGTGGCGTGGCTCAACTCAAACAGCTCTACTTGCCTGGATAGAGTGAAAGGTTTTTCGTCTTATCAATTTCCTGCCTCTTACTAACTGTCTTCAATCCCTCTCTCTTCGCCGCAATGTTGCCTCACTCTCTCTTTGCTATCGTTATTATAACGGACACTGCTCTCCTGAACTCTCTAACTGAATGCCTCCTCCTTTAAGGAGAGCGCGCAGTACTAGACTTTCGACACATTCTCATTCCTTTTCTGTCCAACTCTCTAACGCGAGAGTTAATCGGCATTTTCAATCTTTCATCTACTCAACTGGTGAACTCTGGAACACTCTTCCTCAATCTATCTTTTCCCCTGTCTATGACCTCCAGTCTTTCAAATGTAGAGTGTCCGGGCATCTCGAAGATCCAGGACCTTGATTTTGGCTCTCTTCTTCCTCTATGAGGTGGGGGGAGGGCTACGTTTTTGCGGCCATTCGCCCTTGGCCCTCCCTCCTGCATAAAAAAAAAGTAAAACAAGTTGGGTGGTCTAACTGATGGGAGTGGGAACGTATATGTGATTGGGAGGGGTTTGTAAGTCTATTGTTAGTGCAGATTGCTAATACCCTTGTGATTATCGATACAAACTTGGAGTTGGCGTGTGGTTATGCCAACGCACGATGATGTGCAATCGCCACAAGTATATCTATAGATAACCGATGAACACAAGGGCTTTGGAATTTTATCTTTAAATTTAAGGGAGTGTAATTTTCGTTCTAATGTGAAAATACATTTAACAAAAAGTTGTGGATAAAATCTATTAATTAGTTTATTAATTTTCTTTTTAATACAATATTTTCAGGTCCACAATATGGAAGTTTAAAATATACAACCTTTTTCCGTACTGAAATTACGACGGTTTTAGTTTCATCGGAAATTCTTAAGTTGATGAAACTTTTTATTGCATTGTTAATAAATTTGGAAGGAAAACCATTACCTAGTAAAAACTTTTTAAGAAATTCCATTTCGGTATGAAGGAGGTGGTAGGTGGAGCAAATCTTGCATGAACGGTTTAAGAGAGTAAGGCTAAGGTTACGTCTGTACTTTAGTGGTGCGAAACTATCAAATTTCATTCTTAATACTGGAAAAGTGGGTTTACGAAAACCTAATGTTGCGAAGTGATTATTACTAAGCGTCATATTTATGTCTAGGAATGGTAATGAATTATCATTTTCAGTTTCAGAAGTGAATTTAATGTTATTATGTTTTGAATTTAAGTATTTACGCACTAACAAGAGACTTACAAATCCCTCCCAATCACAGATACGTTCTCAGTCCTATCAGTTAGACCATACTCAATTATGAGAGACCTAATAACTTTTCAGTAGTCGCAAAAACTAATAAATACGATCTACCCCTCTTACAAACAATACTCATTTTCAAACATAAACCAGATATAAATCATCATACCCCATTCCATAATCTCAGTATCCTTCAATAAATAGTTTTACCAACCAACCAAATTAACACGTCCTTCAACAAACTATAGTATTCATCTTTCCCGTCCTTCATTCTCTGCTACGTCTGTGATTAATTAACTCGTACCGGATTTATTTCTCTTAAGGTTTTATAGATTTTAATATTTTACATTTAAATTTCTTCACCTCCCTAAATTAGTTTATAATTTATTTACTTATATTTACTCCCCTCTCAAAGGTAATCCACTTTCATGGATTTCATTTACAATATTCTTTTTAATTGTATTACTTAACTTTATAATATTTAATTTTTAGTTTTTCATGTTTGTGATTCGTCAATATTTGAAATTGTTCAATTTCATATTTGGTTTTCGTTATTATTAATTAATTATATATATTTCTCATTTCTGCACTGATGAGGATATTAGAAAATGTCGAAAGTTTTTAATATAAAATGTTTGCATACAGACTAGTCTTCTTGTTCCTTATTTGACTAATGTTTCCACCGCAAAAATCACTTGGCTCCATATATATATTTTCAACTATGCATTCTTATACTCGAAAAAATAATTATTACAAAAAAACACTACCATTTCTATACTTATAATTTCGTATATAATACGTGAAAATGAAGGGTAGAGCTTATTTAAAAAACGTATTATTTTCACCCACTCATATGCCTCCAAATCTTCCCCAAATCAGCACTCCCCAAAACTTCACCAGTGAACTTTCGATATATGGATGGGTACATATCATAAATAGCCATATATAAGAACGCCGACGAACCTTCCTCTGCAACTGTATATCAAAGGACAAATATGTTGCCTGTTCAGCAAATGATAAAGAAATGCATTAATATTCCATGAAGTGAAAAGGAAACACACTCAAGTTCTGCAGTTCATAATGAAGATGAGAAAATCGCTTTTGGCGCCAGGAAAAGGAGCGGCGGTTGGCGTACTTACATTGTATGGAAAGTGTCGTAGAGTTTGAGAGTGCCAAATGAGAGGCTTCTCGGTTTGTTGCGGTACACGTCACCTTCGCGCCGTTGTCCTTCCGGTGAGCTTGGAGGACGAGCGTTGAAGTTGTAACTTGACCGTATTGAGTGTTCTGAGGCGGAAAGAGAGGACCAATAAGTATCTTATACCCTTTGCATACGTATATACTGGTAAAATATATATATATATATATATATATATATATATATATACTTTAGGTTTTTCCATAGCTTTTGATTTGATGATAAAATTCAGTAAATAATAACAGATTTATTAAAATCAATATATTTAGAATCGTGTTGCTTTCCCCCTTTGCATCTGACAAAAGTAAATAGACACCACAATGATTGTCCTCAAGAACAAATGTCAAAGTTCATCAATGGAATAGCAGAAAGTGTGTTAACTTTACATAATATGAAGGGGAAAGCAACACGATTCTAAATATATTGATTCAACAAATGTGTTACAGTAATACTTACTGATTTTTATTATCAAATCATAAACTACGGGAAAACTAAAGATGTTTATTTACTTTTGTTAACCGTCGGTGTATGTGTGTACACACACACACACCTATATATATATATATTTATATATACACACTAGCGCCCACAGGATTTTCGAACAAGGGGGGCACTTCCACTACGTTATCTGTGTGTATATATATATATATATATTATATATATATATTATATATATATATATATATATATAATATATTATTAATTTATAGAGGATATTTAAGAAACACCTTACTGTATAAGTAAGCTCGAGTATTTATACTGTTATATGTTAAACAAAAGCAATGAAAGCACATTAACACATAGATAACAATTTGATATAAAAATATCAGCTATTGCATGTAAATATAAAGTTGCTTCACCAGTGTAAAAATTTTGTAGAAAAAATAAAAAATTTTGTGGGTAAATAATTTGATGTCGCTTACTTTATTTGCACGTATAATTGCAAAAATGCTAAATTTTAGATTCAAACGAGGTTGTATATACATTCAACGGTGTAAATATCATTAGATGGTATCATTATCGTATATTTTCGGTATATTTTCCGTGTTGTTTTATAATTTTTGTAGAGTCTTATATTTTATCAAAGAATTTCTGATTTTTTGTATCAACTCGTAATTTCGGTAAAATTCCAAAAATTTTGTCGATAATGATAACTGATTTTTATTTTTGTACGTTTCATGTACGAGGGTTGTTCAAAAAGTAAGTTTACAAGGTTAATTATTGGTGCATTATGCATAGTACAATAATCTTGTTGGTAGTACAATATTTTAATGGATGTTAATTATCCGTTAACAATGTTAACGGATAATCACAAGACTCAGAGAATGGTCTGTAGTTTTTCGTTTCTTCAGCGGTATTCGGCCTAAGGTTCGCATTTCCTTGAGCGCATTGTGACAAGTGATGAGACCTGGGTACACCATCACACACCAGAGTCTAAACGGGCGTCCGTGGAATGGAAACATCCGGGGTCACCACGAACCAAAAAGTTCAAGATTGCATGTGATGGTAAGGCATGTGATGGTAAGGTGATGACATGTTGAATTCATGCGAAAAGGGGACAACAATAAATGCAACTCCTTATTGTGAAACTTTAAGCGATTCTACACGGCTATCAGAAGAAAACGTCCCGGGTATTCAGCAGTACACCTGACGAGGTGTATTGCTGAATACACGAAAGACATTGGGATAATTTTTTCTTTTTCCTTGTGGTTTTCATCATTCATTTACTTCACGTGTTTAATTGTGAAATTCATCCCATATATATATATATATATATATATATATATATATATATATATATGGGATGTAGTTATAAAGGAAATTTGTACGTAAGCATGACAAATCTCAGGAATATTTGAGAGCTAAACGCTTCCAACTTTTAATACTCGTACGCCTGTTAGGTGTACGTGTTTTCGCGTTTTCATCTAAGCTAGGGCTGTCTAACTCGCGTCTTGCTCGTCGCATGCGGCGCGCAGGTTAGTTTTATGGGGCCCGGGAGAGTTCTAAGAAAATTAATTAATTTTATAATTTTTTTGATTTCGAAGGGAACTTCTACTGTTTCTAAGGAATGAAGTTAAATCTGATACTACTGAGCTGGAGAATGAGCTGCATAATCCTGAATTTCTATGTGAACTTGCCTTTCTAACAGACCTCGCAGCTCATTTAAATTAACTTAATTTGAAACTCGAAGCAAAACAGCAAAGTATATCTAACTTATATTGCCACGCCAATGGATTTCGAAATAAACCAAAGTTATTTAAAGTAGATCTTGAAAATAATGATCGCACACATTTCCCAGACAATTTTATAATGCGGCCCTGGAGTAGATGCCTACAGTAGAATGCGGCCCTCTGATAGCTTGAAGTTGAACCTCCCTGATTTAAGCTATTGCGTCACAATCCAGGAGTCGGAAGATTTCTCTTAGCAGTTAAGATTTTTCTGGATAGAGGAACAAAGTCGATCTGCACAATGTCGACATACATAATTTCGATACGAAAAAGTTAGTTTAAACTAGATCAGATTAGGTTCAGTTACATTATGCCCGGTTAGGTTACGCTAAGTTAGGTTAGGTCAGTCATTTTCATTGAAAATCTGAAATTAATTTGAGATCTGAAATTCATATACTTGTATAAGGTCAAACGTCGACATTATGAAACTTGAATTTGTTCAAGTAACGCTCAAGTAACCATAAGGTTTTATTATTCATTCTTCAAATTTAGTTCAAATCGCGTCACTATTAGCTAATTAAATGCTTCATTTATGCTGTAATCTTGTGAAAGCGATATCGAGTTAATATGAGCTTTATTAAAAAAAAATTAATTAATAAACTACGTTATAATTCTCATGTCCTCATTCCTTTTTTTTTCCATCAGTCCTAACTCCTAACATTAGGTTATATAATGCTAGGATTAATTCCAGCATTCGATTCCTTCAATTCTCAATATCGTCGTGGATAAACACGTGTCGACTAAGGTAGTTTATGTGTTAAGACGACTTGTACTATTTAATCATTTACAGTATTGCCTTTCTTTATCTACTGTATATTGGGAGATAGGTAATATAGTGGTGATTTATTCGACTATTGTAGGAATACAGAATGGGCAAAACACGAGGATTAATAACACCTTACACGACCCTATTAATTCTTATTCGGATTAAACAATTCTTATTCGATGCATCTACTGTACATATAATAATAATACGCAGTTTCTCTCCTGTTTTGGGTTTCTGTCTGTCTGGTGTTTTTCTCGGAAACTGCTCAACGTAGGCCCGTAGGGCATTCATTCTTACACCGTTGGAAAGGGCTCTGTTCTGGGAGTATCCTAAAAATATTTATTTTTTCGTTTGCACAAGCTTGCGCGCATGCGCAATTTTTAAACGAAGCCAGATACCAAAAAAATTCATAGGAGAAAATGTTAGGTTAATAATAAATAAAACAATAAAAACAATAAAACATATACTCTGGAAGCCAAGTGCATTTTTGTACAATAACAAGAAAATTACTAACCTAACAAGTTTATTGTTAAATCATGAAGTAGCTCTTTTAGTTTCATGTGAAAAACTCTTGCAAATGTATCTGATCTATGTTCTGGTCTTTGATAAGTTTCACTGCTTTCAGCGATTTTAGTCTACCTTGGATTGCAAATAAACGTAGTAAACAGATCAGGTGTAAATGCCCTCATTTTTCAACGTTACACCGGCTTCTCAATTTTTCATACAATTGACATAGCATCTTTAAAATTCTGCTGCATTGCTCTCGGGCTGCCTTGATAAAGATACTAATTTGACTGCAGATGTTTTGTATTTATATTCCTAAGCCTGTTTTTACACATGGACAGTTTTATGTAGCTTTTTCTAGAGTGAGAAGTTTTGATTCTGTTAAAGTCTTCAGTGAAAGAATAACTAGAAATCCTGTATTTAAAGATACTAATTTGACCGCAAATGTTTAGCGGATCTTTGCTAGTACAAGACTACAGTATATCTAAGTTAGACGTAGGTAACTTTTTATATATAACTGTACATAGCACACTTGCTGATGATATGAGTTATTAAAAACCCATGGGTGACATCTGCCTCATATTAACTTTAAAGCAGACGTTGAGGAAACAAAACGAGCTATTCCTCACAACAGCTCTGATACTGATTATCCTTCATGACTTATTCACAAATAAACAAAGAAGCATTGCGTCGACATTGTGTATTATTTTGCCCAAATTTCATTATGGTTTTCAAGGTAGTTTTGTGGAATGTGCCTTCACTAAATTCAAAGATTTCCATAACTGCTGCAAGGAGTACATTAAGTCTCAAAGGCATAAAGAAGCTTAGAAAATTTTAGATACTTGTCTCAAAAATGCATCCTGTGAAAAGGCAAATCTTTTTTGTGTGCATAATAAACCTTAATAAAGCAGGACAAGAATAACATACAGGAAAAAAAACATTTTACGTTAAAAATTCAAAGTTACAAAAACAAAAACAATATTTAGCAGGCAGCTTTCAACAGATATCCCTGAGACTGGGATTTTCATCAAGATGTGAGAAATTCTTTCATCGGACAAGTGTCCTCAGGTGATGATAGTATTTTCATCAAACTTCGATGCGTGATGAAATACTTTCGGAGTATTGATTCTTGAAAATAATTTAATCGAAGTGGGTGGCGCTATCTACTAGAGGAAATGTCAATTAAATACCATTTCAGTTTATTTTCATAAACAGAGTGTAACTACGTGCATATCACCTTTACGTTAATCAGGAACATCATAGTAACAGCCACTTAAGTTTCAAGAATAAATACATCAGAATTAAATTTACCTTACCTCGGTGAGATTCGAACCAGTGCCACGGAAGATTCGAATTTTTCGAGCCGCTGCGTCACCCACTCGGCCATTAAACATTAAGACATAGTGAGAGAGATTTGTATATATTGTATATTCTTTCGCATTGGCTTCAATATGTACACTTTTATATGTATACTGTTTCTGTATATATGTATATTCTTTCTAAGAGCTGCTGCTAAATATGTTTTTTTTTAACTTTGAATTTTTAACGCTATTTTTTTTCTTTTTGTGTGTATGGAGGGGCGAGGAGGAGGGGCGACAAGCTTGACCTTCGCGAAATGAGAAATCATCGAGCGGAACCTTTGTAAGGTTGTAAGGTAAGGTATGGTACTTGTAGGTTATCTCCCCCCCCCCCCAATTTTGACAGAATATTTTCGTTAAAACTAACGAAAATATCACGACTTAACCAATTAATTATCAACGGCGCACGGTTGATCTATTAGTAAATAGTAAATACTATTCCAGAAACAAACAATGTTATAATTAATAATAGATCAACTGTACGCCCTTGATAATTAATTGGTTAGGTTAAGTCGTGATATTTTCGTTAGTTTTAACGAAAATATTCTGTCAAAATTGGTAGGGGAGAGATAACCTACAAGTACCGTGTGTATTATTTTTGTCCTGTTCTTTTTTGAAGATTTATTATTATGCACGCAAAAAAGATTTGCCTTTTTGCAAGGATACATTTTTCAGACTGAGCAATGATTTTTTTAGGCAACGCCTTTTTGTTTTTAATGCAAATTTTTCACAAAATTAGCGCTCATCCTACGTTTTGAACAGAAGTTTTTAAGGCAGTGAGAATTTAAAATTCACTTTAAGCTCACAAACCACTTATATTTTCACAAAGTTGGTCTCACTAGCTTTGGCTGCGAAGCTTAAAATTTTTATAACTGTGATATTTTTGTAAATATATGGGCTGACTTGCTTTTCCTCTATTTCACAAAAGAGTATGAAATTTTGTTCAAACGTAGTCTGACTACCTGCACAAAATTATTTATTATATTTTACGACAAACGACACAAATTGTGAAATAGCTCCGTTGAGCGGAGTTTAGAACTCTCGACGAATAAACTCTGATTACCATCAGATATACCAGGAATCGGAACAGATGATAAACTCTTTGATGGAAGTACGATACACTAAAATCAGGCCACACCCGATATGCATAATTATCAGTGAGGAGGTTCAGAAGCTGACACAGCTCTCAGGTCAAACGAATGAGGCCCACTGCGTTAACTCCTGAATTAGTTTTATCAGCACCATCGGGAGTCGAACCGTGTACTTCAACGTCTTCACTTCGTTTACAATGAAACTGTGTTACCTACTGAACTACAGGCGCTGACTACACCCGATGTCGTCAAATAAGGTAACGTTAGCGGAGGTGACTTTGGCTGGCAGTAGTTCTAAACAGGAATGGACGTGGGACTAGTAGTTTAAACTGCGAAACTTTTTTAAAATCGTCACTGGGTTTAAATTACTGCAGTAAATTTAACTTTTATTAAACTACTGGGATCACTTTAACATATTGCTTCCCAAAGCATTCGGGAAGAAATATGTTAAAGTGATCCCTCCTGGGAAGCAATATGTTAAAGTGATTAACACTGGGAAGCAATATGTTAAAAAGAGAAAGGTTGGTTGGTTAGAAAGAGATTGGTAATGTAGGAGATAACCTACCGACCGTAAACAAAGCTATAAATGCTCTAACCGGGTATTCTTTATATATTTAATGTAGGTTAACTGAATGCCCGGTTAGGTCAACTGTACGCCCTTGATGATTGGTTAGGTTAAGTCGTGATATTTTCGTTAGTTTTAACAAAAATATCACAACTTAACCTAACTAATCGTCATGGGCGTACAGTTGACCTAACCGGGCACTCAGTTGACCTAACCGGGCATTCAGTTAACCTACATCAAATATATAAAGAAAATAAAAGGATGCAAGAAGGAGCTACTCAACTCGTACTTGTGGCAAATGATGTGGCTTGACCGATTCTTCCGAAATCCAT
Source organism: Bathynomus jamesi (assembly GCA_023014485.1). NCBI lineage: Eukaryota > Metazoa > Arthropoda > Malacostraca > Isopoda > Cirolanidae > Bathynomus > Bathynomus jamesi. The sequence continues at coordinate 725,135 of JAJOZX010000327.1, read as the reverse complement.
TTTTTACTTTGTATGACCATATAGCGCAACAATTCTAATAAATTTACTTTCAGTCTAATATTTTAACATGTTATGATTTACTTTTTATGCCTTTACTTTATTAAAGCGAACATTTTTTATCGTACTCATTATCCTAAATATTGGGAAGCAATATGTTAAAGTGATTAACACTGGGAAGCAATATGTTAAAGAGAGGTTCCTGGAAAGCAATATGCTAAAGTGATTAACACTGGGAAGCAATATGTTAAAGAGAGGTTCCTGGAAAGCAATATGTTAAACTGATCCAACTCCTGTAACAAGTGGGTAAAAATAGGGTAGGGCAGTCCCAAGTTAAGTTTACCAAGAGGGAGCAGTTTCAGTTCAAAGAAAAAACATTCAAATATTAGTATCAGAAAGGCAGAAATGACTGAGTTGAAAGAGTTCCTTTACATAGTAACTATTTAACCCACTTTAATTAACTGTAATAAGGGACGACTTCCGAACACACACACACACACGTGTGTGTGTGAGCATCTTCGCATAGATGAGGTACCGACTTTCTTTTAAATCTATATATCTAAACAACTAATTAACCAAGCCAAATTTAACTTAACCCAACCAGAACCGAGAAGTGTTTCGGTCTCTCTAATCTAATTTAACCTAACCTAGCCAAGTTTTAACTAACCTAACCTAATCTGGACCAACATATCTATTTTCGAGCAATAAATATTTTTCTATTTTTTTTTATACAAATTGTTTAATATACCGAGGTACCAAAAGTGTTACCTCACAAAAAATTACCCCATTTTATCTGTGAATCATCACAAACTCGACGTAACTTATGCCCAATTACCACACACGCACACACACACACACACACATGTGTATATATATATATATATATATATATATATATATATATATATATATATATATATCATATATCATATAATATCATGTACCATATCTTTGAACCGCAAGATGCAGGTTCACACGGAGGTCAAGCACGTACTTACCCATATTAAAAGTTGTTAGAAATGGGATCCGTGTGACTTCAGCTAATAAAATTAGTCTCCTTTTTCATCCTAAACTCTTGTAAAGGATATATATATATATATATATATATATATATATATATATATATATATTATATATATATATATATTTATATAATAATAATAACGGACACTTTGATACGTATTTTTTTTCATTGTTTCTTAAATAAAATTGTAAACGTCTTGGAGATATCACCACAAATTTGGTTACTATTTATTCAATAAATAAATGTTTGTTATTTTTTAAGTTGCATCTTTATGCACGCTCATCATACAGAGCTTATCCAGTCTGTCTTCGATCATGGTAGAACGAAGCCAGGTTTTTAATCCTCTTAAAGTACTGGACGATAACTCTACCATACACGTAGTGGTTGGCAGAGATAGTCCTATCTTTACAACTTTGTTGGCTACAGCTGGGAGGAATTGCTTAGAATGTTGCAACAAATCACTGAAAGCAATTTTAATTTCATTACTTGTTTTATGCGCCCAAATTTCGTACGATAATGCGGCTTCTTTGAAATTATCTGTTTCATAAAAATTGTAAATATGGTTTGACAGTTTCACAAAATCAGTGGGACTCCTTTCTCATATTCTCTGGATGTAACTGCTGTAGAGCAAAAGTAGTTTTATTTTATCCTGAAAACCTTTGGCAATTAATGAATCCGAGTAAGGAATGAAACCTGCTAGGCGATAATATTCTTCGATAGTCTAAACTGGGTACTTTGGTCTATAAGGTTGTCGAGAAGCTCGACGTAGAGTTATTACTACTCCTAATTGTGAAGCAGTTTCGCTTGCAGCGTCTAAGATTTCTTTGAATCGAGAAGTTACATCCAACTTGTGGTCACTAAATAATGTGCACATTTTTGTATGTGCTTGTGAATTAAGCGCAATTATACTGGGACTCCGTGCAAAATATTAGTTACGGGCTCTAGCATTGCGCTGTATTTGGCAATAATTTTGAAGCAAATAATGTACGGATGTGGACGCAGCAGAGTATAATTGAAAATCATTTTGTCTTGTCTTAACATTTGTGGATGAAGTGAAAGTCTTTAAGGATTCCATTATACCAACAAACACTCTAAAAATTGTCCTCTGTATGCACCTTAGATCCAAGCAGGAAAAACAGCCTAAACCTGCTCTAGATATAAAGTATATAAACAGTAGGCTCAGTAGACCGACCGAAGGTATACTGAGACTACAATGAGAGTTTTTTCCCTAATCTCTGGAAGTATACTCTTTGTATTTTCACTTAGTTTCAGAGAACACAGCTTGTCACTTATTTCCAAAGGACACCGCTTATCAAGAAGATAACCGTTTCAGCTACTTTCTGCCTACTATCGACCTATTTTATAATATGTACTCTTGAAATACTTTATATTTTACAGAGTATGTTAATTCTTTTCCCTTTCGATCGGATCTACGCTCCATACAACGAACAGTTTTTACAGTATAGTTCATGAAAAAAATACGCACGCTTTTACACTTTGTTACCTTGTCTCACAAAACAAACGTATATTCGATACAATTAGACCTGATCGACCTGAATCACGCTGCCGTATAATTTCTCTATAGGAATAACTTTGTTTATAAATATTTCTGAGGTAAAAGAAGAGCTACTAAGTCTAAAGCGGGTTCGATTTCTGTGGATAATCGGAAGGGTGCTTCATTGTATTGAAGTAAAGAGTTTTCCTTTAAGATTAACTAAGCAAATTCTCCTACCACGTTATTCGTACAATCGTTATAGGATTCTTTTGTTATGCATTCATCAGCTTAAAACTGCCTATTGCAGTCGGCTCTCCTTCTTTGTTCGCCGAGAAATGAATCCTACCTCGAAACGGGCTAATATATTCCACAGAGAGAAAAGCCAAGGGTGATTCGCTGCATAATGACGTTTTGGTATCGAATCGAGCGCAAAAAGCGATATTTTTTTATAATTATTTTGCTGGAATTGCATGCCAATTTATGTGATGTCCATTATTTGGATGGCTATTCCTATGCACACCACACAAAATGTCTCATTTGTCATTATTGTTTCTACCAAACATTTGTTTAATTTTTTAAGGAATTAACAACATAGGTCCACTAAAAATCAAGCTCTCAGACGTTAAATAATCGCTTATTAAGATTCTAAAGATCATTAATCCCTGAAGTTTTTAAATTTCTAAGAAATCGGTAAATATATCCTGATTCACTGAAAATAGATAAAGTTACTCCAGTCATCAAGTTTAGTAAGTCACAATTATTTTCAGTGATCATCTTATTTTCTATATTTCCCATTCTATGAAGCACATTTTGAGCAACATCTAGTAACCATAACAACTTTTTTTTTTCTTACTGGCAGACACTGAAGAATTTTTCCAGTATGGTTTGCTCAGGGACAGCATAATACTCATCATTCTTGCCTGTGTTTTATCAGTACCATTATTCTAACCTTCTTTTGCATTTAGGCAGTACACGGGGATAGTCAGCAGATTTTCTAAGGTATTTGATGCTTTTAGCCATTACTAATTAGTAAAATCTATAGATATAGTTTCATATGTCTTTCAATACAAGTAACAAGATTTACTGGCAGGTCTCATTCATCTTTAAGAGTTGGCTCTGGGGCCCATGATCGGGAAGCAACGAATGGATCAGTGCCATTACTTACTTTGGTAGCTTTCCATTCTCCTAGTACGCTGATGACATTGTTGTCAAATTTGTTCATGCTGTATAATTACTTACCTCCAAGAATACCTCGTTTCCTTTTACCAGGGAACTTCGTCTAACAAATTATGCATTAATCAATGTTATTAGCTGCAAAGAAAAATTTTAAGCTATTCTTCTCCATAATTGTCAGTTATCGATTGGGATCTTTCCTCTTGGAAATTAATGAGGTTATACATTTCTCAATAATACCCTGAAAATAAAACCTCGCGATTTAGAACTTATAACTTCTCTATGAGGGTGCATTCTAGGGGAAGTTATCCCTTCTTTTGGGTATCAAAAACTTTTTGTCGGATGATATAATAACCTCTTTTAATGATACATAACTTCTTTAGATAAAAGAAATGGTCCCCAAAACTTCTTTTTTGAGTGATTTGAGATAACGGAAGATAATATTTCGATGTATAGAAGGTTACGGGAAGTCTCTGGTTTCTGTGTACTGATGATAATAATAATAATAATAATGTTTGGGGTTGATAAACCTTCTCGTAACAGCTAAGGGCATATGACGAAGGGAATGCGAACCACTACTACTCATCAAAAGAAGATCCATAGAAACACGTTCATCGCTAAAAAATGAAAGTTAAGCCGAGACTCGAACCCAGGACCCTGATATTAACATCCCAACGCTCTACCACTAAACAACACGGATGGGTTTAAGTTTCTGAATTTTTAAATTTTAATTATTCATAGTGAACCTACGTACACATATCTGAAGATTTTCTGCATATCCATTTGCAACCAGACGCACTTGGTAACCAAGTCTGACAGGGACGGTAGAATACGAAAATTTACCAGCCTTTCCTATTGGATTTTATGCACAACGCTGAGAAAGCAAAGGAACTATAATCACTTATTATTATTATTATTATTATTATTATTATTATTATTATTTTTCAAACCTTTTTCAATGTAGTTTTGATGATCATGTTGGGGTTGTTCCCTGCTACTTTTCTCTTGTTTCCTCGCACCTGTTTTTCCTTATTAGTTATTTTTCTTTACTTAATAAAAACCAAAAGAGTGTTTTGGAAACGAACAATGAGTAGCTTCTATTCAAATTATTTGACAAATATAAAACAGGAGTCATTATTTACCGGCGTTTATTCAACAATCAAATATAAAATCCAAAAAATCTCCGCTTTTCCGAGTCGATTTTATCAGACAACTGAAAGAGAACTTCAAATTAGTGACTCATCCGTAATCAGAAAATCAAACGCTAATGTAGACGAAAGATATGAAACAGAATAACCAACCAATCAACCAACCGACAATAAACCTCAGAACTCATTTTCGTGTCCTTTAATTATGGAAGAAAAATTAGGGGACTCTCAATCTATAGGAAAATATCATTTGGGAACAGAAAAGAAAAATGGCTGAATGGGAATATAGCTCTATTTCATTACTGTACCTTTTTTGATATTTTTTTCCTTAATTTTCTTCTTTTTTAAAGAGGGAATTGTCCTTTTATGCGAATTTTCATTTTCAATCTTCTTTTAAAAACAAGAAAATGTCAAATTTTTAATCGTAAAGTAACTTTACAAGTGGAGAATTTTAAAAAGTTTTAATACAAAAATTTAGTTATAAAATTATGCGAAATTTCCTTTTTAACAAATTTATATAATGAGTTTGAATCTTTTTTTTCACTTCATTGCACGCCTAATTAACGTTTTTAGTTGAAATCACGTTTCGACTTTATTAATCGATGTCCTTTTTCTAAAAACCGCTCGTTTTGCGTTGTCATGAAACCCTTTCCAAAAAATATTTGTATAAAGATTGTGAACGTAATCAAGACCACAAAAATACTCGTTGAAAACCTCTTTTTTATTTCAGTGTTGTTTCGTTGCCTTTTCATTTAGATTCTTTTCTCCTTTTAAAAGAAATCTAGTTATTTACTACTTATTGCATTGGTTTAATAACCAACGTGTCTGTAACTGAGAGTGCTCTTAATAATAATGTTGGGGGTTAGCACAATGGACGCATTAGTAGGTCTGAGTGCTGTGCCAGTTTCTGACTCTCTTGAATGATTATTACGTGCATATTTTTAACATATTTTTCGCTTCATGAAAAAATCTTACTAATATATAAAGTTTAGAATTGTTTTTTAATCTTTGTAGCGACAAAGGTTATGTGACAGAGGGGACTTGCAGCTTTACGTGGGATCTTAATCACGGGTCGCTATATCATCTGAATGCGGAGGACGGTTACCCATCCAACTACTGAACAAATCGAACGTCGCTTAACCCTGTTGATCTAACGGGAAGTGGTGTTGCAACGTGGCATTAACGTATCCCTACAAAACCCTAATCAACCAATGTTACCCTAAGTTTAGCAGGGACAGCCAGCTTCCGTTTGTTTGGGGTCACTTTCTTTTACTGGGGACCCTACTGCTATATATAGTAAAATATGAACAAAACCGAATCCTTCAAAATAATGACCCAGAAAATGTATACCCGTCAAAAATGGAACAAATGATGTTATTACATTATAATGTAATTGTGCCAATAATGCTCAAACACTTCAGTAATAATAATAATAATAATAATAATAATCATAATAATTAATAAAAGAATATCACCAAAGATATTATTCGCTGTTATTTTAAGGTTTAACTTTTAAGGTTTAACTTTTAATATGTCTCCTCCTTTAAAGAGAGCACGCAGTACCAGACTTTTGACACATTCTTGTTTCTTTTCTGTCCAACTCTCTAACGCAAAGGTTAATCGGTGTTTTCAAGCTTTCATCTACTCAACCAGTCAACTCTGGAACAGTTTTCCTTAATCCATCTTAGCCCTTATCTATAACCTCCAATCTTTCAAACGCAGAATATCCAGGCATCTCGAAGATCCTGGACCTTGATTTTGGCCCTCTTCTTCCTCTATGGGTGGGAGGGGGGGTGCGTTTTAGCGGGCATTCGCCCTTGTGCCCTCCTTCCTTTATAAAAAAAATTGTCCGGAATTTCCCGACAAATACTTCGAGGCCGAAGGCCAGCCAAAACTGCCTCGCGGACAGAATAAGGAATCGAGAGGAGTAACTATTTTTGAAAATTATCCAAAATGAATCAGTTGAAATAATGAGTAAACACATTAAAAATAAACTTTTGATTCGTATCCTGGACACTAATCACTAATCAACCCATTATCCTAGATTGTACACCCGACTTAAGTAGTCAACATTTTCAACTTAAATGTTGCTGAAAGCTGTCTTGGTTTCTTTGAAAGCTGACGACTATATTGAAAAATTATCCATCAGCCAGAAACTTGTGGTCTATTATAACAAAACTCCAAAGGGCATGAAGGGAAAACATGCAGGAGTCCAAAAAAAAGTGCTGAGTATAAACCCCAGAGCTTGGTTTTTCCTTGTAGATGCCATAGTCATTTTTATCTTTAGTGATGCTGCTAAATCTTCAGTAAACACTGTAATGTCCTTTAGAAAATTTCAGAAAATATTCGTCCTACTTTCGGGTTCGGTGAGGAGGCTGAAAATATTTACAATGTCAGTGATCTCGCCGTAAAGCCCCTTTCTACTTCACGTTGGAAAACTCAGATCGACGCAGTGATGATCTTGAGATACTAATTTTTAGATGTCCATGACACACTTATGGCGGTGGAAAAGGTAAAAGAAAAACTTGAAGATATATGTACGTGAGGAAGCTCTAGGCCTTGCAACAATACTGGCTAGAATTGGGATATATGTAGTCAAACTGCTAACAAATTATTGCAAGTTCAAAATGTGGACGTACCACAGACTGAAAATACTCAATTCCACGAGATAGTACTGTAGAAAATATCTTTAAAAAAAATTTCTGAGGGTCAAATTATTGCTAAGGAATCAACAGAACAATCGGATGTTAGGGCTCAACTTCAAATGTACTCGAAGTGAGAAGGCAAAAGATATAGAGACATTTCGTTTATGAGGCTTCTAACGAAACGTCGGAAAATTCCGAAGACCAATACATGATTGCATTCTTCCTCCCTGAAATCGACGTTCGCAATAGCTTTAATGGGTGAGCGCTTTGAATAAATGCAAGATCTAAGCTAAGTTTGAGGATTCTTAACAACATCAAAAATATTCTGGGTAAATAGTGACTTCAGGAACACTTGTCAAATAAATCTAAGTCAGATGTATTCGCAGTTGAGTTATGCGGTGAACTTCTGTACTTTTTAAGACTTACCTCCTGAAGGTGTGTCAACACCTCGTCATTTTGCAATTCATTCATGGGTTTGGATTGAAAAGTATATTTCTTGATGTATGGGTTGCCCTGCGGGTGTTGATGACAATTCTTGTATCAGTAACTAGTGCTAAGAGAAGCGTCTCTAAGTTGAAAATTATTAAAACTTATTTAAGACTGACAATCAGCTAAGAGAAGCTGTCAAACCTTGCTTTCATCTCAATTTGAAATACGAGGTTGCAACGCAATTGAAATATGATAAGAGAGGGGAAAGTGGTATTTTAGTTACGTATATAAAAAATATATATGGAGTGAGAGAGAGAGAGAGAGAGAGAGAGAGAGAGAGAGAGAGATTTGTATATGCATGAAAGGAATGGAAATTAATTTTTAATTTATATTGTATGAGCGTGATTAATTTCAAGTTTTTGACGTTGCAATTAATTTGTTTTGAAAATCCCTCAGTAAATTGTTAATTTTTCTTCGTAGACTCTTAGCCTTTTTCTGGATCATGGAACCCCAGTGCTATCTGTTCTTCTTCCGCAGTACCCTAAAGGATTTTCGTCTCTTACTGTTCAACAACCAATTCTCCTCCCCAACACCACGTAACTTTAAACTGAGCCAATACAACTTCCGTACGGACGTAATAAATGGCGAAAGTTTTGTTTCACTTGAAATTTCCATATGTTCAGTGAATTTTGAATTTTCAATTACTTATTTTTGTAATTTTCATGAGATTTCACGGCACTCTATCCTAAAACATATTCTTAAATTTCTCTCTCTGTGTATATATATATATATATATGTATATACACAGTATATATATATATATATATATATATATATATATTATATATATATATATATATATATATATATATAATATATATATATATATGAAGTTCCCTTTGGTCGTGACTTTTAACTCGCCTTGTACATGTTCCGCAATTTAACTCATACGTTATACAAACCGGTATTCAAAATCGTGTAAAAAAAAAAAAATGCTTCGTTTACAAGTTCGGACGCAGCCCACTGGCCCCCTTTCTAAATGTCTAAGAACGGCGTTGCAAGTAAAACTGAAGAAAAACCTCGAGTTTTCATGACGACGAAGCAAAAATGTAAATCACTTTCGATTTTCGGTAATAAATACACATACATACATACATACATACATACATACGTACGTACGTTCCAGTATGTAAGAAAAAAGAAAGTTCTATTCTGCATTGGGTCATGCACGGCGCTTTAACTCGGGACCCCAACACACTCAAATCAGTTACATACCTAAGGCTATATAGGGATCACCAGTGAGAACGCGGTACCACCCAAACTTTCGGGATCTCAATTTACAAGCATCACAAACCGTTTCTATGCCTTTGTTTCTCGTTAATGCTTGTGGTTCATTTGTTTGTAGTTACTACTTACTGAGGAGATGACTCGCGTAACCAGTTTGATTTATTATAACGTTATGTTAGCGTATCTAGTTACTTATGTTTTCGAAAGTGGATACAATGCTAAAACCGGTAAAATCCGGAACTCCTATTTTCCCTCTCTGGAAGGTAGGAATAGTGAACTCCAAAAGTCACCTCACCCCGAGCTATCGATAAAATAAATAGAGAAGTTCAGGTAACAAGAATATGAAAGCTATCTGCGCTTTAGCGACTCTTACTTGTGAAGCCAAAACGGGGCTTCTTCGTGGCCACGTCAAAACAACGCTTCCCTTCAAATTAGCGAAGTTAAGCGACGTTAGATCTGGGTACAGTAGTTTGCTAGGTGACCGTCCTCCGCGTTCAAATAATACACAGAGACCCGTAGTTTGGATCATACGTAAATAAGTAGGCTCCCTCCATCACATGACCTTTGCCGTTGCGAAGGAAGTTACCTGCCATCCCCACAAGAAAAAGCCAAACCGAGAATCTTTCACCTGTTGTATGCTTCAAATGGCGATTCATATTCATTTTACTCGTAGATTTCGCAGGTTTTGAACGTACGCCTCAAATGTATGAATAGAAACATATAAATTTAACCAAAAAATTAAAGAATTTGAATGTTATAGACTTTATTGAATGTTATCCACACACAATCATCAAAAGCATTTCGTATTTGGCTCAGATTTTACTACGAAATTCGAACATGTTTGAATGGAATATCTATTTGGAATAATTTTTATCTTTCATCTGAATCTATTTGAATATATTTTTTATTGTACTCAACCACCAACTTTGATTGGAATTTCGCTTATTATTATAATAATAGTAATAATAATAATAAAAATATAATATAATAATAATAAAAACCTTGGTGATAGCAAGATATTCACTTCTCTCAAACCCTAAGGCCTCAAAGCGAGGGTAACTAAATAGAGAAATTCTACAAATAAAACCTCAACCCATCTTCGTGTTTCCATGGCAACGGAAGAGTATCGTCGCACTATTAAAGAAATATAATTACAGGTAAAAATATAATTTCACTTACATATAATTTACTTTTTATCAACAAGTCATGAGAAGAAATAGAATGTAATTCTAATATATGACGTGGAAAGAGAAATATTGAGCAGTATTTTAATTAATGGTCAACTGTCGTTCGAACTATACGCCTTAAATACCAAAGGGGCTGTTTTTTTTTTTAAAGGTTGAATAAAATCGTCTGACGTTAGCCGGAATGATACCAATAAAGTAAACGTTTAATATAAGCATTAATGTACACACTGTAGAACCTCATTATGTCTATGTATGTAATCGAATGGCAAAAGTCCTCCACAGCAGTGGTGGGCAAGTAACGAAGCATTTGTAATCGATTACAGTAACTAAGTAGTTTTTCCAGTAATCTATTTATAACTAATTACTTTTCTGAACGACTACTTTTTACTTGTAATCGATTAAAAATTTATCAATAGTAACTACTTTTTACTTCATTACTTTTGTAAAAAATCTATACAATTACTTTTTTATATTTTTCTTTTATTTTCTCCGGATTTCCCAAGGCTGTTTATTCTCCAATCCCATATTATTGATAATAATGGAGCAGTGTTGCCATATGTATTTTAGTCCAGAAATTTTGGCCCAGAATCTACGAAATTTTGTATAAAGTATAAACTTCAGTAATATCTGCAATTTAGCATTATAGTGAATCACGAATGCATTAACTAATAGTTAAAATTGTAATTATATTACTAGAATATTAGTACTGCAAATTTTTGTTATGTAAATAAAAATAGACATTGAAAAGTAATATATAATTAATCCAGAGAAGTAATTTTTACTTTATACTTTTAGTTACTTTTCAGACATCAATAATTTTTACTTTTAATCCATTAATTATTTAATTTAGTAATTTTACTTCTACTTCATTACTATTTTCGGAAAGTAATTCTACTTTTAATCGATTACGAAATCTTAGTAATTTGCCCACCACTGCTCCACAGTTTGTGTAGCAGCGCGATGGTCCACGTATCGACCCTGGTTAACCTTGGTTTTTGCTTCCGCCCGAATTGCTCATTCTGACGAAGGTCAAGCTTGTCACTCCATTTTAGACCTACACTTTAACGTGGAATCCGAACCACGCCCCACCAACAGCCCGGCGTCTTAACCACTAGGCTACCCAGGGTGACACTATATTTTCAGATTTTCGCGCAAATAAAGATATGCAGTTTTATTTTTGGTACCTCTCGCGTACCCATGTTTGAAAACCGTTGGGTTAGATTAAACTGTGTTAGGCTAGTTGGAGACAAAACTTTTAAAACTTTGCAGAGCTATGATATTAACTTCGTTGTTATTGAAAGTAAGGAGGTCACGCATTTCCACCACGGAAGCTCTAAAAAAGTCGAGTAATATTATTTTCAAAATGAAAGGTTAACCAATGGAGTAACTACAAGAATTTAAATATTTTAGTCACATCATAACGAACTCCTTCAGTGATGACTCAAACATAAGAAAAAAATATAGAAGTTTCTCTCCTGAAAGAAACAATAATAAAATAAATTTCAAATTTTATACAAGTAAAATGAAATACGATATTTTTCCATTTGCTTTATAATAAACAGATCCTTGAAAATGCTGCCTAAGATGCTCAGCTTCGTAAATACTTGTTAACAGCATGTCGCGAGCATCCTTGAAGTAACTTTGGCGCGCTCATTATAATCTAATACAAAGAATTGAAAACTCGGGTAATCCAATTAAAGCTATTCATCAGTCTTACTACGTCTTGTAATCCTTGGGAGTTACACGGTACAGAAATGTTTGTTCGTAATCCCTTATAATAAAATCGATACTGTTAATTTTATTTTTTAATTTAATTTGTTTTTATTACATATTATTACTATCTGTAATATATGAAAATTACATTTTTGCCAATAAAACTTTTCATTTTCATTTTCAGTTCCCTTTCATATGTCCAAACGGACAAACTTCAACCTTACTGAGCTCTTGCACAAGATTTAAATTTGTTTATTTCGTAGAAAATTCTTTCCTTCACTGGGGAGTGCAGTCGAAGCATTTTGCGCCTTTTCTAATTTATGTTCTTTTATGTTCGATCATGCGATTCATGAAATCACATAATCACATAAAAGTAGCATAAATTTCTATGCAATCTAAGTGATAAGCTCCAACAGGAAGGTTTTCAATCTTAAAATTCCTTAAGGAATTTGCATTTTCTCAAAAGAAACTTATCAGACATTTTTTTTCAAACTTTACCAAAATTTATTTGTAACTCTTAAAGTAACTGTTGTAAAGTTATAAAATTTATATCACTCGAGCGCTGAAAACTTAAGACATTTGACATTTTCATCCAACCTTCTTGTCTCCAACGACAATTTCCCTTTTCCCCAATCACCCTTTCAAAGTTCGTTGGCAGGTGCCAGCACCCAGTTCCATGCACCAGCAGACGTCAAAAATATTATCACGTGACTTCGAAAGGTAACGGTTTAAATGAAGGGCATAAAAGGGTAGGTCAGGGAGTGCTGACGCGTCTTGTCGCTTGGTCGTTACGTTATTCGATGCTTAATTGTATTTGCAGATCCAGAATAAATGTTCTTGCATTATGTTCATTGTTTCAGTTTTTATCAATGAAAACACGGCTTTGAAGTTAATTTCCAGGCTATTGTATGTATATATATATATATATTATACATATATATATATACATATATATATATACACAGTATACAGGGTGTACATAAAGTCAGGATCTATTTTTGTGAAGCACTTGGAAATTATATGGAATTCAATCATAAAATGATAAAGTGGTAACATTTATTAAATAATTAAGAGTAGGATTCGTCGTGACGCCCATCAGTATCCCTGCACAGCTCAAATCGTTCCGCAGCATTTCTAAACACATTCTGGAGCATTTGCGGGTTATGTTATCTGCAGCAGTTCGTATACGTGCACGTAAGTTTTCAAGACTCGTAATCTTCGTCTGACAGACGTGCGATTTGATAAAGCCCCATGCAAAGAAATCTAAAGTGGTTAAATCTGGTGATCTCGCTGGCCAAGGTCTGTTGCTTCCGCTTCCGATCCAGCGATTTGGAAAACGTCCATTTAGATAATCCTGAACAATTTTGGCATAGTGACAAGGAGCACCATCATGTTGATAGACGACGGTACTAACAATCCTATCCCCGTCGTCTATCAACATGATGGTGCTCCTTGTCACTATGTCAAATTGTTCAGGATTATCTAAATGGACGTTTTCCAAATCGCTGGATCGGACGCGGAAGCAACAGACCTTGGCCAGCGAGATCACCAGATTTAACCACTTTAGATTTCTTTGCATGGGGCTTTATCAAATCGCACGTCTATCAGACGTAGATTACGAGTCTTGAAAACTTACGTACACGTATACGAACTGCTGCAGATAACATAACCCCGCAAATGCTCCAGAATGTGTTTAGAAATGCTGCGGAACGATTTGAGCTGCGCAGGGATACTGATGGGCGTCACGACGAATCCTACTCTTAATTATTTAATAAATGTTACCACTTTATCATTTTATGATTGAATTCCATATAATTTCCAAGTGCTTCACAAAAATAGATCCTGACTTTATGTACACCCGGTATATGACAATGGCAAGGCCACGAGCCTGATTTCTCTGCAATAAGGAACCGTTGTACAAACCCCTACAAAATTACAGATATCCAGCTTTCAGGCTGAATACACTTTTTTATTATTATCATTTTTACATTGTTCGTAAAAGTCGTTGAATTTAAATTAAATCAGAGCTGGATGATAATAAATTCGTGAAATATGAAGTGTTCATGTCGTCAGGAATTAAAATATTTATCGAATAAATTTGTAATTAAGAGAAATTACTAGGAAATAATATATAATAACTTAAAACTTCATCTTAAATGGTGGTATCTGTTATTCTCCTTTAAAGTCAAGAATAAGCTGAAACGAGGCTTGGCGCTTCCCCTCTTATGAGGAAGGGACGAGGAAAAACGGAAAAGAGCCAGACGCGGTAACGACTTTCCCTTTACCATCAACTACATTGTATCGTTGATCCTCTGAGAAGAGAGGAAATTCAATAGGAAAAGTAAAACAAAATAAAAAGCCTTTAGAATCGAAGCCAAACAAATACAAATGCGCGAATATTTTAAAAGTATAAAAAATAATTATAGGCAAACTTTTTTTAAAATAGTTTGCAATTATTTTTTACTATTGCAGCTGCTGTATCCTTCAATGAAGCGACTTTTCCACCGGTACAAAATGCCTACCATGTAAAACTTCTAAACATTATGAATACTTTAACTTCGACATAAAAAACTAAATAAGTGCAGCCAAAAACACGCTAAAAGGACTCTTTGGTTTTGTCTGCGTCAATTGTCTACATAAATAACGATACAATGCGAGCTAAACTGGACGGAGATGAAACGCAAACAGAGGTAGAAAGATAATTTGGAGAATGAGTACAGTGACGCGGCAAGTAGATATAATGCGTAGACTGGTAATACCGAAAATGAAATTATTACGCCACTGAAACAAACACCGGACCTGAAGAAAGACAGTGAAATAAAACAAAAACAGAGGAACTCTGGTCTCGTTAAGGCGAGTAAAATTGACGAAGAAAATAAAATACCTCGCCTCAGAGAAGAGACGCTGAAGGGTCAGCCGAAAGAATAAATGCAAATCGAAACAGATGCGATAACAAAAGCGAACAAACAGTAATAAAATGGTGATATGCAAATATTGTAAGATGACTTATGCAAATACGGTTGCGTGTATATGTATGTATTTCCATCCGAAAGAACGTTTCAACAGGATAAAAAAAAGGAACCTGTTGATACGTTAGAAGCTGTACATGTTTTCATCCAGATATCTGCAAGCTTTCCTGCTTTTATATCAAAGGAAGGAAAAAGAGAGTTTACCGAGAAATAGTAACCATATTTTGCATATCGCGAAACGTTAATAAAGAGAATGCCTTTTAAAGTAATTTAGAAACCTGAAAACAGAGATAAACCCTATCAGAATGGATCAAATACCCAATACAGACATACACAGAATTTGGTCCTTCATCAACAAAACAAGTTACATTAGAATTTCCTCTACAATACCAAATAATAAAATATAAATACCAACACTAGCACCCGACAATACATCAACAACATTTTCAACAAAGGACGAGTCATTCAGCGTGTCTAGTGGTTATTTATACACAAATCATTCATGCCACATCAGCAATACAATCGATGGAAGGAAACAAATGAAAAGAGAGATGAAATGATCTCAAACCACAGCAACAAAGAGAGAGAAAGAACAAAAACAAAAGGCAAAAATATATGAAGACTTAAATAGAAATAAAAATTTACAATATATTAAAAATACATGGATTAGTTACAAAGTGATGATGACGATGATATATATATATATATATATATATATATATATATATATGGGAATGAACTCAGAATGTTCCTCTGAGTTTTTTATGATACACACAGACCATGCATGGAACAAGGAACTCTTCTGGGATAATTAAATCCACTATAGTCCGAATAAGTAATGATAAATGTCAAATACCATAGTTTTTCTTTTTCATGATGCTAGCCCGACGTGGGCAACGGGTCACTCGCAAAAAGGTCCATAAATATAGCTTCCCTCACCAGCTATCTGCAAAGCCGAGACAGGATCCAGCGAGACAGGATCCAGCTTTGGGACATGGATCTAGGGTTTAAAGCAACCTAGATCCATGTCCCAAAGCTGGATCCTGTCTGCTTTGCAGATAGCTGGTGAGGGAAGCTATATTTATGGGACCTCTTTGCGAGTGACCCGTTGCCCACGTCGGGCTAGCATCATGAAAAAAAAAACTATGGTATTTGTCATTTACCATTACTTATTCGGACTATAGTGGATTTAATTATCCCAGAAGAGTTCCTTGTTCCATGCATGGTCTGTGTGTATCATATATATATATATATATACAGGATGGGAGGACAGTCTTTAAGGATTTTATACATATAACTATTTAGTTAACAACATTATACAGATAAGTGTTCAAGTGATGAAGCAAATCAAACAAAAAGTCTATAAGAATTTTATTCATAAAAATATTTTGTTGAACTGTAATTTAATCTTCAAAGAGTTCTCCATCCGCTATGATACATTTGTGGATTTTCTCTGTGAAACTCTTCATTGTTCTTCTGAACACATCGAGTGGGATCCTTTTCAGTTGTTCATCTATTCTGCGACCAAGGGCATTCACATTTGGATAGATGAAACCAGGAGTGTAGAGTTTGTCACGCAAATAAACTCAAAGCCAAAATCACATGGGGTTAAATCAGGTTGTTGTTGTTGACGTTATAAGAGGTGAAATTAGAGTTGTACGAGTGATATCAGAAAGTGGGGAAATGGGAAATATAGATGAAGAGTTGATAGGTCCTCGGGCTCACCAAGGATGCGCAGGTTTTTTTTTGGGGGGGGGGGAGTTAAGGTCTGGTGATAGGTGTTTCACCTTCCTTGCGCGTTCAAGCTTTTGTAGGGTGCTTGACTTGTTAGCTTATAGTTTGGGTTTTCTACCTCTTTTATTTTTTATTTTTTATTTTTTTATTTATTTATTTTTTTTTAGTTTATTTATTTATTTTTATTTTATTTTATTTTTATTTTTTTTATTCTTTTTTATTTTTTCATATATACTGTATATATATATATATATATATATATTTTTTTTTATCTTCTATACGGTACAAAAAGTGCCGTTGGTGGGGGGTTTCTGCTGCGGGGTAGACTTCTCTTGAAGTAGAAGTACTCTCTCCCGCGCTGAGGTCCAATATCGAGTTCTTCATAGGTCTGTGGAGAGGTGTTTCGTACCTTCCTCCAAGTTTTCTCCGCCCTTCTGTGCAGAAGCACATTGAGGGCTGGTAAGTTGGCTTGTTGGTGCAGTGCCTGGGATGATATCCTGTCGCTGAGTCGTTTCCCCAGGATGAATCTTGTTCCAGCGTTCTGTATTTTTTGTAGCAACATCAAATTTGTGTCGCTCGTTGTGTGCAGTGGAATTGCCGGGTATTCGAGGATTGACCGTACGAGCGCCGTGTACAGCATCTTCTTATTTTTTACCGAGAGTCCCCTGAAACGGTAAAGTTTACTGAGCTCTCCTTTCGCTTTGTTTGTCCTTGCTGTGGTGTGGTTTTTATAGCCAAAGCTGTTGATGGTCAGGCCGAGAGCTGTGCCTTGTTGCTTGTAAGGTTGGATTCGGTTGTTTATTTCTAGCGCGTGAGTACTTCTAACAGGCTGATGGGTCTATAGTTCTCGATGAACTCTGCGGATTTCCCTCCTTTAGGGATCATGATGATTTTTGCAGTTTTTAATGCTTTTGGGAAGTATCCGATGGAGAGACTGGCGCTAAATATGTTTGCTATCTCTTCGTGTATGTTCGGGGGCGACTTTTGGATCAGGGTTTTTGTGATTCCGGAGGGGCCTGGTGCCTTTTCTTTAAAGAGGCTGATCGTGTCAGTGACCTCTTTCACCGTAATTCTGAAGTTGGCATTTAAGGGTTCTGCCCTATCCGTTGGTAGGATCCTTTCGTGGTTGTGTTCCAGCCACTACGTGACCCTTGTTTCATTGTCTTCGTCGAACAGGTCATTTTCTTCATCACTTATGTTGAACGTTCTTCTGAGACGATTTCGAAAGCTTTCCGCTATTTCTTGGTCCGAGATGAGAGGTCTTCCGTTTTCATTCCGGAGTGTCTTGAATTTTTCAGCTTTGGGTGTTCCTTTTAGTTTCCTTATCTGTGACCAGAAGGTTTTTGGATCTCTTTCTACGTCTATCCTGTCGACGAGCGCGTTCCACATGTCGTGTTCTTTTTCAATCCACAAGCCTCGTAGTCGGGCTCTGAGGATGTTGTATTGCAGTTTGTTATGCAGGTAATTTATACTGTTGTCCATCTGGTTCCTGACGACGTTTAATTGGCGTGTGATGGCGTCGATTTCTTCGGAGGGGGAGGGGTGTGGCAGAATGCGGTGGGTGATGGTGGGTACGTGTTTTTCCTTGGCAGTCTTTAGCGCCTTCAGAAGGTCTGCCGTGGCAGCTTCAATTGCTGCTATCCCCCTACCATTCAGTTCTGAGGGCTCGTGTTGGGCGAGATCAGCCTGGTACTCCTCCCAGTTCGTCTTGCGGATAGAGGGGCGGGGACGGATTGGGACTTGTAAAGGAGCGCAGGCAATCTTCATGATGATAGGGACGTGGTCGCTGGGTGTGGCGGGGCCCGGATAGTGATGAGTGTTGAGGTATGCCAGATTATTGGCAATAATTTTGTCTGGCATCGTTCCGGCGTTCCTGCCGTAAAAAGTTGGAAAATGTGGCCCTAACCACTTCATTTTCCCCCTTCTGTTTATTTCTGCCAGTTGTTTCCCGTAATGGTTGCTGTAGTTATCGTCGAAGTCCACATGTCTGGCATTCAGGTCTCCGATGATGTAAACTGGGCAGTTGTAGTTCAGAAGTTTAATAATATCTACTGATGAGATGGTGCCCCTCCTCGGGGGGCAGTATGTCAGGTGATCTGGCTAGCCACTCGATGGGACCTCGCCGCCCAAGCGGTATTGGGCTATTGGTATCCAGAATCTCACGGACAGCTGCAGAGTAATGTGGCGGCGCTCCATCATGTTGATAAAGCTAATTCCTGCCAACGCCATTAGTAAACTGTGGCAAAACTTTGTCTCTCAATACCTGGCAATAGTGTTTTTGATCCACCGTATCTCTCGATATGTCAAAGGAAACGAGTCCTGAATAACCAATCCACACCCAAACTGTTAGTGTAGCCGTTTTAACGGGTTTACGCAATCGTATTTTGGAAATTTTTTTCGCCCAGTAGTGAACGTTGTGTTTGTTTCCTTTGGCTTTACTCGTTAAACGGGACAAATTCATCTGAAAATTTTATCTTTCAAAAATACTTGAAAGCAATGTTGAACTGCTATGTGTTCAGCAAAAGATCCAATCATCTCGCATATGAGCTGAGAGTAAATGGGTTTGTAATCGTGGTACCCTGTGATTTCAATATTTTGCTACTGAAAATTTGGAAATACCCAATTCCTCTGCGACTTTCCTCGTTGAAGTTGTT
Organism: Bathynomus jamesi; assembly: GCA_023014485.1. Taxonomy (NCBI): domain Eukaryota; kingdom Metazoa; phylum Arthropoda; class Malacostraca; order Isopoda; family Cirolanidae; genus Bathynomus; species Bathynomus jamesi. The sequence continues at coordinate 705,680 of JAJOZX010000327.1, read as the reverse complement.
GGATTGACTTGAAAACTAGCAAAGATATATTCTTTGTTGTTATTTCCTGTCGCCGTTACTGGCCTTCCGCTTCTTGGACGATCTTTTACTAGGCTCCCTGTTTCCAAAAATTTGAGCTTCCGATATCGAAGAATGGTTGCGTTAGGTGGTGGTTTATTATATTTCTGTTGAAATAAACCTAAACTTTCTTCACAATTATTATAAGAAATAGCCCACGATACAAGATACACTTTTTCTTCATTGCTGTATTCCATCCTTACTGACATAGCGCTGACTGGGGCTAGGGCCTTGGGCCATTCCTGGTCTTGTATAGTTGCTTTGAAAAGTATCGCATACACTGCAGTGATATTACTGGAATTTATTTATTATCAACAAATTATTTGTTACTAGCAGAGAACCCGCCCTTCGTGCGGGTAGCAAAAATATCCCGTTTTAACGAAAATATCACGACTTAACCTAACTAATCGTCAAGGGCGTACAGTTGACCTAACCGGGCATTCAATGAACCGAACCGGGTATTCAATAATTTTACCATAGGTTTCGATATATATACATTACGTAATGACGTAATGATCTTGATGACGTTATTTAATTTTTAAAAATTTATTATTTAATTTATTAGCACCCAGGTGCACAACCTCGGGACCTAATCAATATTTGTGTGAAGTTTCATGTTTGTAACTGCTTCCATTTTGGGGTTATGGCTAGAACACACACACACACACACAACACACACACACACACACACACACACGCGTCCTTTTATTATTATAGATAATGTTATAATGGTTTATAATGCTATAATGTTTCACACCAACAAAGACCCTAGGATCCACTCATGGCTGGTCTACCTAACCGTGTTTGTAATTGTGCATTGTGCATGTCCTCCGTTGTGGCGGAGGGGACCAACAACTTCACGTGGGTTCTGAACCACAAAAACCTTAATTTTACTACCATGTATATATAAAATCCTTAAAGACTTTTCTCCCAGCCTGTATATATATATATATATATATAATTCGTTTAAAACTACATTTTAAAGATAAATGCGGGACGCACGTCCTACCTATAACATACCAGGGACACACTGAAGTGTGTCTCTTAGACCTAAGCTGAAACATCCAACCTCCAAAGCCATTTCTGTGAATGGTCAGTGCTTTCCCTTGGCAAAAGTACAACATAAAATCCACATAGAATAATTGTGTGCCATTTAAAATAATAATTACTAAATTTCATATTAAAATTCAACATACTACATATCAACCGGGAGCGAACCAGCGACACACCGCTCAAAGTACGTTACGGTAACCACCAAGCTACCAGGCACCCATGTAAATTATAGCCAAACAAGAATTCCTGCCCGTAACCTAATGGAACTTTTACTTGAGAATAAAACCTCAGAAGAATGCCTCCCGATAATAGAAAGGGAAATAAAACCAATATTATTAGAATACATAGCAAATAACAGATAATATAAAAGGAAGACGCCATTACTATTAGAATACATACCGAAGAAGACAGCTGAGGAAAGGATAAACGAAGTAAAGTGGAAAAAAATGAGAAGAAACAAGAATTGTAAAAAACGAAAAATTAGTAAAATGAAGAACCTGAAATAAATATTACTTAAGAATAGAATACAACACAGAAAATATTAAAACGAATCCAAAATAACGGGCGATAAATCCCATTGCAAATATCGTACCTTTTAAATATAATAATGAAGCTTTTACAAATAGCTCAAAAGAAATGAGCGAACTGCTTAATTACCACTTTAATTCAATATTTAGTCTGTTTTCACCAGATATAAAGATCGAAAATTCAAATACATTTTTTTGAAACAAGCGCGCAAGAACTATGAAATGACTGAAGCGGAAACGTGCTCGACGATAATGATTTCTTAGAATCCTAGAAATAATTAATGCTTTATCCAAACTACAAAACAAGTAAGCCCTACGACCAGGCACACGGAATTCATAGCTTCTAAGAAAATACAAAAGAAAGATAATGAAACCATTGTGGTTTATTGTGGAGGCCATCACTGAACCCCTGTTGGTCTCTCATTCTTTAAGAAAATACAAATATTGCTCTCCGTTCCAAAGGGAAAAGGAAGCCATGGAAGGAAAATAAAAACCCAAAGGCCGCTACTACTCATATCACACTTTACATAGTGCTTCGTAAAACTGGTTAAGAGATAAAATTGGATACTACTTGAAAGAAAAGAAGTTATAAAACCAAAAAATTTATAGCAGGAATGTCTGGTTTATCCCACTTTTAAATCACTAGCAATAACTTTATAGTAGATGTTTTGTGACAAAGAAAAACCAATATAATTTATGCAGATTTTGTTAAATCATTCGATAATGTAACCATGGAGAACTTGCTCGCAAACGTATAATAAAATTATGTAAAGGGTGCTACTCCAGGTCCAGGTACTCACTGGAGTTATCACGCATCTGACTATGGTTGAAGAACGGTAAATCCTGAAGACGATGCTCTCTTGTAGTAACGGTGATGAACTGTTTTCAAAATGAATACCTATCCCTGTTAAACTGAGAAAAATAATAAACGCTATTCAACTGCTTGAATGCTCTTGTAGTTGCACAGTTTGGATTGTCAGTTATGAATAAGTGAGATTATGACGTTGCTAAATTGCAGGACTACTGAATTTCACCAAAGGAGCGGACTAAAAGACTGGAATTTTTCAAATCTCCTGACTCAAAGGTAAAATACGCCCATGCGGGAATTAATCTTTAACAAGTATTTCAAATTAGATAATTTTTTATTTAAACAACTTAAACAAAATATTCATAACTGCGAACGAATGGACAGATCCTTAATTTATCGATCAGGAATTTTGGTTCACTCGTTTCAGGGTGCACTAGCCCAGGAGTTAGGAACTTCGAGCGATTTCATTTCATTTTTTTAAGTCCTCGGTTGGATAGTTCATCGACCAAAATCATTTAAGGGCGTCCGTTGCTTTGATTGGGCAATAGATTCAGGCGTTATAGTCCCTGTGAATGACTTAAAAAGGGATGAACGGGAGAAATGCAAAAGCGTTGATGGAGGGAAAGAATAATTTTACAGTTAACTAACTCCGGAACTGTATATTCAGCGGAACAGAAATTTAGGTGCCATTGAGGAGAGTCGGGATTATATGGGTTTTTAGTTATTTACATTCAAATAGAAACTGGATTTCTAGAGGGAGAGGTTAGGAAGGAAAGGAATGAATTTTGACAAATTTCTTAGTACGTACGAGACGTTATAAACAGAGCTGGGCACTTGCGTTTTTTTGCCCGTTTTGTTGCGGTACTGCGGTACTGCGGTACTACTACCGCACTACCAAACCGGTACCGCATAACGCAGTACCGCAAAGGATCGCTGAAAGTACAGCAGTACCGCTACCGCATTCAAATTTCCCGCGGTACTTTCCGCGGTACCGACCAACACGGTAGTACCGCAGTACCGCAGTACCGCAAAAAAAACCGCAAGTGCCCAGCTCTGGTTATAAATTTATATATATAGACAGGCCTGTTACACTTTCAGGAATTGATTTATATGGATTGTGTAACGTTGCACAAATTATTACAGACGTTATATATAAGTTAGTAAGACAGCAATTACCAAGAATGTTTGGTAATTTTAGCCCTTTATGGCCGAACGTTTTGCGTAGGGTTGAGTCTAAATGCGTGTATTTGAAACGTTACGTATTCGACGCACAGTGCGGTAAAGGGTTAAGAGACTATAGATTTCATTTGCGCGGGAAAAGCAACTGATGAGTGGATACTCATACTCAACCTAACTTTCTTAATTTACATTAAGCTTATGCTAATATGTGGTCACATGAAAAGAACTATGAGATCTTTCGTAATCATACGATTAAGAGAATCCCCTGATCGGACGAAGAAACGGCCGAGATGATGAAAGCAAGAGATGCTGAGATGTCCTTCTCGAGCTGTAGAGAGAATTCTCAGAGACGAAAAATTTAAATCTTATGTAGGAGGGGAATAACGTTGAAGAAAAATGTTTCTATAACAAACGAGAACAGATTTAGAAAGGGAAAGTCTTGTTTATCGCAGTTATTGAATCACCGAAGAATTTTAAAAGCTTTGTGCCAAAGAAAAATATAGATGTAATTTGTAAAAATTTTACGAAAAGTCTTCGATACGCGTGACTATGAAATTCAGGTTCAAAGACTTACAAAAATAGTTATTAATGTAAAATTGGGTTTCAAGAATTTTAATTTTTCATATCAAAGTTCTTAAAATATAGTAGTAAAGGATATTAAATCAGAGGTTTTTTCCCACCAGGTTTAGGACTTTTATAATTATGATTGTGAATATAGATGGTAAAATGTCACTTGCGGATGCACAAAAATTTGCGAAGTAATCCCTTCTAAAGAAGATATACAAAATTAAAGATACTGGTAACTCGGATTGAACACGGAGAGTTTAACCTTTGGAGTTTTCTTATTGAAAGTGTAAAGAAATTTTCCGAATAAAAGAGAAAACCAGCATAAAATGCTTCGGAATTCAAACAAGACATTAAAAACGTTTCAAATATAACCAGACGAACCCGAAAATTCAAAGAAAACCACTCTTTTGTTTCATAATAAGCTACAATTATATACTCGATTGTACTCGGTAAAGGGTAACTAAATAATAATGGTAAATAAAGGGGACTGAATTTATGTAGCGGCAAGTAAATGAGCAAGAAATTGATTCCTGAGCAATTAAAACGGTACTCGATGAAATGGTGCACCAATTTAACTTCAAAATTACGTTCTCTTCACATTTTCTCTATTTCGTGACCAAATTTAGCTAATAAAAACAATGCAAACATTTTATATCGTATAATATTTCATTATAAAAATGGGAGCAAGTGTAGTTTACGTCCCCCTGTGGTGCCTAGTGTAGTTTACGTTCCCCTACATTATCCTAGTGTAGTTTACGTTCCCCATACATTATCCTAGTGTAGTTTACGTTCCCCTACATTATCCTAGTATAGTTTGCGTTCCCCAACTTTGTCCGCGTATATCTGATCAAATAAAACGTTAAAACTAACAAAAATATTACGACTTAACCCCATGGTGACCAACACGTGGCGCATTGGCCTTTCGAAGTTGGCGCATCATGCTTTTAGAAAAATTATGTAAAAATTTCTTTAAAAGTATATTAATAGTATAGAATTTCTTTATCATCGGTTTCTTAATAGAGTCAATAGACCATTTAGAAAAATGAATTTGACATGGTTATATTACAAATTTGGGATCAAGTAAAAATTAGCACCCCTAGCCTTCTTTAATTAGCCTTGTAAGGCTAACTCATTGTTGCCAGATCTACAGATATATCTGTAGATCTACAGATTTTATGAAGCAATTCAGATTTTCAGATTTTTTCAATAATTTATGCATAATCTACAGATTTTTAATCCAGCAAGCAATCATTATTATTTACTTCCAAAATTTACAACAAGGAAATATTAGGCCTACAGTCTCAATCAATAGGACACAAATGTTCTCGGTATTCAGTTTCAGAAGTCGAGTCGACTCGCTTCTGACTACGATATACATGCCGATTAAATCATTTACTCGGCGCTGATTGGTTGATATTCCCTCTACGTCATGGTAGCATGGAATGTTTTTGTTTTTGTTGAAAAAAATGATATTTATCTGTTTAAATCTAAAAAGGATTTTTTTTGGTTTCATTTATATGTATGAATTAAAGAAGTATTCCGGTGTTCTTATAGTTATTACAGCAATAACCAAAAGGTAAAGGGTGGGGCACGGGAACCAAGTGTTTTTGGAATAGTCAGGAAAATGATATTTATTTTTGTAAAGAAAATATATTGGTAGAACAACATTCGTAAGAACATAGCATTTCATGTCATAATAATCATGTACCGAAAATTATATCTGGCATATGATGTCCTTGGCCGTCGACGCATTGTTGAAGGCGTTTACGAAAATTGGCCTCCACTCTTCCCAGCAGGTCTCTGTTGATTTGGATGATTTGTTGACGGATCGCTTCCTTCAATGCATCTAATGTACGGGGCTTGTCCTCGTAGACACGTGACTTGAGGTACCCCCATAGAAAGAAGTCACATGTGGACAAGTCAGGGGACCAAGGGGGCCATGCAATGTCACCAAATCTCGAAGCAATGTCACCAAATCTCGAAATGAGATGGTTGGGAAACAGGGGGCGAAGAACAGCCATTGACGCTCTGGCGGTGTGTGGCGTGGCCCCATCTTGCTGAAACCACAAATGTCGACGAGCAATACGCCTTCTTCGTAACTCAGGGATGAAAAAGGTGTTCACCATCTCAATGTAACGCCCAGATGTTATGGTAACGGTAACCCCATTTTGTTCGAAGAAATAGGGACCGATGACGCCAAACTTTCCCACCGCGGCACCAAACTGTAACCTTAGGGTATGCAGCGGTTTTTCATGGAGTTGTCGCGGATTTTCAGCAGCCCAATACCGACAGTTTTGATTGTTGACGGCCCCATTAAGGTGGAAATGGGCTTCATCACTCATTACCACCATCATGTTTTCATTCTGCTCATAAAGTGCAAGCATTTCCTGTGCAAAATTCAGTCGTTGGGGGCAATCGTTTACATTCAATTCCTGCACCATCGCTAACTTGTATGGGTGAAAATGTAATTCTTCATGCAAAATCCGTCTAACAGTACGATTGCTGATTCCGAGTGCAGCTGAATGTCTCCGAGCAGAGCGGCCTGGGCTTTGCAACATCGCTTGTCTGACCCTTTCAACGTTTCTCTGGAGTACGCACAGTGCGTTGCGGCCCCTTCGGTTTTGTTTTCATTATGAGCCTCCTGTTCGAAGATTGTTAACCAACGTAAGATTGTGTCACGAGCGGGAACAGAGTCATTTCGATGAATGTTGAATCTGCGGCGAAACGCACGCTGAACTGCTGTCACTGACTCGCCACTCCTAACAAATGATCATACGCGAACATGCGGTGTTCTAACGTCCACTGCTCCATGATGGCACCTGAAAGATAAAGGTGAGTGTTAGTTAAAGTTAAATGCTATGAACCCAGGAATGGAATGCTACCTACCGCACGCCCCTCCCATTCCTAATGGCCGATTACTAGCTATTCAAAAAACACTTGATTCCCGTGCCCCACCCTGTATTTCCTTTGTCACAAAGTAACGGAATTCAATTTGTTTACTTTCATTTACTTTACTTTTTTTATGTTAAAGTGCCATATTTATATAAGTTTATAAAAATAAAGAAAATATTATACAAGATTTTATCATTGATAATACCTTAAGACAGTAAATTAAATAAAAATATGTCAAAATTATTATTTAGATAAATATTATAAATCTACAGATTTCTACAGATTTTTTAATCAGATTTATCAGATTTTTAAAAATTCCATCTGGCAACACTGCCGCTAACTAACGAAAATATCACGACCTAACCTAACCAATCGTCAAGGGCGTACAGTTGACTTAACGATTGGTTAGGTTAGGTCGTGATATTTTCGTTAGTTAGCCTTATAAGGCTAATTAAAGAAGGCTGGGGGTGCTTATCTTTACTTGATCCCAAATTTGTCACTTATTTTAACGTGATACATGAATAATACAATTAAATACATGATGATTATAAATATGTTTATTATTTATTAACTTTTAGATTTTGCATACAATCGTGCGTCTGGCATTGGCATCTGTATCTAATTTAACTGGTTGGGTCGCTAAAAACTCGCTATTGTGATTATATTTACGCCACATTAGGTTAGATTGGTTAAATTGGTTTAGTTTCGTTAGAAACTACTGTATATATTATATATCATTTTATATATATGATAAAATATAAAGAATGTTACCATATAAAATATAAAAAATAAATGTAAATTATGGTACGAAGTGGCATCGTTTTATAAATGTTTAGTTCATGTCAGTCAGTTAGAGCGATCAAAGATTTAGTATTTCATATTGATTTACCATCACAATACACGGCAAAATGAACAAAAGAAAGGCTATTACTGACAGTAGCTGTGAATTTAACGAGTAATGGGAAATTCAATTTCTATTTATTATGAGACCTTCCAGAAAACCATTGGGAGCTATTGAAGAATAGGGACCCCAGCCTTCTTTAGTTAGACTTATAAGGCTAACTAACGAAAATATCACGACCTAACCTAACCAATCGTTAGGTTAATTGTACGCCCTTGACGATTGGTTAGGTTAGGTTATGATATTTTCGTTAATTAGCCTTATAAAGCTAACTAAAGAAGGCTGGGGTCCCTGTTCTTCAATAGCTCCAACCATTGTGCATTGTTTGTGGAAATACTCTGTCACATAATAGGAGACATGATCTTAACAGACATTATACGACACAGCATAAGACGGAAATAGAAGAAAAAATAAAGCTAGTGCTGGGATCTGAGGAACGCAAAGATTATTTACATAAGATGAAAGAAAAAAAGAAAAAAATGCAAAATTATTTTATGAAAAGAAGTTGTGAAAGTTCAGCAATGACAGAAGCATCATACGAAATAGCTTTAATGTTAGCCAAAAAGAAGAAGCCATTTACTGATGGCGAAGAAATTGGTAAGCCTAGCCTAGAAATATTCGGCAGACGTCTTAGACACTCTTAGTGATCAGAATGTAGGAAGAAAAGTTGGTGAACTTACACTGTCAAAGCAGACAATAACGAGACGTATTGAAGATCTCTCTACTGATGTATTTGATCAATTAAAAGTTCATGCCCATGCTTGCACCTTTTTTTCAATTGCATAGGACGAATCTGTCGACATGTGATACAGCCCAGTTAAGCATTTTTATTAGAGGAATTTACGATAATTTTAACGTCTTTGAGGAACTTATCGGTCTTGAGTCGCTTCATGGAACGACGAAAGGGTCAGATGTATTTGAGAAATTAAAATCATGCTTAGAAAAATTTGAATTGGATTGGAACAAACTCATCAGTATTTGCACTGACGGAGCTCCTTCAATGGTCTGTAAAATTGTTGGCACCACAACTTTACTTGAAAAGTTTTTAAATCGTCCTTTACTGAAATATCACTGTATTATACACCAAGAATCATTGTGTGGGAAAACTTTAAATCTCCAGGGTATGTCAACAGTAGTAAAATGTGTAAATAAAATTAGAGCAAGAGGATTATACCGACGAGAATTCAGAGAATATTGTGATATGCTAGAATTGGAGTACGGTGATCTCATTCTTCATTATGATGTGCATTGGCTCTCCAGAGGACAGGTTCTGAACAGGTTCTGGCAATTAAAAGACAGCGTTTTTCATTTCTTACAAGAGAAAAATGAGTTACCTCAGGAAAGGGCGCTCTTATGTGACAGTGAGTGGGTATTTGATTTAGCATTTCTAGTTGATATGACCGGTCATCTCAATAACTTAAATTTGAAACTACAAGGTAGCAACAGATTGTTCGCTAACCTAGTGAATGATATTAATGCATTTAGAATAAAATTAACACTGTTGGTTTTCCAATTAGAAACCGAAAATTTAGACCATTTTGAGCATCTAAAAATGCAGAGCGAAAATAATGATAGTGAAATTGATTTATCAAAATATATTGCGAAAATAAAATTAATGCAAGATTCATTTGAAGCTCGTTTTAGTGAATTTGCCAGAGGAAAATAACATATCGGTATTTATCAACCCATTTGCCATTACTGAACAAAAAATCAGCGACTTGCATACTAGTATACAGATAGAGGTTATTGATTTAAAAACAAATTTCATAATTAAAACTAAATTTGATGAGCTTCCTCCGATCCCTAAGGCTGCCGATATGATCCATTTCTGGAAAATATTGCCTTGCGAATAATTTCCAAACCTTAGGAAATTTGCTAGGGGTTACATCTGTCGATTTGCAAGCACATACCGGTGTAAGCAAGCATTCTCATCTATGAAACTGATAAAAAATAAGCAACGGTCACGATTCACTGACTCCAATCGAAAAAATCTGCTTTTACTTTCAACAACAAATTTAAAGCCCAATATAGACAAGTTGGCAGGATTAAAACAAACTCAAAAATTTCATTAAAGGTAGGATTAATTTTTTTTATTATATATACATTTGTTGTCATTTTAAGATTTTTTTTTTGGCGCATCGGAACTGTGGCACAAGAAAAATGGCGCTCGGTATGTAAAAGGTTGGCCACCACTGAGTCTTAACCTAACCATTCGTCAATTTATATATATATATATATATCAAAGCTATTGACTTCTCCTTAGGGAAACGGAGCTTACAGATGAAAAGAAGGACCAACACAACAGCAAACATTTTCGTTATTTTTGTACTTCAGACGTTTCGACAAATCTTTTGTCATCATCAGTGAATTATAAACCTTAAAACCTTAAAAACAAAATAAGAATAAATAATTAAAATTACATCAATACAAAAAGGAATTAAAATCATTAAAATTAAATTAAATTAAATTAAAATTACCTCAAATGGTAAATACACAATAATTACGTCAACCTCTTTACTAGTTGAGGTAATTTTAATTTAATTTTATTTAATTTTAATGATTTTAATTCCTTTTGGTATTGATGTAATTTCAATTATTTATTCTTATTTTGTTTTAAGGTGACAATGATGACTGATGATGACAAAAGATTTGTCGAAATGTCTGAAGTACAAAAATAAACGAAAATGCTTACTGTTGTGTTGGTCCTTCTTTTCATATATATATATATATATATATATATATATATATATATATGTGTGTGTGTGTGTAAATATAATATATATATATATATATATAATTATATTGATGATTGGTTAGGTTAAGTCGTAATATGGCGCACCTAAAGCAAAAGCACCCCTGTGTAATTTCTTTATTTATGGTCAGATATATTATGAAATTTTCAATATAGAGGTTTTTAAATACTAACTAACGAAAATAACACGAATTAACCTAACCAATTGTCATGGGCATACAGTTGACCTAATCGGGAATACAGTTGACCTAACCAGGCCTTCAATGGCGGACATCGGAATAACATTGAAGGCCCGGTTAGGTCAACTGTATGCCCGTTTTTTTTTTTTTTTAGAAAACATTTAAAAAAAAAAAAATTCAACATTTTTAAAAAAATGGTGTGCGTTATTCCGATGTCCGCCTTGAAAACCTCTATAATGAAAATTTCATAAAAATCTGACCATAAATAAAGAAATTACGGCGCTTTAGGTGCGCCGTAATATTTTCATTAGTTTTAACGTTATGTTTGATGGATTCATTTAAAAAATGTCTCCTAAAAATCCTAGTGTAGTTTACGTTCCCCAATTGACCTGTGTAGTTTGTGTCCCTTTTGCGTCAGGGGACATAAACTACACTTGCTCCCAAAAATGTATTTCTTGAATTGAAAGTAGTCCAAATTTTCTTCTGATTTAGTTATTAAACATCATAATACATTTTATAACTTAATACAGCACATATACGACCTGAAACATCCTCAGAGAGAGAGAGAGAGAGAGAGAGAGAGAGAGAGAGAGAGAGAGAGAGAGAGAGAGAGAAGAAGAAAAAATATTTATGACAATTCACTAGTAATTATATCCATTGTAACACATACAGTATAGAACGCATCTAAAAATATTTCCACTAACAAACACTTGTATTCAAATATCGCTTCTTCGAAAGCGTCGATCAACATCTATCAGTGCTTCTCGCGACAGTGTTTATTATTCTCTTTCCTTCCTTTTGGCATACCTTGGACGTTAAAGAAGACAAAAATAAAAGGTTTGGTGACGTTAAAAACAATTTCACAGTTTGCTCACATGGGAATATTTCCCTGCAGACAGTTTTGAAAGGTTTTCAGAATTTCCTTCAGGATTTTTTCTACAACAAAGTTATTTTGAGTAAATATGAAAATCGAATTACCATCATTGCTTAAAAGTTTCTTATACAACTTATTAAATGACGCAAACTGGCAAATCAGTGATAAGAAATCAAACTTTAACTTAATCATTCAACTGCGCCAAAAAAATATTCATACCTTCCCAAATTTTCCGTTATTTAAAGTTACAAATATTTTTATTTGACTTTCGCCTTTATTGTTAAATGTTTTTATATAATTTATGACAATGAATAATATTTTAATAAACAAATATTTCTGTAACAATTATATGTAACATCATTATACTAATGAGAATATTAACGTAACAACATGAACAAGTTCCTATCTTTTCCACTAATACTTCGTATTACCACCTTTAGCTTTAATTACTTCGACCAGTCGCTGTATAATAATAATAATAATGATAATAATAATAATAATAATAATGCGGCTTGATAGCACCACTGACTATAAATCCACTGGCATCAGGTTCGATTCGCGTCGATGTCAGGTGGTGCTCAGCTCACCCAGCTGTTCATCCTTCCATACAAAAACAAAATGGTTGGTAGATAAATGGGTACTCTGGGCAGCCTAGTGTTTAAGAATTTGAATAAAATAAACTAACCATGAAACCATGATCTATTTACAAAAACAAAAAAAATTTTGAGAGGCATACACATCATTCAAATAAGGCAGTTGCACTTGAAAAAAGGACACTTGCAAGAAATTTAAGAGAGGGTCCAGACGTCACCGACTCACCCCCCCTAGATATATATACTGTGTATATACAGTATATATATATATAAGGCGTACACAAAGTCCTTTCCCTATTATAAACTTTAATTACATGAAACCCAAAGAAGACACAGTAATGCTTTGTTTTGCGTGTTGTTGCATAACACATCAAGCTTTTTCTCTTATTTGCAGATCCTGTTGTGCCTGATTGCGAGCCATTAGTGATTGACCGAAACAAAGTGGCAACTCCGCAGGAGAAAGCAAAATGTGTTGTTTGGTTTGCAGAGTCAAAGTCCGTGATTACCGTTCAACGGAACTACCGCCGTCATTATGGCAAGAACGCTCCTTCCAATCATAGCATTATATTGAACTGGTACGACAAGTTTCTGGAGACAGGCAGTGTGATGGACAAGCCTAGGAATGGACGTCCCACTGTTTCAGACGAAACGGTTGTCAATGCCCAACAGGCTTTCCAACGAAGCCCTCGAAAGTCCGTTCGTCGCGCCTCACGGCAACTTGTAAAGGATTATGTGTACCATACTCCTGTTGCTGACATTGACACTCTTCGTGCAAGGATTTGCGATGCCATCAACATTGTCACGAGAGATATGCTACCGAACGTATGGCGTAAACTCAAATTTCGCTTGGATGTGCTACGTGTAACTAACGGCGCACATGTGCAGATTTAATGAGAAACATAACAAACCCAATGTGTTAAGCAACAACATGCAACACAAAGCATTACCGTGTCTTCTTTGAATTTCATGTGGTTAAAGTTTATAATTGGGAAAGAAAATGTGTACACCCTATATATAATATATATATATATATTATATATATATATATATATATATATATTATACATACTGTATATAGTATATATGTATATGAAAACAATCCAATCCCACTGATGTTAACAATTCTGCCGCGTGAAAAATAATTTTGCAGACTGTATGCCTAGCAAATCTGTTAAGTACTTACCAGCATTAAATGCGAACAATATGCATTCAAATCAACATTAAGATAATTGAGCTATAAGAACGAGACGTGTTTAGGGAAGATGAATTAATGAACCGTCATTACAAACGTAATTATAAAATACGAACATCAATCGCTTGATTTTCTTAATAAGAAAGGTTCCGATGTTCATCTTTTATCATGGCCATTCGAATCATACCGCGAGAAGCAAGGCAAGATTCAGAGAGGCAAAGCAAGGCAAGATTCAAAGGCTTAAAGCTTAAAACCTTTGTCTTTGAATAAACTCTTATATCACTCTAAAACTTATCCGTTGCGTCTACTTTAAAAATGAGAGTAGACAGATATATGACTAAATGTTCTCTATACAACATAAAGTATTTAAAGCGCGCAGGTATAGTACATCGAAAGTAAAGTAGATCGAAAGTAGATGAATCGTTTCTCTTCATGACAAGCGAGGTACACTGAATGTAAGCGAAAAAGAAAACTTTTTATTTTACTTCCATTGTACTTTCGCCATCTAGGACGTTTTGGCGCCGACATTTTGGCGCTGGACGTTTTGGCGCCGCCGTTTGGGCGCCACCGTTTGGGCGCCGCCGTTTGGGCGCGGAGCCGGTTTGGCGCCGCCGTTAATTAGTATTAAGTATTAAGTAGTAATACTTGGTTATTAACCTGAAGTGCTGTCTGTCTTTTCAGATAAGTTGTGTTGTTGCCCTTAATAGCATAAATGTCTGAAAATATATCAAGTAAGAAAGGGAAACAGAAGTTTTCACATAATGGATATTTGTATGTGTTTCATAAATGTAGTAAGCGCGACCCTCCGTTACTTTTTTGGCGGTGCGAGCAAAAGAGTCAGTGTATTATAAGGTGTATATATAATATGGGTACTTTTCCGTTATCTGCCCCATTGACGATTGGTTAGGTTCAGTCATGATATTTTCGTTAAAACTAACAAAAATATCACAACTTAACCTAACCAATCGTCACTGCCCGGTTAGGTCAACTGTACGCCCTTGACGATTGGTTAGGTTAAGTCGTGATATTTTCATTAGTTTTAACAAAAATATCACGACTTAACCTAACCGATCGTCAAACGGCGCCAAAACGGTGGCGCCCAAACGGCGGCGCCAAAACGGCGGCGCCAAAACGTCGGCGCCAGAACGTCGGTGCCAAAACGTCCCATTCCGGTACTTTCGGCCTACCAGTGTATTTCCTAAATATTTTATATTCAGAGTACGTGTAACCCTTTTGGATCAATGAAAGAAAGCCACCCCCAGCCTTCTTTAGTTAGCTTTATAAGGCTAACTAGCAAAATATCACGACCTAACCTAACCAGTCGTTAGGTCAACTCTACGCCCTTGACGAGTGGTTAGGTTAGGTCGTTATATTTTCGTTAGTTAGCCTTATAAAGTTAACTAAAAAAGTCTGGGGGTGGCTTTCTTTCATTGATCCACCCTTTTTTCTACTGTTACTTCTAAAGCAGACACAGAAGACAGCTTTTAAGAGTAATAAACTTTGGATATTTGATTTGAGAGAACTAAATCATCTTCTACAAAGAAGATATACCGTATATACTCGTGTATAGGTCGAGTTTTTAAGACTGAATTCTTAGGCAAAAATTAGGGGGTCGACCTATATAAGGGTAACATTTTCGTGGGGTTGAAATCCGTGCACGATGGGGAGGGCTAGGAGCTACTATTAGCTTTAGACATGAAAAATATTTACCATTTAGTACCAGTAAACAATGAAAACAAAATATGTACCAATTATTAAAATTACCAAATATGTACCAGTTATTAAAATTACCAAATATGTACCAATTATTAAAATTACCAAATATGTACCAATTATTAAAATTACAGAATGGTAACACAGGATGATATAAAACATAAATGAATACATTTTTAAAAGTTTATTTATAGAAAGATACATCAATTTTTGTTCATTAAATTTGAAACAAAAGACATATGGTAACTGTACACTACAAATTTATACAAAGATTCAGTTCAGCAAAGAATAGTTTCTAGTTTTTGGAAATGAGTTTTATATGCCATAAAATATGGTGCTTTATTACCCTAATTTGTTGTTCCACCACCCTCAACAACTGGGGTCGACCTATATACGAGGCATACGATAAATTAATGATTTCTTGGCCAAAAATCAAGGGTCGACCTATACACGAAATCGACCTATACTCGGGTATATACGTTATTTAATTTCACCTCTAATGACGGGTTATCGGGAAACGGTGTTATTTAAGAAATCGATTACTACTTAGTGCTTTATATAAACGTTCATAATACTAAATAATAACTCTGAAACTAATGGCATCTTTCTAATTAAATTAATTAAATAATTTATTTTTGAAGTATTTTTAATTAATTTCACGATCAAGTGAAATAAAAGTATCGTATAAAAAAAATAAAAGTATTGCATAACATAAAAATTCTTTATAATAAATATTTTTCCTTTTAGAAATAAATTATGTATCTTTGAATTCATTATACGAGAGTCTCAAATTGGATAAAAGGCACGAGGATAAGACCTCATTCGGATCCAATTTATCTACCATAATCCACTTTGTGGAGTCTTTAAACTTCAAAACAATTTTCTCTTTCAGAGAAATTTCTCAACGTTTGTTCGAAGCAACAGAAACGAAGAAGACTATTTCGAGTTCATTAACTCGCCGGTTCCCCCCTCCCCTGTTTGTGGATTCGTCTGTTGGTTATGATCGAAATCCCAGTGATTATAAATCCCATATATTTTTGTTGAAACACACACACACACACACACACACACACACACACACACACACACACAAAATTTATATTTGTGTATTTCGTGGAGAGCAAATGTATTTTCATCGTAACCCAGTAATTGTGGACTCACTACGTGATTTTAAGTAGCTGATTACTCACGAGGATTCCAACCATAAACTCATTCATGGCTTGCACACACTATGCATTCTTATAGTAGACAGAAATCATTGAACATGAGAGACAGAAGCAATAAAATAAACGCATCTTCCAGCTCGATCATCAATGTCAGACACAATCATGAAGACCTGTCATTTTTCTGTTGTCTGTATAAGAATAACATCCTCTGTCTTAATGAAATGTTATCAAATGGAGAAGAATCCTTCTCTTGGGTGAAATGGAAGCCAAACGGTATAAAATTTAATACGGGACGAAAGTGTTTTATTTTGAGAAGGTTAAAACAATCAAAATTAAGAAGAGCTGCGCCAAGCAATGAAGATTTTGAACTAAAGGAAGAGAACAAATCTCTTAAGGATATTGCTTTGCATCAAGAAGAGAAATCGCATGCAATCTTCATACCAGATGTACAAACACCTTCCTCCTGACCGTCAGAGCCGATACCGACGTAATGAAAGAAAAGAACAGTATGAGGATGTCGCACATCCAGTATTAAGAGTTAAAATCCAAATTAACTCTGAGCTCCCTTGGTTCGGTTGGAGATTATATTCGAGTTGCAAAGGCCCGGGTTCACCATCAACCGCAGCCACGGCTGGAATTAGCCACGCACCTCCTCTTTTTCGGAGTTCGCGCCGTGTGAGGAAATAGGGGTTCCAGATTTTATCTTTGTTGATTCTGAGAATTTGGCAATCAGAGAAGGTTTAAGAACATTCCGCCTGACAACAAACTCGAAGAAGGCAGCCTATCTTCAAATTACTAGCAGAAAGGTGAAATGAGACGTATCCAAGCGTAAATATTTAAGGGTAAAATCCGGCAAAAAGATTTTATTTTCGTATAAGACATCGCTTCTAAATTGAATGCTGCAAAGACAAAACATATATGAAATGGATTTACATTGCGTGAAAAATTATTATTATTATTATTATTATTATTATTATTATTATTATTATTATTATTAGAACCTTATCATTAGAACTTATCTATTTACGAAAACAACTTTTCCATCTCACCAATATCTTGATCCCAATAAAGATACCTTTCTGTATTATGAACCTGATTCCCTCAGTTTGTTTTATTTAAATTCTCTTTCCAAGTTCCTTTAAAAATAAATCCATTCTTGAAACTTTACCTACACTGAAACCAATATTCATGGATTTAACAAACACGATACTACAAAGCTTTTGGGAATTTAAAGAGATTCCAATGTACAGTATATACCTATGAATATAATAACATCCGAAACCTCTGTTTTTCTTCAGAAGCAATCAAAAAATAGGTGATCGTGGGAGTCAAATCCAGGTTTTCGCAGTTTGAGCCATTTTTCATCCAAATGAGATAAGGAATATATGAATATAAATCTAATTCTAGTAATGAAATAAACGTTAACTTAACGCAAAACAAGTTTACTTCATTCTACTTGAAAGTTAGAAGCACTTTAAATAACAACACTCAATTAACTTCCACTCTGTTGGCCCTTAAATCTAGTTCTAGTTAAATCTAATCCATTCTAGTTCTAACAGAAATTCATCACATATATATGAATGCTCGAGGGACATTTCACAACTGCCTGGCTGTAAATGTGAAAAATTCTGTCAAACGCAAAATTTCTTTACTGAATTAACAGTACATCGAAATACCATTCCAAACGACAATTAACTCCTTCAAAAATTATGTTGCAATGAATGTTGCGAATACTATAGTAGTCTTTTGCAGGAAGAATTACACCAAATTATCCCACACGATCCATGCAGTTAGAGACCAAAAAATGTATTAGTTTTAGAGAATTTTAACGTAAATAATGCAAAAC
Organism: Bathynomus jamesi; assembly: GCA_023014485.1. NCBI lineage: Eukaryota > Metazoa > Arthropoda > Malacostraca > Isopoda > Cirolanidae > Bathynomus > Bathynomus jamesi. The sequence continues at coordinate 687,381 of JAJOZX010000327.1, read as the reverse complement.
ATTTACTGAATGAATATCCTAATACGCAACAGCTCCTCTGGTATAGCCAACAATCAGTTCGTTTGTGTATTCTAAATTAGTTAATATTTCTTATTCATGATTTATATACAGTATTATTTAATCATAACTACCGATGAAGAGATAAGTTTTATCTTCACTTAATCTGAAAGCCCAGCAGAGCTTAAAGCTTAGGGCCAAATAAGATTAATAGTCTAATTGACAATTGTAACCCCCAAAATTGTAATATTGTAATATTTATTTTATAAATGAAGAATATTGATTTGAATATTGAAGGAAAAATGTTTGCCAACGAAAAGAAATCTCCCAGAAAAATACCAAAACTTTCGAAAGTCTCCCCATAATTACTATAGTTGTGAAATAATCTTACTACACGTCTTACTACACGTCTTTCCAATACACTCGGATTTGCACGAAATATATACACCAATAAGTACTAAGTAGATTAACAAGAAGTAATTTCTCTACTCTCCATTCCCTGATTATATTATCGGAGAAAGGAACTTAAATTGAAATTTATGTTTATAAATTTTCATATACTGTATCAGCTAAATAAAAAAGAGAATTGTGATCCAGCGTTTCGAAGAATAAATAAACCTTTGCTTGCATGTTTGCGTTTACTTTTATTAATAAACAAAAATAATTGTAAACAAAATAGTGACGTATTGTTTCTTAAACCCTATCCCAACCCTCCCTCTGTTCCCCGTTTCCACAATTAAAAAAAATCACATGAAAAGTCACTGAATACATTGAATATCAAAATTACATACAATAGACTTTATAGCAGTCTGTTATCAATATTAATATTAATATTAAATTAATATACTTTTCAGTACAAGAAATCAAACGTGCAAAACACAGCTTTGGTCTAACGTGGAAACAGCGCTTTTCAAATATGAAAAGAATACAGCTTGTTTTTGCTACCGCTGTTGTTAAGATATTAAAAAACAGTAAATTTTATGTAAATGCTTAAGCTATAATAACATTATAATATAGTCGAAATGAAATTATTTAAAATTATATGATTGAAACCATTAAACATTCCCTCAGAATGCATCAGTTTAACCTCATGTATATTAGCTGCAAAAACATGCAAATGAAGGAATAACAGATGCTAACTGTAAATGATGAGAAATAAAGTAAAAAAAGTTTAAATCGTAAGTCAGCATTAAACGACCAAAGTTCTCTTATATTTCAGAGAAATTTGATGGAGTATTTCCAAGGCGCAACCTAAAAGCACTCTTATTCCACACCATGATATATCCATAAATAGCATACAACGCAAGTGCATACGGTGACACTCTTTACCAAGAAGTCAATAGTTAAAGTTTAAAGAAAACAATTCGTACGCACAAAGCTTAAGAGTCAAGATCAAGAGTCCCTGCGCGAAATTACCACTAATATTTTAAAAAACTAAAATCGCAGAGTTTATAATATTCTATCAATAATAACCAACAGCATAACGCCAAATCAGGTTTCCCATCGATATAATACATTATAAATGCATATAATATAATAGGGCACTCAATATATTTTGTCCCACCCTTTTTTCTTAGCTAAATAATAGGCCATGGGGCTGAAATGTCTTTTGGGCCGTAAGTTTGAACTTTCTGCGCTTTACATAACCGGGCTTTTTCCAGTTTCAACTTCCCCTCCTTGTATAAAACCACTTTTAAACGCCCTTGTATAAAACCGATGGTTAACGCAGTTTCGAAAATGGCGTCTGACAGTGATGTGCGTTGTAAACAGAGAGCTATCGAGTTCTGAACCGCAGAGAAGAAACAGTTGGAAATATTCACAAACGTCAACAAAACGTTTACGGAGATGCTGTTGTTGCTCGAAGAACAGTTGGACGCCGGTTTAAACGTGTGATATCATCGGAGAGAGGGAGAGCCAGCTTCGATAATGAGCCACGCAGCGGTCGCCCGGCATCGGCTGTCACATCTCACACTGTGCAACGTGCTAACAGCATCAATCGATCAAATAGCGCGTCACATACAAGGATCTATCACTGGAGCTAGGAATTAGTAAAGGAAGGGTGAATACGATAATTCAGCAACTGGGATACTCAAAAGTGTGTTCAGGGTTTGTTTCTCGCGAACTGACTGAAGATCACAAAGCACAAAGAAAAGAAATTGCTTCTGAGTCGTTGGTTCGATACGAGACAGAAGGGGATGACTTCCTTTCACGAACTGTGGCTGAGGATGAGACTTGGGTACACCACTTTGAACGTGAAACAAAACGCCAGTTCATGGAGTGGTATCACGCAGACTCCCCACGCAAGAAAAAGTTCAAAATGGCTCCCTCTGCAGGAAAGGTTATGGCCACCATCTTCTGGGACATGAAAGGAGTGATTCTGGTGGACATTATGAAGAAAGGACAAACAATCAACTCAGAGGCATATACTGCTACCCTACAGACACCTCAGAGACGTATAAAGCGAGTTCGACCGGAGAAAAAATGGAAGACGTCCTTCTTTTGCACGATAACGCAAGATCACACAACAGTTTGCAAACAAGAGAGGGCATCACAAAAATGCGCTTGACTGTGTTACCCCACCCTCCATACAACCCGCATCTGGCACCTTCAGACTTCCATTTGTTTGGGCCAATGAAGGATGCTATTCGTGGAAGAAAGTGTCAGAGTAACGATGAGGTTGTTGAGGAGGTTGAGAGGTAGCTCCAGCGGAACCCAGCGGACTTTTACCAGCAAGGAATAAAGGCCCTTGTTTCGAGGTGGAGGAAAGCCGTAGAAAAGGATGGAGATTATGTGGAAAAATAAAAACTTGAAAAAAAGGTATGTAACTACTTGTGTACAAAATTTCTGAAACTTGCAAGGAAACTTGGAAAGAAAAAAAAAAGGTGGGGCAAAATATATTGAGTGGCCCTCGTATATACATGCATATAAATAAACTTATTTCACGAAGATGCAACTAAATCTCTGCGCTTCGTCTCGGCATGCAGGGATCTGGAGCATTCTATTTCTACTCAAGGAGGTACGAGAAATAAAATAAAATCGGCTCTGAAACCCAGATTTGGAGCAATACTCAATTTTTACTGGTATAAGTTATAAAATTATTTGATCGTCATTTCAAATGAAAAGTTTATTCAAAATGAAAAATCACTAAAATCACTGAAATTACGCTCTCTCTCTCTCTCTCCTCTCTCTCTCTCTCTCTCTCTCTCTCTCTCTCTCTCTCTCTCTCTCTCTCTCCCCTTACGAAGGTTTAAAAAGCAAAATACGAAAAGAAAGGGAAATTTATGATACGAGTGTTGTTTCTAAATTTTAGAATTCCAAATTTGATTTCATATATAGGACATCAGACAAACATTTCGCAGACGTTTGAATATTATTATTGTGCAACGCTGAAGATGTTTTACCTCCATCGGAAACTTCAAAAATATGACAGAAATTTCCAGTCAAATAATAATATACGAGGGTAATTCAATAAGTATCCGCACTTTTTATCTTACAATTTTATTTTCATATCTGACAGATTATAAACACATCACTTCTCAACATAATCTCCCTGTTTCTCAATACACTTGGTCCAGCGATCTATAAGCTTCCTAATGCCGTCACAAAAGAATGTTTTTGGCTGTGTACGTAGCCAGTCATGCACCGCCTCCTTCAGGTCATCATCGCAGGGGTTCTTAACCTCTTTAGGCTGCGATTCAAATTCTGGTCTCGGGGCTAGCTCGGCGACCAATGCCTTCAAACAGTTCACTCGTAATAGATAATAAAATAAATAATAATAATGGTAAAATTATTAGGGATAACATAAATAAATGATAAATGACAATTTAATAATCCAAGTTTGGGTCGTGACCCAGAGGTTAAGAACTCCTGGAGTAAGGAACCTTGTCTAACTCCGCATGAGTAAGCAAAACATTCGGACAATACATTGCCCCATCTAACAGTAAAAGTTTGGTGTGTGTACCAAAATTTCAATAAATTTAAAACATATGGTGGAACATTCCTGTCTTTTAATTTTTTAAGTAGAATATTGTGATTCACTCTATCATATGCTTTGCTTATATCCAAAAAACAACTATAAATAGTTGCATTACTGACAGTGTATCTAAATACACTTCTTTCAAAACATAAATACTCAGGTCAGTTGAATGGAACCTTTTAAAACCAAATTGGTTAGGAGACGTCTCTAAATAATCATTTAGTCGACGTAGCAAACGTTTCTCAAGTAGTTCTGAGAAGCAGGAGACAACGGCAATAGGCCTGTCGTTATCGCTGGATAGAATGTCCCCATATTCGTTTTAGACAAGGGGTGTGATATAAACCCTCATAAACTCTGCAAGAATATAACTGTGAGCAAGCATGGCTGAGAACAGTAATTAGATATGAAGACTGATAACATCATTAGCATACTTTAAGTGCTCATTCGACAGGTCATCTAAACCTGGTGAGGCGCCTGTCTTTAGCTCTTTAGCTCTTTACATCATTAATAAATTAAACAACATCAAATAAACAAGTCTGTGTTAAAAACGTATACTCTTAATGTATACAATTAAAGAAAAATGGATATTGATTTTTGCTGCTATAACATTTTAATTTCTAGATTTAACAGATATACAGACTTGTTGATGGATTTTTTCAAGGTGTCATACTGGACCTAATCATAGCTAGCATTTATTTACATTACTTTAAATAGCACTTCTCTAATTTGATGACTGTTGATAATTTCTTAGAATCCGCTCTTAATTATTACCTATTATTTGAAGAAGTTAAAGATGTTAGTGTGATTTGTATCATTGTCGAAAAAGTCGTCTGGGTTTTCTACTTTCATCTCGAACTTAAGGGTGCTGAACATAGAGTTAAATTGCTCCTTAAGCAATTCGCTCATTTTTTGGGGGGACATCTGTGTGTTTGGCCTCCCCATCTATCAACGGACCAATACTCTCTTTATATATGATTATGTATTATTGTATATATGCATTAAAAAAAGATGGTCTGTAAATATCGAATTTTAAATACTGACTTTTTATGTGTCCGGAATGCTACTAAAACATTTGATAGTGTTAATCATGACAAATTATTTATAAAACTTGTAAATCGTAATGTACCTGACCACTTCGTTATATTAATATTCTTGTATAATCGGCAGACAATGGTGGTCAGATAGTTGGGTCATTCAGAGTTATTCTCTGTAGTCAATGGTGTCAGTCAGGTAGGGCTATTATCTCCATACTTATTCAATGTTTATATGGGTAATCTATTTGTTGTACTGACCACTTGTAAATTAGGTTGCTACTCTGATACAAAAATTGTTTAAACTAATAGATAATAATTATGAGAAAAATATAAGGAAATGTGAACAGCCACCAATTTAGAGAAATGTTATTATAGTAACGTAAATAAATACTAGCTAGTACAAAAGCAAATAAGATTCCTTGAGAGAAGACCCTTAACTTGTCTATATATACATATATCTATTGCTTTAAATCTATAACTCATGATATGCCTGTAAAAAATCTCTCTCCGTTTTCTTTAACTTTGCCTTAAGAAATGTAAGACGTACTTATTTATTATATATATATATATATATATATATATATATATATATATGAATAGAAACGACATAAGTATTAAGGAACGTTTCTGCACACGAGGAGGAGAGATAACGAAATAATGAAACGTTCCTTAATACTTATGTCGTTTCTATTCATTTATATACTGCGCGGTCATTGCAGTTATTTGCATATATATATATATATATATATATATATATATATATGCAGTAAAATCACAGAATAACAAGTGATCTTATTAATAAGCAAACAACCACTAATTTTGATATATATATATATATATATATATATATATATATATATATATATATATATATATATCGGGTGGTCCGAAAAAAATGACGCATTTTTTAAAAATTAATATCTCAGTAACCCCCTTCCTTATCATGACAATTTTTATAGGCAAGATACTTTCAAACTTCTTTTTTTGAATGCAAGAAACGGAATTCTGATATCTTTTATAGTTTTCTCGCAATTAACAAAAGTAACAACATGGGTCAAAAAAACGAATATCATGAGAAAGGAAAAATTTAATCAGAAATTTAACTAATTAATTTACAGTAAATGATCGATTGGACCACCACTCTGTTGACACACTAATCTAAGTCTTTTCTTCCACACAAAAATAATACTTCTTACTTCATTAATGCCAATTTCTTGCCAAGATTCAAGTATTTTACTTTTTAATTCTGATTCGGTGAATTTTTCTCGTCGACCTCGGTAAACCTTCTCTTTTAGTAACTCCCAAATTGAGTAGTCCATAGGATTACAATCTGGGCTTTGTGGTGGCCACTCATTTTTCGTTATTAATTTTGGTGTATTGCTAATCAGAAACGACTGTGTGGCGTAGCTTGTATGCGACGGTGCTCCATCTTGTTGAAATATGAAATCATTTTCTTGATACAGGCGACGACAATCCGGCAACAATTTTGTTCTTAAAAGTTCAATGTAATTTGCAGAATTCACCTTTGTCTTTTCAGTTTCAATAAAATGAACATCTGTCTTGCCATTCCAAGAGACCCCTGCAGATATCATAACCTTTTTGGAGAATCTTGACGTTTCATGATACAATCTGTTTATTGAAATGTCACACTTTTTACCACGCCCGTAGACAACATCATTTTGACGGTTTCGCGGAATTTCTAGAGTGAAATCTTTTTCATCCGTGAAGACTATCTTTTTAATATCAACGACAGAGAAATTATCAAGTAACTTTCTGCACCTTGTTTTTCTTTTATCCTTAACAGTATCACTTTTTCTAGAAGATACTATTCTTTTGAAGGCTTTTAGTTTTTGTACTTTAATTATTCGGTGTACAGAAGTCTTTCCAATATTCAAATGTTTAGCAATTGTTCTTTGTGACAAATGACTTCCTGGTTTATCTTCTTGAGAGCAGATTTTATCGTTGATGTAATCCACATTTTCTGGAACCGAAGCTGTTTTAGGTCTACCGCTTCCTGGTTTTCTGGCAGTACTTCCCGATTCGCGAATCTTCTTTAAGAGTCTTTCCACTGCACGCCTTTTCCACTTTTTGCCGGGAAACTCTTGCAATAACCTTCCAGTCTTCCATCCTTTTTCACAGTAACAATTTTTAATGAGAATACGATCTTCCTCTGACAACATCATTAAGGGTACTGACGAATTGTTAAAAAATAAAATATCCACAATTTGACTTGTTCATTCCTGTAGAGTTTTGTAATAACTTGCAAAAATATCGCATGATATCGTATAAAAATGATATCGTATAAAAAACGGATATTATCTATATTGCGATTTTTGTTTTTTTGACCCATGTTGTTACTTTTGTTAATTGCGAGAAAACTATAAAAGATATCAGAATTCCGTTTCTTGCATTCAAAAAAAGAAGTTTGAAAGTATCTTGCATATAAAAATTGTCATGATAAGGAAGGGGGTTACTGAGATATTAATTTTTAAAAATGCGTCATTTTTTTCGGACCACCCGATATATATATATATATATATATATATATATATATATATATTATATATATATAATTATATATATGAATGTGCAATAGAGAGAGAGAGAGAGAAATTATATTTTCTCGATATATTTTCGTGTGATGAGTCAAAATAAGTAAAATCAAAATAAGTAAAATTCTACTTATTACATATTAAAATAGACATTGACATGGTTAAAAATATTCCATCTTAGACTTTGTAGTACATTAAAAATTTTAAAGCCCAATGTTAACGTACAAAAGAGAATTTTCTTTATATACTTTGGTAACAGAATTTGAGAAACAATATTAATGTTTTGGAATAACAATTAACCGTGTAATTATTACTTCTTATAGTGGAAGATCAATATACCGGGTGTCCCATTCGAAATGAAACAACTTTGAAACCTTATAATTTTTTATTGAATGAAGCAAACAATGTAATATTCACACAGTAAATAGTCAATGTCATAAAGTTTCATATGATATATGTGAATTATAACATTTAGATACATTAGATACATTAGATACATTGTGCATAGCATAATGTTTCCTTTTGTTAAGATCTTCACATGTTATATGCTGAGCAATTTGAAGCCTGTATGGATAGAGCTGCAGCCGCTTGCGCACGATTCTATGCACAGTTGAACGAGAAATCTGCAGTTCGACACTGGCACGACGGATGGACTTTCTCTGGCTATTACTAAAGGCGCCGCGTATTCGTTCAACATCTTCTTCCGATCTTGTTCGCCCTCCAGAGTGTTCCTTTAGAACACTGCCAGTCTCCTCAAATTTCTTGGTTCATGCATATAGGTCTCTTCTGGTGGATGGTTCCTTAAGAAAGGTTGTACGGAATCGCCGTTGCACCAGAGTAGGGGACTTCAACTCAGCCATCCATAACACACATTTCGATTTTCCTTGTGGGGTAAACATAATTCAATCTGAACCAAACAAAAAACATTATAACAAAAACTTATGCATATGGTGTAGTAACTGGCAAAGTTTCAACATTCTCACATTAATACTTTAAAAATTACAGTTTCAAATTTGTTTCATTTCAAATGGGACCCCCGGTATAATGAAGTAAATAATAGATAAGTAAATAAATAAATAATTAAACATGGATTAAGAATGCATGAAATATTTATAGGAATTTCATCTCGAAATTGCTGAATATAGTAGTCTCATTTGATAAAGAAAAATATTACGCTTAAAAATTAATGTAATAAGGTTTTTAATAAAAATATTAATTAAGAAATTCCTTTTGTGCTAAATCTTTATTAGCATGTTTTAGTTCATTCACAACGATTCACGACTGTCGGTGATAAGCATATTAAATTTAAGCGTTTTGCCATATTCTTTAAATAATACTTTAGCTATATAATTTGCTTATTAACAGTAACATTAATGGGTAAAAAATAATAATTATAATAATAATAATAATAAAAATAAAAAAATATAATAATAATAATAATAATAATAATAATAATAATAATGATTAAACTGATAATTATAAGACTATCTCATTAATAAATAATTAGATTAGTCAAATTTTAACGTTCTATCTGAAACAGAATAGTTACCCACGCGCTGAATGTAAAATATAATTTGTCTAAAAATAAATTTAATATTTTTATCCATATTTTTCATGAAATGTTTTAAAAAAATTCTTTTTGTGTTAAATTATTATTATCATGTTTCATATTTTAATTGTAGTGACGTCAATCAACAAAATAAAAAGATGACACTATGACACTCTTTGGAATAGAGATTATCTCTACTATATCAAGAAAAGATAATGAGATGCCCATTATCTGTTGTATTTTGGGGACCTTACATGTCTTCATATAGGTCTATTAGTCTTTGGTTCAATTCTGTAACAACTAAAGAAATCTTGAAGCTCTGATACTTGCCGGAGTCAAATTAACGTACTAGATTTTTTATTCGTTTATCATTTGCTCTTTCTCTTCTACTAATATATCTATCTGTCTGTCTGTCTGTCTCTCTCTCTCTCTCTCTCTCTCTCTCTCTCTCTCTCTCTATATATATATATATATATCAGTAGAAGCTTGATGCATGAGAACGAGGTTCCATACATGCACCAACAAAACACCGCTTCATTTTTAAGGAACTGTTCCATAAACACACTAAAAATGTTATCATGCGACCAGGAGAGGTGTGGGCATGGATAAGACACGCGGGAATGGCGCTCAGGTTCAATGTAAGCGTGTGAGCGTGCGGGCGCGGCGTACGTCGGAGATGTGACCGTGTGATGGGTGCGCATGAGCGGGCTGGCTGATTACGGGACCAGGTGCCGCCCTTGGGACCTCTGTAGGGCTACCGCATTCCCCCAAAAGCTCTGTCACCCTTAAATGTACCTCATAAAGGTTTATGAAGTCTCCCCTTAACCTAACCTACTCCCTACCCGCCTCAAATACACCTCATAAAAGTACGTGAGGATCTCATGACGTCATCATGCCAAAATGTTTCGTAAATGTAACTCATAAATGGACGTGAGAATCTCAAGGGGGAAATTCTGAAATCGATTCATTTCTATCTACCTTTTTGCCATTATACTATTAGAGATCCAATAATATATATATATATTTACCTTAACCTGAGTCAGTTAAATGGGTTGTATATATAATGTAATAATTATATATAGAATTTAGAAAACTCTATAATCGTGCAAATTCAATAAAATAATAAAATCCCCAAAAGAAAATTTAAAAGAATTAAAATTAAATCAAAAGGCAACTGCAAGGCTTTTCGAAGGTATTTCTTCTTCCTTCGGGCAGGAGTAAGTACTGAAGTGAGAGAAAGGGCACACAGAAGAAAGTTCAAGGAGCGTTATACCTCTGGCAACTGAAAACGTCTGGATACAGACCATATAGAAGATTCTTTGGATAAAAAAAAGGGTGGTTAAAAAATCTAAGGGAAATAGACCGTTTTGACATTAAAATTATTGTTCTTTTATCAAATAGGACCCAACCAATTTCCTCCTATCACTGTTATCAACATTAAGAAGAAAATAGGAATCATTAATATTTATATTATGGTCACATTCTAAGCAATGTTTATGTAAGACTGAGTTATCACCAGCAATATTTAGACTATATTTGTGCTGATAAAGACTACGTTTAAATTCAATGGTCTCACCAATATAACATTTAGAGCAATTTAAACATGGGATTTGTAAATCCCCAGTGTTAGAGACCCGCACCTGTGGTTGATCCCTTCGTAAAACAGTGCGAGTAGTGTTAGGTACTTTAGAAACCGTAAGAAGACCGGATGGTAAACTATTACGAAATGATCAGAACTGAAAGGAACAACTAAAACATCTTTAAAATCCTTAGTAGAGGCGTTATAGTCATAAAAAAAATTTCTAGCAGCACCAAGTGAATTTTCAATAAACATATGTGGGTAATCTAATTTAGTAAAATATTCTTTAATATAAGCGAACTCAACATCCAAATACGAGGAGCTGCAAATCCTAAAAGCTCTTAAAAACATACTAATAAAGATCTTCTTTCTAAAGGAACTATGAGACGAAAGCCAGTGAACATAAGAGTTGGAATGAGTGGCTTTTCTGGAAACAGTAAACTCAGGTTTATTATAATTAGATCTTACAACGTGAATATTCAAAAAGATAATTTTTTAATTCTGTCCAACCTCTACAGTAAACTTTATAGAGGGATGTTATTTAATCAGTCGAGAATAACATTAAAATCGGATTCTGCAGGAGGAGAACGAACACGTCATCAACATAATACAAAGGAATACAAAGGACACCAAACAGCAACAGACGGCTTGTCCTTACTAGACTATCTCTTTAAGAAGGAAGGTTAAAAGATGTAAAAAAATTTAAAAGCAAGTGAAAGTTTTAAAGCAAAGCAACAAAAGGTTGAAAGGAAGGAAAGAAATTTTAAAATAATGTGAAAATTGTAAAGTAAAGAGGCAAAAATCCGAGTGAAAATTCTACAATATTTCTATGCTCTACGAAAGCTCTACAAAGCGCTACAAAAGCTCTATAAAGCGCTACAAAGCATGCTCTAGTCTCTTTTTAATTAAAGGATTCGATCGAAATACTTTGAACTACGCTGGCTGGCAATTTATTCCAACAAATTAATTATACTGATTGGAGAAAAAATGCTTAGCTTCATGAGAATTAAAATGTTTACCCACTAATTTGAGACCATTACCGCGAGTTCTAGCTGCGTTTCTGAAGGTGAAATATTTTTCGGCGTCGACATTATCAAAGCCTTTAATCATTTTAAACACCTGGATTAAATCTCCTCGCATACAACTTTCTACAAGCGAGAATATATTTAACGTTTCTAAACGGACAGCGTATGATTTGTTTCAAAGTCTAGAAATGATCTTAGTAGCACGTCGCTGCACTCTCTCCATTCTGTCTATGTCCTGTCTTAAATATGGGGATCAGAACTGAACGCAGTATTCCAGGTGGGGGTGTACTAAGAAATTATATAATTAGTTGGTTTAAGAGTGTCGGTAACAATAACACATAATCTTTCTTTTCCATAACACTCGTTAGTGTGTTGTCGCGCATAAAATACTTTTCTTTAACATTATTTCTACCGATAGGCAACGTTTTACATCTATCTATATTAAAGTTTATTTGTCAAATTATTGCCCATTCGAGTAATTTATTAATCTTGAATCTTCAAATGTTCTGCCGTTGACTTTGTTCGTCCCCCTAGTTTGGTATCATCTGCAGATTTTGAAATTATACTCTTAATTTCTATGTCGATGTCATTGATATAAATAATAAAAAGAACTGGTCCCAGAACTGATCCCTGAGGCACGCCGCTAGTTACACTTTTCCAGTTAGACGCTTTGCCATTAATGACCATTCTTTGTTTACGTCCACTATGCCAATTTTCGATCCATTTGAGAACATTACTATCAATTCCGTGAGAATGAAGTTTTGCTAATAATTTTCAATGTGGCACTTTATGAAATGAAACGCCTTTAGAAAATCGAAATAAATAAATACATATATATGTTATAATGTTTCAGACCAACAAAGACCTAGGATCCACTCATGGCTGGTCTACCTAACTGTGTTTGTAATTGTGTATTGTGCTTGTCCTCCGTGGTGGCGGAGGGGACCTACAATTTTACGTGGGTTCCGAACCACAAAGCCTTAATTTTACTACCTTAAACTATACCCATTCTATAAACATATGCGTCTAATCGATTTTTAAACATGTTCATAAACGTGCTACTAATTACTTCTATCGGCAAACTATTCCACCTATTTACTATTCTATGCATAAAATAGTTTTTGGCAACTGCTGTCTCGAACCTTCTACTTGTCAACTTACACCCGTTATTTCTAGTCCTATTATATTGAGATATTTCGAAAAAGCTATCTCTATCTACGTTATCGAACCCATTCATAATTTTGAAAACCTGGATTAGATCACCCCTTAGCCTCCTAGTCTCGAGTGTAGTAAATTTTAACTCCTAAAGCCTATCCTCGTACGACTTCGACCTAAGCGACGAAATCATCTTAGTTGCTCGTCTTTGAAGTCTTTCGAGTTTGTCTATAGCTTTTCGCATATGCGGATTCCAAAATTGGATCGCGTACTCCAAATGGGGTCTAACTAATGATTTATAAAGAGGAACTATAATATCGCGCGATTTGTACTAAAAATTTCGAGCTATGAAACCTAACACTTTGTTCGCTTTATTGACCGCTGCTGTACTTTGTTTCGCTATTTTTAAATCACCAGTGACTATAACTCCTAAATCTTTTTCCTGCTCTACGCTTGCTAACTCCTTCCCTGACATACTATACGCAAAATTACCGTTACGCGAACCTATATGTAAAATTTTGAACTTATCGACGTTAAATCTCATTTGCCATGTGAGTGACCAATCACCAATTTTTTCAGATCTTCCTGGATTTTACCTCTATCTTCGTCATTAATCACCCTACCACCCAACTTCATGTCATCCGCAAACTTTGAAACTGTACTGACTAGGCCGACATCTAAATCGTTAATATATGATATATAAGAAAAAGCAAGGGGCCCAATACAGAACCCTGAGAAACGCCGCTCGCTATATTAGCCCAACACGACTCCGCTCCATCAACGACCACCCTCTGTTTCCTACTTCGCAACCACTCTTCTATCCAATTTATTACTACACCCCTGATTACCGCGAACCTATATGTAAAATTTTGAACTTATCGACGTTAAATCTCATATGCCATGTGAGTGACCAATCACCAATTTTATTCAAACCTTCCTGGATTTTACCTCTATCTTCGTCATTAATCACCCTACCACCCACCTTCATGTCATCCGCAAACTTTGAAACTGTACTGACTAGGCCGACATCTAAATCGTTAATATATGATATATAAGAAAAAGCAAGGGGCCCAATACAGAACCCTGAGAAACGCCGCTCGCTATATTAGCCCAACACGACTCCGCTCCATCAACGACCACCCTCTGTTTCCTACTTCGCAACCACTCTTCTATCCAATTTATTACTACACCCCTGATTCCATGAGCATTAGTTTTTTTCAATGAGTCTTTTGTGCGGTACGGTGTCAAACGCTTTTTGAAAATCTAAATACACTACATCAACCGCCCGATGACTATCGTAAACGTCAACCACGCTTTGAAAAAATTCCAAAAGATTAGTTAAGCAAGATTTGTTTCGCCTAAAACCGTGCTGCGTATTTCTAACCAAGTTATGCAATTCTATGTGTTCGACTATGCAATCGCTAATTATTGATTCCAGTAGCTTACCTACAACAAACGTTAAACTGATTGGCCTATAATTTCCCGCCGCACCTTTATCGCCTTTCTCAAAGATAGGTGTTACGTTTACTAACTTGAAATTTTCTGGTACGCACCCTTCAGAAATAGACGCATTAAAAATCTTTCTTAGCGGCACAACAATGCTATCTTTTAATTCTTTTAGTTGTATGGGATATATGGAATCCGGCCCCGGTGATTTACGCATTTTCATTTTATCAATATAGCGCATTACCTCCCCTTCACTAACCACAATATTATCCAAAATATTACCATTATCAAAAGGTATTATGTCTATGACCGTAGGGATATTCGTTACATCTTCTATAGTAAAAACTGATGTAAAAAATTCGTTTAGTAAGGTAGCCATTTCCTTGTTTTCAGAAACTAGCTCTCCGTTAACATTTTTCAACGGCCCCAAGACGCTTTTTACTGGATTTCTATTGTTGACGTATTGAAAGAATCGCTTGGGGTTTTCTTTACCGTCACGAGCTATGGAGATTTCAAATTCGCGCTTGGACTTTTTTATTACACTTTTCGCTTCACGTCTTACAGACAT